>CP137685.1:28380841-28969825 GCA_037976565.1 Mesocentrotus franciscanus | reverse complement strand
TTTTATTTTGTGTTAGAGTTTAGAGTAGGCTATTGAACAAGTACGTTCGATTTTCCATTGCGGAGTCGACTATCTATTTCCAAAGCTGGAACGAACATTAGAGATGATCGGATGATACGAGTTTGAGTAAGAGAAGGAGAGAGAGAGAGAGAGAGAGAAGAGAGAAAGAGGCAGGGGAAGGGAGGGGGTGGGTGGGAGGATATATTTAAAGGGATCGCTAACATGAAAACGATCCTATTATGAAGATGCTATACAATGTCATATTCATAATGGTACAGAGAGTGAAACAAAAAGAAAGAAGATTGACGTAGTTACAGTCAGACGGGGAAAGAAATAAGGAAAGAGAAGAGAGAGAGAGAGAGAGATGGAGAAAGGGAATGAAATGGGCAAAATGGAAATGAGTGCTTAGGGGCCTAAATTCATGGAAAGTATTAACCTGTCTGTTAGCATGGAAGTTTAAGTACACCCGACATAGCACCGCACCGGCAATGGCAATGATTCCAATTATGATGAAGTCAGTACCAAAATGCAAGAACATAATGTGTGTTTAAACCATGCTTAAATTACCTTGTCCATACAATTCAACACAACGCATTCATAAAATGTGCATCATTTATATAAAAACTCAACTTTTGAAAATAACAGGATGAAGAATTAATTTAAAAATGATTAGGCAGCAAGACTTTATAGAAGACAACAAGGGTGTGGAATTCTTTTGAAATTAGTCCTTAATTTAACTATCTGTGATAATTATCTAAGATTTTAGTTGTATTTTCACCTTTCTTATAGCCAGGATCGTGTTTCAACGTCAATCATGGGCTTCATCCCATCAATATTATGTATAATATTAATGGCATGTTCTGTTTATGCTTAACGAGATGGGTTAAAGTGCTTTTTTAAACAATGATACTTTTTCTTAAAACTTTGAGGGATGTTTCACCCATAACATTCTTAGGCAAGGGGTCAGATAACTCACCTACTCTCCCTGAACTTTTTCAAAATGTACTCCCTTTAATCGATACCTTCTTCTCAGATCAATAATTACAAACAGAAAGACACATTAATTTTACGAGGCAACACATGACCCACATATCGATGGGATATAGATTAGGAAGTGTGATAGAGCGCACTGCCTCGAATTGCACTATTTTAAAAGAACTTATATATACTAAGATCACATACCTAATTAAAATTCTGTATCAATACGCACGAGTGGGCCTAATGCGATTCCAGTATGTGAAGATTAATGAGAGATCGAAGCACGATCGTGAGGCAGTCAATTAAATGTAGACCCTATAAATACATTTTCATTCTCGAAATGAATTCATGCTTCGAGCCTTACCACGTTACCAATACAATAAGAAATTAATAGATTAAAGGTAAGACCTATATTTACTGTACAGAGAGACGGAGAGAGAGAGAGAGAGTTACCCAACTTTAGAGTAATTATGATATGTCTGACCAACTTTTAACCACTTACAGGCTAAAGCTAAGCGATTTTCGCTCAATTTGTAGTAAAAGGTAATCGATGATTGGGCAAAAGATTCCAATAGTTTAACATGAAATTTCCATAGTGTTGGTCGAAAATGTATACCCCATGTAGGGCTATTTTAATACAGTTTCTTTTACAGTGTGTTATATTTTAATACAAAGTGTTTGAATATTTTCGAATAAATCTATTTTAAAATTTAAACTTAAAAACAAAAAACGTTAACAAATAATCATTCACAAGAAATTTGTAGAGACAATTCTGGCCATGAATTAATCCCTAAATTCTAACAATATTAGAATAGCAGATAATCTATACTTACAGAGGGCTTTGAAAAGTGCAACGCTATTTTTATACAGTAATGTAGCTTAATATATCTAACATCTGTCCTTAATTAGAATATGTTACACAAGGAAAACATTCCATCTTTATCCTCATTATAGACTTATTAAATAATGAGATTAACATGATCATGTTAAAAGAGAAAAATTATAGGCCTAACCCCCTTAGCACAATAACGTTAACTTACCTTAGCCGGCAATTAAAGGTGACATTTAACCTCCTTTTTCATAGAGAAAATGAAATATCCATCTAAAGTGTCGGGGAAAAAATAATATCAAATAATTTATACTTAATGGTGTATTTCCGTTTTGAAAATGGGATATTTTGATTATTTCCTCTTATCAAGTGTGTTTTCAAAGCATCACGTAGACAAAAAGAAGAAGAAAAGAAACACAAATTGAAACCTGATAAAGCTCATAATGTTATCAAAGCTAAGTCAAAATAGACAAAGCCTGACATCATGTTCATGAAGAAAGTATTTCATTTATCACATCATAAAAATGCTATTCCTGGAGTGAAAAAAATCTGGGGCGGGCAAACTAGAATAGTGACACTTTTATTTCATTCCAGAAATATTTGCCAGACGATACCAGTCATACTTTGTTTGTAACCATGGCGACGGCTGTCAAACTCTGATTGATTATTGACAATGTCTCCTATTACTCTGTTTGTGTATGTAGGTAAGGTGTGATAGTTGGCACAATCCAATGTTAATTGGTGCAAAATGGTATGCAGAACAAACACCTCTTTCCCGATAGTGTTGGAACTAATTTTCAATGCATTTATAAATGTCATTATCTTTGGTGTGTTCTGCGCATTTCGAGATTAATTATACCCTTATTTACAACTAAACATTGAGACAGTTGGCTTCAACCTTGTTTATGCATGTAGCTTAAGATCTGCTGTGTCATAATCATCATAAGAACTGCGACTAATCGACAAGACTGATCTTTTATGCTGTTGATGATGATGTTGTTTCGTTATTTTTCATTTTAAATCAGAACAGTCTTCTACATCAAAGGATATTCCGCCCTGAAATATCACCACAGTAAACATGGGTTGTCTAGTAACCGAGGTAAGTTTAGGATATTTTGATGTTACATCACACCTTAAAAATGTTAAAGACAGGTGAGTAAAATTTACCAAATTGTATGTATAAAGAAAACATACATGCATTTGGGGTAACATTTGTTTTCTTCGGTGCATGACTTGAATTCGAGCTAATTGTCGCTCCCGATACTCTCATGCAAAGTGGTCTGCGATAACAACTCCTGCATGGGGGATGTTTCACAAAGACTAAGATCGACTTTAAGTTGGACTTAACTATGGCAGGCCGTTTATGCCACTGTTTGCTCTCACCATTTACGGGCATTGGTCTCTCAAGGGACGTACAAATCATGGTCACAAATCTACAGAATTTATATTTTTTAATACCTCATTATTGAAGGAAAAAATTGATCAAAAGATCATAATTGAGAGACCAATGGCGAGCAACCAGCGACATGAATGGCCTGCCATAATTTTTTATTTAAGTCCAATTTAAAGTCGATCGTAGTCTTTGTGAAACACTCCCCTGATCTCTATTCGTCAAGTTGCATCATTAATAAACACCTTGATATTATATATATATATATATTTTGTTAAATGATTATAATTGAAGTTTGTTTGTGATCATGTTATCATTGTTCATGGGAAGATACAACAGTATTCAGTATATGTAGCTTGACGGCCGGATCACAATGTTCTAGACCTAACATACTGATGTCAATTCATGTGATTGCATACACAAAGATGATTCATTTTACCGCAGTCCAACATCTCCATTGATTCTCTTCATGACCTTCGCGTCTTATGAAACGTGCTCAACACAAAAATTACTTGGAAAATTTCAAATCAAGAACCTTACATCAAAATAAAACACATAAGACGAGGTATATGCAAGGTCTGAAGGAGCCGAAGATGAAATTTAATAATGCACTCGAAACACGACATTACCTTTGCCAACTTCGAACAAACATGCTCGCTCAAATAACATTAGCGACGGGGAAAAAATATTAGTTTGAGATTTTACATGACCGATGTCCTCCAAACTAGATAAATTCACCGCGTTTAATGTAGTCATATAAAACATGGAACGTATGATGCAAAGATAGATGAAATATGATATGAATAAGAATTGGAATGGAGAAATGCATGTTAATGATTTTGAGTGACCTTTCGTGAGCGGGTTATCTTTTTTTCTTCTCATCATTATGTTTCTACCTCATGTATCAAAATGATATGAACACTATTGAAGACAAGTAATCACAATGTATTTACCATAAGGGTTGCAATCTCCGTAACGTTACGTTGTATATTACGCAGCTTCATGTGATCATGATGTGATAAAAAGGCAACTTTTTAGGGTTCTGTTTTGATGAATCATGAGGATTCTAGTAACGTCATCCTTTTTTTTTTACTCATCAGATGTATTTGACTCATCCTCAACCATGTATGAGAACAACAAGTTCACCATTTCAGTCCCCTTTCCATATTATTTCAATTTCCAATTATCTAGCTCTTTTTTAATCTCTCTCTTCAATCACCTTTTCTATATAAGAAGAAAATGAAGAAGAAAAAAACGGGAAAAAAATGAAACATGAAAAAAAAACATCGAAACGAAAACAATGTTAATGAAATCATTTTCTTCCTGATTCAATGAGAATCATTAACATTGAAATTAAGTAGGCTATGCACCACAACTATGCTCAAAATTACTGAAAAATTATTTCACTCCTGACCATTCGTAATTATACTTATCAAATAATAGGGCGTTGCCACGTAAACCGGACAGCTAGTGATATTTTGTATTAAATTCGTCACTTTGTTGGTTTTTAATCGATAATTTTTAACAGGTGGGATGTAAATAGTTTTATTGACCAGGGCCCCGTCTTTTAAAGAGTTGCAATTGAGCCATATCAATCGCGAGTTCTCCAATCAATCACAAGTTTACAGTCTCCTATCTCTTATGTACATAGTTGCGATTGATATCAATCGCAATTAAGTTGCGATTAATCGCAATTCTTTATGAGACTGGGCCCTGGTATACCGTGTTCATAGGTAATATTATGTGTACATGATCATTTTTGTTGTGGAATGGGTAGGGTGATGGGAGAGAACAAACTACAGTGTGCGGGATTACATGTACATGGAAACCGAATGCAATGGATGTATACATACATGACAAATGTAGCTATGCTCTTGTAGAGTGGTGAGGGAAGCGATGAAGCAAAAATACAAAATATAAAAAATAAAATAAAAAGGGAAAGCGGGGGAGAACGGAACTGTGGAAAGGGAGAGGGAGTTGGTGAGAGACAGATAGAGAGAGAGGGGGAGACAGACAGACAAAGAGAGGGAGAGAGAAAAGAAGGGAGAGAGACAGAGAGAGGGGAGGGGAGAGAGGAAGAGAGAAAGGAAGAGGGAGAGAGAAAGAGAGAGAGAGAGAGAGAGGGAGGAGGAAGAGATAGAGAAAGAGGGAGAGAGAGGAAGGAGGAGGAAGAGAGAGATAGATAGAGAGAGAGAGAGATGCAGAGAGACACAGAGAAGAGCCTCCTTATAAACACAGTTTTGCTAACCCAGTTTCTACTAGTTGCTTTGCTGGGGAAGCGCAAAACAAAGAATATATATATATATACGCCATATTGTGACCAACTGAAACCAACTTGAGTTGTCCATACTCTGTGCATAATTTGTTCTGACTCAGAGTGTTGGAAGGAGAGACGACTAAATCGTGAAATAATAATAAGACTTATTTCTTACTTCAAACCTGATTTAAAGACATGTATATAGTATACCACTGCCTGCCTTCTGACAGCGTATGAATATTCCCTTTTATAATTTCATTATCACTCTGATACTATCCACACTCGTGGAATGAAATCGATATATTCTCATTATACATCGCAAAATAAATGAAAAATATAAACACGGACCAATATCCATGTCAGCTATCCTATAAATCAGATGTATATTTGTGGAGCCCGCCCAAATCCGTTATTAGAATTGGAAACACGGAGAAGTGTCATTCTCAACCAACATCTCCTCTCGATATCATAAAGCCACAGAATAGGAGAAAAAATTTTCTTCCTTTTTTTATAGATCGGAATTACTCCGATCCACTGGATATTTTCTATGGAATGCGACGGGGTCCATTGTTCTTCAAAGAACTAGTAATGATACAATATCTACTATTTTTTATGAAACTGTTGATTTTGATGATGATGTTACACTACATTCATATTAGCATCAGCAGCAAAATAAGTAGCAGAATCATTAAAATCCATGACTTCTCTAACAGGAGAAAGTGAGAGTAAGAGAGAGGAGATAAGGAAAGAAAGAGAGACAGACAGACAGAGAGACAGACAGATTTATACACTGTGATTATAGATAGTGAGAGGGAAAGAAAGAGATACAATGAAATGAAAGAGATTTTACACGTAGGCCTACTATTTTTCTTCAACATAATATTTAACTTACTTGTCTGTTTGTATTTTTGTAATGTTCAGTATAGATATTGTAATTAAAAATTTGATATATATATATATATATATATGGATATGAAATAAACCTTTAAGTTATCAATTTATACTATACCATTACATTATGACCATGTATTCTATTTATCTATGCAGTTGATGTAGTCTGTATTTGAGAAGCAATATGATTCCATACAGATAACATGACAGTTGGCATGGGACCAAACATTTCATTTTGCGACCGGTATAATTTCATTTTTTTGACAAATCCCTCGGAAAAATGTTAGATTCCTTAAGGGAAAGTAACCTCGATGAACTAACGCGAACCAAGACGTTTTTCAAAATAAACAACCCGTTGACATAATCTTACATTGGTATTTCTTACAAAGCAAATATCCAACCAGATGAGTTGATTGCTGTTTTCTTATTTTCATTTGGATGTTGATGTCCACTTTCGAGATGTGATGCCCACTTTACGAAATAGAGAGAGAGAGAGAGGGGGAGAGAGAGAGGGTGGGTGGGGAGGGGGAGGCAGAGAGTAGAATTCCTGATATAGACACGACTCATAACAAAAATTGTCAGTGCCCACACTGCCGGCCGGTCGGGTAATGAAAATTAAAAATGTACATCTAGCCTCCACATAAATATATATCTATACAATAAAATGACTTTATTCATCATAATAGGTTTTAAGCATATAGCCGAAGAAGCAATTACTTGTATAAAGTGCTCGCATATGTTAAGGATGATGCCATTATTTTTACCTTTTTATCATAATCTGAAGAAGAAAAATGAAACTTCCTAGAAATAAGTGTGAGTCTTGAGTTTCATGTACTTTGTATTCATGACGAGTGGTCAGCGTGATGATACCGAAATACGTGACACCGGGGCCGATCTTTCAGGCGAAGGCGTAAGGTGCGAGATGAGGGGTGTTGATCATGACATTTTAAGTTGTAAAAGGTGCCAAGTGTTTAGTTAAAATACGTTTACTCTTTCTCTTACGAAAAGAGGTTAATATTTGTACCCCAAACCGGCAGCCGAACAACGCTTGTGAGGGTACTAAATAGAACATAATTGTCTATACTCTTACGTACAACAACTCACAAATTGAATCCTTATGATGATATTATACCACAATTTCATCCTACATTGAGTATGATAGGGGTTGGGTGTCCGGACACTAAACAACGATAAAGCCTTCTCTTTGCCTTCGGATTTTATGAAAATATTCATCAAATAGCACTAGGGCCTATACCCATCATGATAGTATCCTTTATAACATTGTCTAAACATAAGTCTTAGAAGATTTATGAAATATTGCTTGTAAACTTCCTCGAATTGCTTTTTTAAATCAATTGTCGGGACACACAACGTCTGGACAATTTACACATTTAATAACGATATACGGTAATACCATTTCAAATCAAATGCCTGTCAATAATTGGCATCTTAACCTTCAATGTTTGTCAATGAGAATGATAATTGGCATTTCCATATCAAAGTTTCAAGGGAAGTGACACACATTCAGTGATTTTTTTCATCGATGTATGACAAGGAGAACACCAGTCTGTCATACTGTGGAAGAAAAAACAATAGAGAACGAAGATAAGTCAATAAAGCAATTTTTAATCCACTGGAGGGATGGAAGCAAAACCCTACGAGGCATTACATAAATACACACAAAAAATATGCCCCTATTTAACTGTGTTCTTGTGCTTAATCTAATGTTGTTTCCTTGTGCATTTTTTCTTCTTCAAATTTAAAACCCCAAAACATGTGAAACGTAAAATTTCCCCTTCTTTTTCATAATCCTTGATCCTCCCCTGGTTTTCATCTAAGCCCTCCCCCGCCCCTATCATAGCCCATTTATATGATCATCACGCCTTCCTACCCTCATCATTGTACTGTTTGACCTACCCCAATTCCGCTGCATCAAATTTTTCATTTCGGCGAAGCCTCACAGAGAAGAGAGAGAGAGAGAGAGATGAGGGAGGGAGGGAAAGGTATATAAAGTGTTGAGGAAAAAAAATTCGGCGAAGCCTCACAGAGAGCAGGATGGAGAGAGAGAGAGAGAGAGAGAGAGAGAGAGAGAGGGAGAAAGATATATATATATATATATAGAGAGAGAGAGAGAGAGAGAGAGAGAGGGGGTGGAGGGAGGGAAAGATGCGGAGATGAAGAAAAAAAAATCGTGTTTTCAGTTTATCTCACAAACAAGGAGCTCTTTTAGAAAAACTGATTATTTTTCTGATCCCGCGCGCAGTCACTAGTGACATTATTCGTAACGAGTGGGAGAGGCTCAGCCTTGTACTACAAGAATCGATAAATTCACTAGG
Source organism: Mesocentrotus franciscanus (assembly GCA_037976565.1). Taxonomy (NCBI): domain Eukaryota; kingdom Metazoa; phylum Echinodermata; class Echinoidea; order Camarodonta; family Strongylocentrotidae; genus Mesocentrotus; species Mesocentrotus franciscanus. The sequence continues at coordinate 28,961,144 of CP137685.1, read as the reverse complement.
ATGGATGGTTTTTTCATGATAAAAACCCAAATATCCCTGATGTTTCTGCTGATATCTTATTGAGGATACCGTGCGGAATATACGTAGATGAGAAGGTGCTCGGACCTGTTGATTTGGTAAGTGACATGTTGATGAACCTTGTTTCGTTGCATTCGTTTTAAAGAGAAAATGTGACTCTTAGAATATCGTTTGTTAATGGATTTGTTTGTTAGTTTTAAATTGTTTGTTTAAAGCTTTTGATAATTATATGTCTTTGATTTATTTATTTTTTTGAATACGAAGGTTTTCTGAGCCCTTTTCAAACATTTCAATGTGTGCATCATCTCCAGGCAATGGATCTTCATATTCATAATGATATGAACGTGACACTTACAATCATCTTGGATTTTTTTTTAGGGCTTATGCAAAGAGATCAAAGGCAAGAAAAATGGCTAATTTCTATTCTATTTCGTGATTGCAATTTTTCTAATAATTCTTTTCCATATAATAATTTCATATTAGTGACCGTTCATTGCCAATCATAAAATACTCCTCGTTTTGGGGATGAGCTCATATTATTCCGTTCTCTCGATTATTTCAATTTTTCTCCGATGAATAATCCTCTTGATTAACACTCTGATTTTAGTCATTGTGCGCCGCAATAACAATCAGAATCGGGGTTTCCCCCTTATTGATCGCAACTGACAGGGCAACTTGAATACAAAGAATGTTAATAACTCTTTTCCGATCACCCCAGTTATAACAGAGATGTGTATTTTCTATTATCTTTTAATCGGGTTCGTTTTCTATCAACATCAATATGACCTACATCTTTAAAAAAAATTATGCATTTGGAAATAGACTCGATTTTATAACGAATAAATTCATAGCCGAATGCAAAATGAAAATTGCAAACTAGAAAAAAATAAACAAATAAAGAACAAAAAATAGTGAAATAGAGTAAAAACATATCAAACGCATAAAATACAAGGTCCAATTATCGAGACTTAGATACTTGGTAACATGGCAATAATAGCTAATTTAGGGGGAATAAACAAATCAAATATGGTACGTTTGATACATACTTTTGCTAATTTCTTAACTATCATTTATCTGTCTATTGACTGTAATATTTTCTCCCTTTCTGTGCTCTGTAAGGCCTCATTCAGATGTGACGCGGCAAAACTGCGGCCGTGTTTTGTTATACGATGACATAAAATGCTGCGGTCATGTTTTGTTACGATGACATAAAATGCTGCGGTCATGTTTTGTTACGATGACATAAAATGCTGCGGTCATGTTTTGTTACGATGACATAAAATGCTGCGGTCATGTTTTGTTACGATGACATAAAATGCTGCGGTCATGTTTTGTTACGATGACATAACATGTAATACCCGTTACATTTCTGTATCTTATAACACAGAGTTGAGTGAATACGGGCATGGACCGCTGTCTTGCGCGTAGTTGCTATTCATTGTCTATACGTTAACAAATAAGATAAAAATAACCGCGGCGTTTGTTTTTTTGCGGCGGTTTACCGCGTCTTATCGGAGCGAGCAAATTTCGTATGCATAGAAAGACCGTTGTGCAATTGCGATCTGCATGAAGCAGTTCATATCATTATAGTCTCGTCATGTACTATCCCTGAACTTCCAAATCATACTGTAGACCTGTGATTTAATGAGTTTCTTACATGTACCTCATACCAAATATCCGAGGGCATGCTTGGGGCTTACACAATGAGGATGGTGCATAATGTTTCGGAAGTGAGTGTAAAGCGCCAATACTCCTCAGAGTCCTGCTAGAATACCAGCAGGGTTGTGTTGCTAGGAACAGTCCCTCCTCTTAAGCTCTAAGTAAATTTCTAGTAATTTGTAAAGTTATAAATAATTAAGGGACCTGTTAGAAAATAAAATATTGTTTACTTCACAGGTGTACTATCCCGTAAGGGCTTTTTTCACATGATTGTCCCACCGGCCATTCGTACGCCGTAAATTATTTTACTGGTTATGTTCATGTTACAAAGTCATTTAAAAATACCTCTGTACATGACTGTATAAGTAATGAGTTAAATTTATAACACATTAGTTAACCGGTATATTATGAAAGTTGACCAGCCTTGGCCTTGACTGCGAGACTGGACACAACTCATAACATAACAATTTGTGACTTAGTAATTATAGCGAAGAGGTCTGTTGGTATAACATGTGTAAAGACACTGAAAATTTAATTGTGAATTCTCTCCGAAAAGTGGACTTTTATGGTTATATTTTGCATAATTACATCCTAGAATATTTTAACAAGACTCACATTGCTCCCTCTCCCCTCTCTCTCTCCTTTTCTTTACACTACTCTCATATCTTATCCTCTCTATATACATGATCTCCTCCACCTCCCCTTTTTTCCTCACTATTCCATCTGTACCCTTTCTAAGTTCCTCTTTCCTCTCTCTTTACACCCCTCCCTCCCATCCCTTCATCTTTTTATTAGATAGACACAAACACACACAATAACACACTTCAATATTTCTCATTTTCGTTTCTGTTCACTTTCTTGATACATCCAAATCCTCAATATATTTTTTTCGGAGTGAAATTTAATAAGCTGTACGTTCCTGCGGTTTGACTTGTTTTCCCGTTCGATATTTTGGTCCGTCTTGGTGCCCACCCAATTCCGGTCACCGTTCTCATTCTTTCTCGCTGATAACTAAATCCCCTTTAACCCCTGAAAAAACATATCATATATGACAGACAGTTATTCTTACTTTTATTCTTCTTAGCATAATCCCTTATAAAACACTTCCAATTTGGCACAGGCTTTTAAACAGAACAAATTATGTGGTAAATATTTCCCACCCCTCAATCTTCATCGCCGTATTTGTGCTCTGATTCGATAAAATAGATGCTTGATATTATTGAACTGACTTGTATTGAATTGAATTGCCAATTATTGTCCATTCAGGAAATTCGCTTTTCATTGGTTTTACAATCATTGTACATGTACATAATACAAGAAAAAAAACATATTACAATAATAGCAAATGTACATCATTATGAACATAATAACATTCTGAAAATAATTATTACCCTGTACATTGGAAACGGAACATTTATACATTGATTGCAATATGATTATAAACTGCATTTATATTACCATTTCAAGTGAAATTCAAACCTTTAAGCTTACTATGTGTTTATTTGAAAATGTGGATAAGTTTAGTAATATGAGCCCAGACATAATTCAGAACAAATAATAAGTTGAAACCAGTATTTACGTTTGAGTTAAAGACCTCTGGGCTTGTGCGTTAAAGAGATGAATGGCGTTAGGGACAAAAGATTGCCTGAAACGTTTTTTATTTAAATATTTTGATATAAAATATTTGGCGAAAAAAACTGTATTCGGACGTCATTTTTTGTTTCTTAATCGGTAAGTTTTCAGTAAAGAGTTTGGATCTTTTGAAAAATACCAAAGTAGACAAGTCGATATATGATCGACTTAAAGGCATCGTTTAACAATGTTAAATCTGAGATGCATGGCCCTACGTGTTATCAGTGTCTGTGATATGGTGTAATATTGAAGCCCTAAACAAATTGCGCTTCAAAATGATCATGAAGTGCCTCAAAAAAGTAAAAATCTTTGAGTGACCGGTTTTACCATACTCATTTTCCCCAATAGACTTTAGTGTTATGAAAACCGTTAGGAAAAGGCAAAATTTGATTTCGATTTCCAATCATGAATATCTTGATAATGATAGAGGCGATCGGCTTGTAAAAGTCATGGGGTTCCTGACTGACCTAAAGGTTTATAATTATCATTGCAGCATGAGCTAAATCTAGGATTTTGTTTCAGAATCTGAGACAAAGTTACCCGATCCCTTTAAGACATGTTGACAAAATAATGAGAGAGATTCAGAGACGTGGATTCGGGGGAAGACGGGATGCATATGCCCCAATAATTATTAATGATTTAACTATGGTTTCCTATACCTATTATGATATATTATATATGTAAGAATTATGTCTTTGCTCCCTTATCCACCCTTTAACATCCCTGTTCACCGGTTTCCAGTAGAGTGTTGTACGCAACAACATATGTTTTTTTCTTCTTTTGTCTTATAAACGTATGCAACTTAAGTGACCACCTCTCAAGAGTGAAGTCCACCGATGACGTGCCCGTTGATTTACTATCAAGTCGTGACCTTGTCACTGGATGGATATGATTTATGGAGCCCTTCGAAAATGGGATACGAACTATTTATGTCTTTCAAACCTAAAGCAAATTTGTTGTGAGATTGCAATGTTGCAGGTGAAGCATGACAAAGAAATAGGAATATTTAGATATAGAGAGTGAAGGGGAACAGTGGGAGTGAGTGATATATTGTTATATATATATATATATATATATATATATATAGAGAGAGAGAGAGAGAGAGAGAGAGAGAGAAAGTGAAAGAGAGAGAGAGAAACAGACAGACAAAGGGAGAGAGCGAGATAGAGAGAGAGAGAGGGAGGGAGAGAGAGAGAGAGAGAGAGAGAGAGGGTGTGTGTTTAAGATAAAATGTGATATTTTAGATAATGGATGGGGACCAAGAATTACAAAGAATAACAAATATTCACCATTATTCCTGTCAATCGTTGTTGAAGGAAACATATTCCCAGATCTAACTATCGGTACAAAACTCCAGCGTAACTACTTAAAACATTCGTTAAAAAAGAACAAAATAAATTAACAACAATAAAAACCAGTGGTCATTTTTGCTAGCGAGTTTATCCCAGTTTTGCAGCATCCCATGTTTGCACAATGGAACATACCGCCACCTGCCGGTCCATCATTTGACATTGTCTTCATTTTTAATTTTCCATCCTTCTTACGGCCAAATCTACTCCAACTTTAGACGAAAATATATCTTGTGAGTCTGAGAGCCTAACAGAGTGTCTGACCTGCAAGACTATGTAGAATCAACGGTCTACTTCTCTCCATAGGCCCTTCACTATAGCCGCTTTTGACACAGCCAGAGGCTGTCAAAGCTTGGCTAGACTCAAGACTTTCGAATGTTGTGTTTAACTGTCAAAATAGAGTCTGTGTCTTCAGACTAAGCTACTCCACCAGTTTAAATGCCACTGGTGTGTTCCATCTGCATAGATACCTCGTCTCATCTCGAATAATGGAAGTGGATAAGGATGAAAGAAAAAAAGAGAACGAAAATATGCCAATAAAATAATCCAATTAGCCGGCGAGTAATCCAATACTGGGGATCGCTTTAGCGCGCCGGCTAAGGGTTACAGGAAATTAATTTGGGTGAAGACGACTTTTTGGGGATGCAGATCGAGTTAAAATGGTGTGCAATGGGTCCGTTTGAGGACCATTTTGGTGGCGTGTCAAGTATGTATATCATTAAGATTGGAAGATAATGACTTGAAAGGGTGTATTTGAAATACTTGCGAAGATACGAGGTCGATCCGAAGATATAGTGGTCTTTATAAAGGCCGCATTTGGTGAACACAAGAGTCGCAGAAGACTTATGCAGGGAATGATATAAATACAATGCCTTTCTTTCAATTTCGATTCATATAATGCATTATAACATTTATTTGTACGAATTTCCACATTCATGCACATGAAATGCATGTTTTAAAAGGTGATGTAGAAAGCATTATCAAAACCAGTTATTTTTAAACTGGAACAAAGTAATTATCTATGCTAGTTCGGAGGATATTGCGGCACATCTCTTGGAACATCAAAATTGTAAACAAACAAAAATGCCAGAAAAGCGATGCGTGAAGCTATAATCATATAGGGTCTCAGAATATCAACAATAAAAACAAATAAAAAAAAACAAGCAAAACAAAAGAGACCGAATTTGAATAAAAAACAATCAACTACATAAATAAACAAACTGAAAATACTAAATGTGATACTGAGATCATAACCTGTGATCTACATTACTTTACATCTCCCTGCAGATCCTGACAAATCTTCATTTACAGCAGAAAGAAAATAACACTTTTTGGCAGCCTAGAATTCTTGACTTTTTTTACTATTCATCCTGTGAATTCAATGTTAAACATTTCGTATACTGTCTTAGCGACTATACTCAAATCATAACAAACAAGTCTGATTATACAATGTTTTCTGAAGGCCGAATCCTGATTGATTTGAGGCTGTAAATAAGAAATATGGCCATGACTTATTTTTGATTGTGTTACATTTATCAAAAGTGTACAAGGCTTTTAAAGTGTTGGCATGGATTAGTAAACAGTGTTGAAACACTTGACATTTAAGAAGAGAGACATGTATGAAGAAGAAGCAACTTGCTTTCAATTAATCTTCCAGAGTCTGAAGTGTGTGGCAAATTTCAGGGCATTATATATCAATATTCCATATTTTTGTAGGCTCCATTGTATTTGGTTTTTGGCTATGTGGCCATTTATCTAAATAAGGTATATATAAGCTGTATTATTATGTATATCTTCATCATCGTTACCACCATCATCATAATCCTCCTCCTCGTTATTATTATCATTATAATTATTATTATTATTAATATTATTATTATTATCAATATTGTTATTATTGTTATGACATTATTATATTTATTATGGAAATCCATTTGAATATCATGAAATGTAAAGGGAAATATTGAAAATGATGAGGGGGGGCATAACTATACATGTGTTCTGTCCAATGCTATGCGGTATTTAATTAGAAATCCCGAAAAGATAGGACATATTAATTGCTTGGATCGGATAATAATTTATCATTTAGATATTTCTGACCATTGCAGCGACCAGAAAAGTGAAACAGTTTTACTTCCAATCAATTACAAAAAACATAATATCCATACACAAGAAAGACAAAAAACAACAACAACAGATCCATTTCCGTACCCTCTTTGTCCAAGCAACAATGTTCTTCACATTCGAATCACCTATCATTATCTAGATGCTGAGCATACATTTTCATTTTTTGTTTTAGTACACATATCATGATCCTCAAACAGGCAATGAAAACTGGCAGGACTATGAATAAATTTGGCGGCAGGCAACATGTGAAGAGCTCGGTTTTTTTGCATTAATCTACACATTTCCAGTAGCCTCATACACTGACACTTCCAAAAAACTGAATTTTCCCCCAAAAAGTAAAAAATGGCATTTAAAAATCAGTTCGGTTCCTTGCATACAGTAGGCAAGATTTTCGGTTCCAAAAAGTACAACATCCAATTTCGGTTCCAAAAGGTACTACATCCACAAAAATTAATAAAACATAAATTCATAACAAATATTTGTGCAGATTTTTTTAAAGAGTGGTTTTATACTTGTATCATACAATAGTATAATCAGCCAAAGTATCCTTCCAAACTAACATTGCTAACTATGATAATAAAAAATCGTGTTTTTCTCAGAACGTGGATTTTTGGATGTAGTACCTTTTGGAACCGAGCTCTTCATGTATAGGTCACACAAATCAACGTCCGGCGCCTTTTCTTTTTGGAAGGTCTTCTGACCTTCCGCCTTCCGAACTTGGCGTAATGAAATTTTCTTTAGGGAACTTAAACAGGTTTCTGATGATAAAGTAATGCTTTCCAACCTTTGTATGATTGCTTTTATGTCGAATGTTTTCCCCTTATCTGAAAGTTCGGTGAATCAAACTGGAGTGTGTTATTGTGGTTGTAAATTTGCCCTTTTAATAATTTGAAAGCGTTCTTGGAACGGGATTAAAATCAATTAGAAAGTTTCACAAATGACAATAATGTAGAGCATTATTCGAAATTATGAAAGATACGAATAATCTGTATTCCAAAACATAATGGAAGTGTGTTACCATGACACGAGATCGATTTTAAAAGATTAGTTTTAGGTAAAGACAAAAGGTTTTATCACCGTAATTACAAGAACAATTGTAAATTGATAAATTAAAAATTTCTGTCTCTCGCTCTGTATCTATTTCTAATGTATCTATCTTTATATCTCTCTACCCATTTATTTATCTCTCAACATATCTCTCTATCTAATTATCTATCTATCTCTATATATCTATTTATCTCTATATATCTTTCTATCTCTCTATATATATATCTATCTCTATATATCTCTCTATCTATCTTTCTCTCTATCTTTATAACTACAGTATTTATATCTATCTAGCTTTTATATCTACCTATCTATCTATTTATCTATCTCTCTTCCTATGTGCCTACATGTATCTATTCACAGTGTATATAAATAAATATATATATATATATACATATATATATATATATATATATATATATATAAGTACGAGAATTCTCAACTCTGACATGCTAATGAGGTTCTCTAAACTCTGATGTTGGATATTATGTGAAAGAATATATATATATATATATATATATATATATATATATATATATATATATATATATATATATATATATATATATATCTTTCTGTCTATCTGTCCATCTATTCAAAGTGTATATATCTATATCTATCTAGCAAACTATCTATCTATTTCTCTATATCTCTGTCAGTCTATCTATCTAACTTTCTGTCTGTCTATCTATTTACCTGTCTGTCTATTACCAGGGGGTGTTTCACAAAGACTAAGATCGACTGTAAGTTAGACTTTACTATGGCAGGCCGTTCATGCCACTGTTTGCTCTCACCATTTACTGGCATATTGGTCACTCAAGGGACGTACAAATCATGGTCACAAATCTACAGAATTTACATTTTTTGATAATTAATTATTGAAGGAAAAAATATTTTCTAAAAATCATAATGGTGAGAGCAAACAGTGGAATGAATGGCCTGTCATACTTAAGTCCAACTTAAAGTCGATCTTAGTCTTTGTGAAACACCTCCCAGATCTCCTTTGTTTTTGAACAATATATGGAATGGATACAACAAGTCGTAACAAATATGTAGTAGTAGTAGAAGTAGAAATGTTTATTAGAACAACTGCAAAATGGTAGCCCGAGAGCTAAATTACATTGCAAGTTTTACAAGCTCGGATTAAAAAAAACATTTCAACAAAACTTTATAGATATAGACAAGTACAAATATTGCACAGTAAAATAGATCAAAACGTATTACATATTCCATACTAGCACAAAATTTGAAGTTACAAATAGTATAGATTCGTCCTTATTATTATTTATAAAAAAGTTATTGTTAAGTGAGGAATATTCATATTTCCAATAGAAATTGAGGCTGATTAATTGGGTTTATGACAAGTAAATACTAAAGATTTGTTTGATTTCGAACCATAATAATTATAATGCAAATTAAATGCCTATTCACAATGATATATTCCACTTGTCCGCTTACTACAATATTCATGACATGAAATTGTATCAATAAATCGTAAATAAATCGTATCTTTATACCCGGGGGTTACTCTTATAAATTGTGTAGGTTGTATTGGCTGTAACAGGAAAATGTTAAACAGATATTATACTTAAGCAGAGAAGTAGCAATGAGAGAAAATAATAACCCTTCTATCTGAAATCAAGCGAAAAATTGTTTTGACTCATTTGGACGTGCCGGAGGCGAAATGATGACGAAACGCGACGATAAGTAGGACGTATGAAATATTACATGAGAGGATAGATGTTTGATTCAAAGAGAGAGAGGAAAGACAGACTGGGGCGGAGATAAAGTATTGGATAGATAGATAAATAGATAGATAGATTGATATATTGATAGATAGATATACATATAGATAGAGAGAGAGAGAGAGAGAGAGAGGGCACACACTCACACACACACACACACACAGAGATAGAAAGAGATAGAGACGGAGAAAAAAGTAGTATATGAGAGAGTTTTGTAAAATGTATACTCAGTACATACTAGCGCGACAGAGCAAGAGACACAGACGAAAACAGGAATGAGAGAAAGGACGGAAGGAGATGGATATATGGATAGATAGAGAGAGAGAGAGAGAGAGAGAGAGAGAGAGAGAGAGGTGAGTGTACAATCCATCCGCCCTATTTAAGAATAATTACAATGGCCGTTATCAAAGCCAAAGCTACAATCATAGGCAGATGAGAGTGCTATAGTTGTGTAAAGTACATAAAATGTAGTGAGTTTCCAAAAATACAAAGGAATTTACCACAACTTTTGACCAATTCAAATGACATATTTACCACTTACTGATGCATTCTAACCTTAATTGATATACTTTTGTCATCAATTAATGCATCATTTGACTTTCACTATTTTACTCCATGTCTCACATTTTGCGAAAGAGACCATCTAGCTTCTAAAAATGTGATTTATTTTCGGAGCTGCTTAACTTGATAATGCTGAAGAAAAATAATATTTTGTGTCCAGGATTTACTATTAAATGGACCTTCAGATGGACAACAGTCGAATAATCATTAAAAATCCACGAAAAAAATCTATAAATGGAGCATCCGGGATTTGTTTTGGTTTGTCCAGAAGTGACATGGGAGGCAACGCTGGAATAGGGTCATCAAAAAGGCCTGGATAAACAAAGTAACTCACTTGGGCAAATAATTATTGCAACACTCAATTATCCCGCCTTTAGCTTGGTTAGAGGTAGCTAGACAGCGTGTGCGGGTAGTGCCTTATATTCATGTTATACATTGCGTTATTTATTGACCCTAAAATCAAGGCGGTGAAGAAATTGATTCAATTCAATTCCATTCAAAATGGTTTATTAAAATACTTTCATTGCGGCAAAGCCGAATTGCGAAAATTCACAAGAACATAATGACAATGACAATTGATAAAATGCATAAGGTAAAACATTGTATCATAACTATCATTACAATCAAGCATTATTCATTGATAAAAAAGTGTAATCAGGATGGATGAAACAGAAAAGAAATTTGAAAGAGAGAGAAAGAGAGAGAGAGAGAGGGGGTAGGGAAACTGCAATTGGGATGTAGGAATACGAGGAGACAGAAGCTGTCCTAACATGGACAGAGAGGGTAGAGAAATAATGATGAAAGGAAAGGGTTAAGGAAGGAGGATGGTATAGAGGGTAAAAAGGGAGAGGGAGAAGAAGAGTAGGGGAACACAAATAAATAGATGCAGTTATTTATCACGATAAAATAGATTACACTACCTTCACATAAATAGTCATATACTGTTATTATAAACATCTCCGCTGATTTATAATTTCAATTAAAAGTTTGAGACTAAATCGTTGTTAATTGTCATTAGATGAGAACATTTTGATTAGAGAAAAGAAAGAATAAGGTATTTGGATTTGCAAACATATTGATAAAACTTGACATTTTATAATCATTCTAGAAAACAATTAAAAAAAAGATTAAAGTAAGGTACCCCAAATAAATAGTGCATTCATAAATTGTTGAACTTCTTCTATCGTGATATTGCTTCTCATTAGATAATATTGATGAAAAATTAACATTAAAAAACAAAAACACCTAAAACAAAACTATTCTTTATAATCAATCCTATTAGTGTTAAGATGCCGAATCAAATAAGGCACAGGGCTGTTTCTAAATCTTGTAGTTCGACATCGTAACTCTACAGTGGCTGTTGGGTTTCTAGTCTGATAGTGACAAGTCCTACTTTTTGGTAGAAGGTGAGGACAGTTGCATGGATTTTGCAAACGAGAGACAGAGTTTCACCCGTCTATCTTCGAGAGACACTAGTTTTGACTGGAGTAATGCACTCTTGTACGAATAATATTCAGCACCAAGGATGATTCTAAGGGCACGCTTCTGTACCTGTTCGATGAATTTAACTTGTTGCTTTGTCAAACCTCCTGACCACACAGGTACACCATATTCGACAATTGAGCATATTCAGCATATTCGAATATTGAGAGCATGCATGCGCCAATAGTTAAACGTAATGCTGCCTGCACTGTTCATTTAACATTCACGTATTGCAGTGATGTGATTCTCACATCCACCGCACACTACGCGTTCTGATTTTCGAAGAAATTATATTAGATAGAAAATCTAAACATACATCATCATCGTGCTTAAACTTCTAAATAACAATGATAATACTAACAAACGGAATTTTAGTGCATTGAACTCTTCTAGTCAGAGTAAAAGCCGAATCGGCTTCAAATCGTAGACATGCAGTCACACAACTGGTCTGACGTCACTTCGATTCTGAGCTTTTCCTCTTGCAAGAAAACATGAAAATCCCTTGAAATTTAGATTTTCTTATTCATATGATTTTCAGATCCTCAGTCATTCAGATTTTAAATGTTAGAATGTTCGTATTAAATTCTATTGCAAATTCTTCAAAAATATGATCCTAGTGGGATCGTATAGTGTACGGTCGGTTTATGACCTCGGCAGTCGCAGATGCAGTCCTCCAGCCAGTTACAGCCAACCTTACTATGTTTTACACATACTCTTTTGTCATGTATGAAATGTTGAATGTTCAAAAGAAAAAGAAAATTAAACAGAAATAAATAAATCAAATCAAATCAAATGACGCATCTATCACTCGGTTGATGGTAGTTGGCGGGTTTTTTCAAATACTTTCACCAGCATCTCGACTATTCCGAACACGTGAGTCGTTGGTAAACCAGTCGTTCTCTTTTCATCATTATCACATCAAATTTTGTCTTTTAGATTTTCAGAACTTTATGAAGCACTTTGCTACGTGCCCGACCTTCACCTTCAAACGCCAGTGCAAATTCTTGCCACTATCTTCATCCTTTACAATAAAATAATGCCGAATTCTATGCTGGTCACGCTGATCTCTCGAGTCCAGATCTCCTTTTTTAACTTTTGAGTCGAGGAATCCTTGAACGAAAGAGATACCAAGACTAAACATCGGCATGGCTTTCATGAACTCACAGCCCTCAAGCGATACATATGTGGTTTATCTTTTTAGGGGAGATGAGAAGGAATCTCTTCATCGTGATTTGACATTTACAGTTCACGGAGAAGCGTTAGTCTACCCTTTTGCTCCGCCCATTGAGGGGGCACTGACACGATTGGGAGGGGGGGGGAACCAGTCTTACTCGAAAAATGAAATGAAAATTAAGAAGTACATTACTTATGGGGTGGGAGGTGGTCCAGCTGTCTTCTTTTCTCGTCCTTCCCTTTCTCCCTCCTTTCTCCCTTTTCTCGCTTTTTATTTCTTATTATTTTACGCCAGTGCTTCTACTCGTGTACCCTTACATGATAGGGGAAGGGAGGGAGGGAGTGAGGGAGGGAGGGAGGAAGGGAGGGAGGGAGGGAGGGGGAGGGAGAAGGGTATGAGAGGGAGAATATGGAGAATCGAGTGCATGAAACAGATCAGCCACTGAGTATAAGGTTTGGGGCATTCCTGGAACAACCTTCTTTCCTAAGATTTCGGAAACCTTTTCGTTCTTTTCCCCACAAATCCTACTGCTGTGCCTCGGCTCTACATGCAGGCAACATGAATGCCCACATTTAAACATCAACCACCTACAATTGCACTTCAGATACATGCCCCAATATTAAACTTTCATAATATACGGCCCACTTTTGTTAGATGGCGGTAACCCAAACCGTTAGAGTTTGCTCACATCTTCACTTTGTAAATGTCCCATGGGGTCGGTGCAGCCCAGTGAAGTGTTTAGGACATGCAAACGAATACAAGATGAGGATTTATGGGGACCAAACGAGATTAGTCGAAATGTCAGAAGCATGCACCAACGTCCAACCGATGCGTTATCGAGAGTTCATATCCAGCCTTATCATGCTTATGTTACAATATGAAATCCTCACAATTTACATAAAACGGTGCAATTCCTATTTGATTTATGAGGCTTTTTGTGCTCATTTTAAGATATACCGAACAATAAGTACACAGGCATGGCAATTTTCCCCCTTTTTGAGATGCTGTTTGACGTATATTATTATGTCTTTGACGATTTATGTTTCAAGTTGTATCTTATTACGGGAAAGAATAGTGTGACGAAGAGTGCATTCGAAACACTTCCATGGTGTTAAGCTAGGTTCATACTGTGCTCAGACAACTTTAGTTCACCCTGTTTACACGGTGTAAAAACTACGTCAACACATTGTGGTGACTATACGTGTGTAAACACATTTTTTCTTTGTGTCCACACAGTATAAAGAGTACGTACTCATAGCTGAAGACCATGCGAACACATTTTCCCCAATGTTTCCACAACATCTTCACAACATAGAATACCTAGTTTTCGGTATGGATATAATTTCGCTTGGTATTTCACTAGATCCACAATTTTGACATAACATGCGCATCAATATTGTTTGTTTTGTATATGTTTGAATTCTGTTCTGCGATAAATAACGTAATACAACAAAAATTGAATACAACAGTAAAATATTAAAATAAACACATTTTCAGACATCAACAAACTGAAAGAAAATAAAGGTATCTTCTTCATGTGCATATTACTAATATCTATAAATGTGTTTGTAACGGGAAATTAACATTTTACAGTTCGCATGAGATCCCCATCATGAGTGAATTGCTTGATGTCGATGGCGGCCTCATAGCCGCTTTTTACCGATAATGTGTCTTTAAAAATCACCTCTTTTATGCACAAATCTATTCACAAACATTACGTGTTTCGGTTGTAGTTTTTTTTTATTGTGAAATGGAAGAATAAACTAAAATTCCGATTGCGCGTTTAATAGTTGCATGAGTCTGTTTGTACAAGTCTTGGTTGTACCAGGTGTATTGCCATGGTTCAAAGAATATCGGATATTTCTGAAAGTTAGATGACGATTCTGGATAGTCAGAATGTGATCCACATTCCGGATTCCATTTTAGCGATCATTGGAGGATACAGCATATAGTTCTAATAAAGTTACAGTTATAAAGGGTAAGCGAATGTCAACTGTACTTTTGTGATATAGGATTCAAGTTCAGGGTTCTACATTAAGACCCTTCTTACAGGGACTGCTGGTGTGACCTGAACAATAATCTGTTGATACTTGGGTCCCGCCTTACAAAGAGTTGCGATTGATCCAAATCAATCGCAAGTCCTCCAATCAATCGCAAGTTTGCAGTCTCCTATCTCTTATGTACATAGTTGCGATTGATATCAATCGCAAGTAAGTTGCGATTGATATCAACTCTTTGTAAGACGGGGCCCAGGATTGCACACTATATACAAACAAAATATATATATTGCCGGATGCACACGAAGCGTTAATTCGAATGCGTTATTACCATTGAAGCCTGTGAATGCAAATTAGCGCATGCACCAGTTAAAGAAAGAGCCTTTGCTTGTACCAATCATTTTGCATTGACATTTTGTATTGACTTCTACGACATTTCACTGTAATGGCGCACCGGAAGCAGCATGCACAAGTCGTTGGCGCAGGCTTGCGTCACGATTTCCACTCTATCAGTATTCCGCCTTTGATGAACTTTATCAGTTCCATCAAAAGTAAAGCAGTAGGGATGCAATTACGTTTTAGTCTAGGTGTAGAATAAGGGCTAGAATTCGGTGTAGTGTCGGGTCCAGGGTTGGATTAAGGGGTTTGGTTAGTGTAGGAAATTACCGCGGAACACTAACTTGTGCAGGTATAAGAGTCGTACAACAATTTGATACGTCAAATGAATGCAATTTCAAGGCAATGAAATCGATGCTTACTCTACAAACATGCTATAAATTGTTTCGGTAAAAAATGCTAATAATACCAATAGCCTGAGGACAATGGAAATTAATCACCTGAGGAAATAAGGCCTAAAACGTGCCATCGTGTATGCATTTCACACATACATGTAGTCGTTTGTCTAAGAATCAGCATTTCTCTCTCGAAATTACGAATCTTTCTTCTGCATCCCGATTGTTTCCAATACGATCTTAGTACTCGAGATTGATAATGGTCTCGGGGAAAAAAAGATTGCTTAAGATATGACAAAGAAGTTGTTCTCCTTTTACAGATGAAGTTGAGTAATTTGTCTGCAGTTACATTGTTAAAGAAACTGTATTAAGGCAGTAGACCATTTTAGTGATGTAACCAAATTTATTGCGTACCTCCTCGTGAAATACATCGGTACGAATTATTTTATTCATCTGCTACGAATACTTGTATTTTAATAGTCAGAATGCAGATTGCATATATATCGTGTTGTTAGGTAGGGCAAGCCATTATGTTTGTCCTACCTAGCAACAACTATATATACTTCACATATACGTATGCATTACATTTGGTTGAATTGCGAAAATGGCCTCTTTGGAAAGGTTTGATTAATATAAACAAAACAGTACATAAATTACATACTATGAGGGTTCTAGAATAATGAAATGAAAGGAACTCTACGAACTCTTGCTAAAAAATCATGAATATAACACACACATGAGGGATAAAACTTTGGTCAATAATGTTCACCTATTTTTTCTTAATATTTGAAGGTTATCTGAAGAGAACCCGCTTTCTGGTGACATCTTTACAATGATATTTTTTCAAAAATGGCACAGGATGAGAAACCTCATAAACACCATTTATCATCCTTACCATCATCAAACGTTCTCTTAAGCAACAAAACATGATGTAAGCGATGCTCTTTCAAAAGGGTATAATACATGTATATACAAACCTCGTCATGTGAACTTCAATATCATATACTTAACCAGATTTTAAAAAAATATCATTTTGATGTTTACATTTTATAAATCTCATTCCATATGGTTAAGCCTAAACTTCTTTTTTTTTTACGGGGAGGTTAATTTCGAGAGTTACAAATTTATTATTATTATTATTATTATTATTTGGCGTCACCTGTGCCTGGGAGGCGAAAAGCGAACTGAATCACTGTAACCCTCGGGTCTCTCCTCCTCCCGGTGAATAAATATCGACTACTATAATATAATATAATCGGAAGCATCAATCATTCTCTGTACACCAGCGAAAAAGAAGTAGATTTTACTTCAAAAAATACAAATTCCTCTAGAAGGTACATGTCATTATAATGATGTTGGAATAATTAGACTGTAACCTTCCAATTCACCTGTCATTCCAGTGACCTAGATTCAGTGCTGTCCATGTTTAGAGTCCAGGGGATAGACACACGTAATAATATTCAATGAAAAGGTCAGCGGCTACTTCACAAACTATCGTCTTTCGTGTCGGGATGGTAGCTTTCGCATCTAATAAATGAATACCGAATCAAGACATTGTTTTCATTCTTTAATCGAGCTGCCGTGTTTGACCCGTAGTCGTCAGAATCTGTATTCTAGAATGGTATCAATATGCTTGCGTAAGCTTGCTTATTGTTGTTGTTGTTGGGTTTATAATATAAGGCTATCAGTATCATTATCAGTATCAGTATCAGTATCATTAAAGCTATGGGTGGTATTCTCGAAAGCGGACTAACTTTAGTCCATGGTTTAATCCTCCGACTAAGAATGGAATGCCAAGTGTCCATATGAATATGTTTTTGAATAATTTGATCTGTCACTAAATTAAAATAAAATGTTTTCATTAAAGAAATATTTTGTAATAACATAGTTAATTGCAACAATATAACTATGAAATAATTATGTTATCATGGTAATTTAGGGACATATCAAATTATTCAAAAATATATTAATATGGACACTTGGCATTCCATACTTAGTCGGAGGATTAAACCATGGACTAAAGTTAGTCCCCTTTCGAGAATACCACCCATAGAGTTTAGAAAATTCAGTAGTCGATGGGTTACCACAATCAGAAAGACTGTCTAAAGATCACCCTAAGGTAAATTTAAATAGCTTCACGTGTCACCTAATGAAATTAGCGAATATGCTCTTCAAAACATAAATCTGTATTTGTTAAGACCTTTAAGACATTTAAACAGTGATTATAAAACGAGCTCAGCATGAAGTTCCAAACTGAACCCTATTGTCCATATTACTCCAAACTGAACAGCTTCTTAATCCTATATCAATGTAGGGAATGTCCTTGATTTGGTCATTATACAAGTTTGGGAGTATATATCTACTTCTATTACCAACAATCTATAAAGACCTAGTGAACACTATCGCCAAAATATTATACACCTGTAGTAATACAATTAACCTGAGGCATTTTCGATAGCCTTGAGCATTACCGATTAAAGTGTGCAAATATTACATTGGCATGTTACGTAATCCGAACATGATTTAGTATGTATTAAATACCTCTCTTTAGTATGTTGAATAAATCTAGTCATCTGATTGGTCGAAATTGGAGTCGTGATATTCGCCATGCCCGCAAAGAAACGAACTTTGCCAGTTGCCCCGGGTAACGGGCCGCATAGTTAAATTTTGCTGAGATCCTCATTGGTTTACGTGTAAAAAGTTTCTTTGCGCGAGCGCGGATATCATACAGTGTGTGTGTGTGTGTCGCTTAGTGTGTGCGATTCCCGAATGATCGTAACATTCAGGCAACTTTCCAGCGAAGATTAACATACAGTGTCTCAGATTTTCTGTGATGTTTTAACTAATCTTTACTCAAGAAAAGGATAAGGCAAGAATTATTTGTAGATTTTTTTTTGAATTCGGTTTATAAAAGATATATGGATTGCTTTAATATTCAAGGCATAGCTGTTTCTATACTGGCTCTCGGGGACGTCGCCGCGGCGCGCCTTGGGGTCATAGCAGGATGTAACGTCCTCTTGAGCCTATAGAAACAGCTATGCCTCTCATAGCAGTCAATATATGTATATTATAATAGTCAGTCAAGTTCGTATTGTACTATTGTTGATGTGAGTAAGAGAGGTGTTAACGCTATGTTTAAATAAATATCGTTAACACCTCTCTGGCTCTCGACAGAACAGGTGATATACATGTCTGATGCCAATGATATTCAAGATTCAAATGATTTTATTTCTCATGCAAAATATAATACAATGAATAAGTATTACAAGAAATATACAAAGAAACAAGACAAATATGATGGTAATGGCACGAGGAAAGAGGCACTAACTAGAAGCAGAGCTTGTTGAAGTATTAGTTCCTCAGAGGCTGTTTTACAATAGGTCCTGAAAACAAAGTATACATAGAAAATCCTTATTATATCCTTATATTTTATCATTATTGTTATGAACATAACCCCCAATCGTTGTATATTGATAAATACTATGTTTACTGCTAAGTGCTATATATGTTATTGTTCCAAATACATTTTAAAAAAATCAATTATTAGAAAATTATCTTGATCAATTGATTTCTCTTCAACGTTGTGCAATCATCACATAAATGTTGCTGCCTGAACGTCAGTGCTTCCCACTTAAAGCAAACTGATAAATGGAGGAAAAAACACCTTAAATCCTTTGCATGAGGCGTTTTATAAATTTGGTAATTATCATCAGTATTATTACTAATATTAGTACTATGAAAGTAGACTCGATAAATCAGGCCAAACCCTGTCTGGAAACCAGAAATCTGAAAGACTACGTCGCCCATTTTCCCTTAAAGACTCGATCACATCCTCCAATCGAAGACAGTGAATGCAGGGTGACAGCTGAGGGAGCATCGATTCATTGTATCTTGAATTGCGTTCACTTCATCCGACCGACCACACGCCTCTGAGATACTATGGGCATCTCATCTTACTCTATTATCACAGCTGAAGTAATTGGCTGTAGTCACATCGTCGTGATTCAAGCCAAAACGAGAAATGACGGACAACAGTTGGACACGAAAATCGCCATGATTGATTGCTTTATAGCTTGATTTGTTTGTTGATATTAAAGATTGATATCATTTGCCTGTTAACAAGTGGTACGGTGCGGTGGTATAGTGGTTCATTCAATTGACCTTCAATCAAGAGGTTGAGGGTTCGAATCCCAACCAGGCGCAAACGTTCTCTGTCAAGATATCAATCCGATTTTGCCACTCTCCACCCAGGTGTTTTGTGATACCCGACTTGCTATAGAGCGCTACATATTTGGCCACCAGCTATACATGACCGGGGTAATATGTTAGAGCACCAGGATAATAAAAGTGATGTCAAATACATAAGTGCTGGGACAATGTTTTCTTTTTAAATACAAATAATATGTGTCAATTTCTCTTATTACCTGAGTTGCTAATAATATGTAGTGGTTCGTCAACCGTGTTTTTTTTTCTTCATTTGTTTATATATCTTTTTATTTATTTCTTTATTTCTTTATTTTTTTTTGTAGCTATGAGATGAAAAGTACAGAAAAAACAAATCAATTGCTCATGATCTACCTGAATACTTTGTAAACTCTGTTGTCATGGAGTTAATGAAGACCAGAATTTGGTAATTTTGCAAAGCCTTATGCTGCACAAAACAATCCTTCCGTCAATTGGTGCCTAATGTTTTGTGCAAATTTGCACGTATTGTAAACGAACGTTCGTGCAGAGAGGCGAAGTAAGCAACCGAAATGTTGAACCCGCGTCTTTGAGGAGCTTGTCATGTCACATACATGAATAATATGTGACACTACTGAGCTCGAGGGGAGATGAGGAGCTGAGCAAGAAGAAGCCAAGGATATTTTATGCCATTTCAGATGACCTTGCAATCCGATATCCTCATTCTGTTTTGATGATTATATCAAAGAAAATTGGAGATCAAATGGCGACAAGATCGCAGACCTCGCATACCTCTCTCGTAACATGTACAAACAAAAGATTGATGTTTCTTCGCGCTAAACATTGGTGGCGGGTAGAATCGAAGTGCCGCCCTGCACTACAGGGGTGGCTCCAGGTTGCATGGGGTTGTGGAGGGGTATTGAAATCTGGTATTTATCTGTTTGAACCATATTTTCATTTTTACGGACAACAAATTGTGGAGATTGGTTTTGTTTACATTTGTGCTGTAATCATGGGCAAATCCAGGATTTAACTAAGGGAGGGGGTGGGGTAATAATTGTTCCAAGATTTTCAGGCAGCAAACACAAAAGAAAAAGTCATTAAAAAAAGAAATCGGTGTCTTTTTACTCCAAATTTTTCTACCGAGTTACCACAGCAACGACAGCAATAACTAGCCTCTATGGTGGTAAAAGGCCCTGCATTCATGGTAAGCTAATGAGTGTTTTTTTAAGGACTGAACAGTAAAGAAGCAAACGAGAGAGAGACCAAAAGGTTTTCTGGTAAACGTGCCGACCGCGCCTTTGCATAACTGCATTTAAATACATGAAATTGAATATCATGATACATTGCGTGACTATCTATCATCTTCATACCCCTTGTACCTCAAAACATATACCTCTTCACTTAGATTAAAGTTGGGGTTCAATAAAAAAAAAATGTTCATATATACCTTGAGGATGTGTGTGTGTGGGTGCGCGCGTGTGCGTGCGCGTGTGTGCGTGTGAGTGCATGTACGTTTGGTCAGGAAATAAATAAGTATAAAGATAAGGTACGTGAAGGGAGGGAGAAAGTGATAGAAGGATGGGGAAAGAGGGGGAGATAGATAGAAAGAGAAAGAGAGACAGGCAGACAGATAGAGAAGGGGAGGGAGAGAGAGAGAGAGAGCATGGTCATAGAAAGAAAGATATACATGTATGTGAAAATATATAGAGTGCGGCCTGGAGAAATAGAAAACACTATCAACTGGATGGGAGGTATCGATGAGCCCCGTTGACCCCTGTGATTAAACCCATCCTCCCGACTGTGGAGCGAGTCCAAGTGAAGTCTTGTTTCGATGCTTCTCTTTAACAAGATGTCAAGCTTTCTGACACCTCCTAATATCTCCGCGACCATTTTGCGACCATCTCTAAACAAAGCCTCTCCGTCTCTCCTTTCATTTCGTTCGCTTACCTCGGCTCGGCTGGTTGGTTAAGTGGCTTTACACGGAGGCTTCGATTACAAGATGCATTTCCTTTGCTCCAACCTCATTCCAATATCTTTCCGATACCGTTGCCTTTTTTCCTTTCCATTTTCTCTGTTTTCTCTACAACCTCATCCTCAAATCTCTCCGAAACCTTTGCTTTTTTCACTTCATTTTGCTTCTGTTCTCTATACATATCTAGCAATCACTATTTAGTATTAGGCGACTTATTACCATTTGGACGTAAAAAACCGATGCAGTTTTAATGCAATTAGATGTGATGTGGCCTAGTGGATAGGTCTCCTACCGGACTGTGACCCACAAGGTACGAGGTTCGAATCCTTGCTGCAGTACTTAATTCCTTTGGCAATACATAATTACTACTACTACTACTACTACTACTACTACTACTACTACTACTACTACTACTACTACTACTACTACTACTACTACTACTACTACTACTACTACTACTACTACTACTACTGCTACTACTACTACTACTACTACTGCTACTACTACTACTGCTGCTGCTGCTACTACTACTACTACTATTACTACTACTAATAATA
Organism: Mesocentrotus franciscanus; assembly: GCA_037976565.1. Lineage (NCBI taxonomy): Eukaryota > Metazoa > Echinodermata > Echinoidea > Camarodonta > Strongylocentrotidae > Mesocentrotus > Mesocentrotus franciscanus. The sequence continues at coordinate 28,938,908 of CP137685.1, read as the reverse complement.
ATACTACTACTCCTACTACTACTTACTACTACTACTACTACTACTACTACTACTACTACTACTACTACTACTACTACTTCTATTTACGCAAGTGCAGTTGATGGCGCAATCGAAACGATACTCCGTGTACAACGGGCATTAGATGTCTAGACTAAGACCTAACGTCATGATTTTCTGCATACCATAAGCCTCGCCAATGATTCTAATTTCGACCATCCAATATTATTAATGGCGCGTTCTATAGTCCATAACATAACTCATCGACTTTTTGATTGTTTTATTACGTGAGCTGCATCGGGTTTTGCTAGGTTGATAATCGTACCATTTCATCGTACTTTTGTGTGTCCTCATGACATTCACATGAACGAGGCGGTTGCAAAAGGGCAGTGTCTCGAGTCGTTAGTAAGTTCTTAGTATCTACGTATGATTACAGATAATGTTAATGATTTTTATGATTTTCATGATTAGATGTGATAATTTATCATGTTAATGATTAGTTCTATAAACTCGGTAGATGTGTTCTGCGTATGAACATATTGCGCTGCGAGATACGTGAGTATCTTCGACATTTTGCTGTTTGATATAGTCAACTATTAAGCCAGCACTGAGGTATTAGAATGCTGTACTCCCATATATTATACATTGACACGATCGGCGAGACTTTCGACAATCAAGAGAGGGATAGAGAGAGAGAGAGAAAGAGAGAGAGAGATGGGGTGCATGATAGTAGTGAAATGAAATTGTGAACAGAAGGTATTTTATGATCCACAATACATTAACATTAAATATACGAACGTTGGTGTGAAATATAAAAAGGCAAGGATACATAAATCAGCAAAAAAACGAATAATTGTTAAAATTAGGATCAGTGACATACATGTACACTGCTAACTAGGGCACACACGGACACACACGGGCACACACGGGCACACACGGGCACACACGGGCACACACACGCACACATGGACACACACACACACACACACGGGCACACACGGGCACACACGGGCACACACGGGCACTCAGGGCAATGCCCCTTTAAAGATAAAACTGAGTCATGGTCAAGAGATTCTATTTGGAAAAAAATGTTTGGACGTTAATGGGGAAACTGTGGTTAATCATATGTTCTAAAAGAATAATTGTGTACTATGATGTTTTAGAATCATCAAATGGTATAAAATTGACTAATTATTGTTGCTGAAAATCAGACTTAGTTAAAATAACTGCACACAGCTTTGAGCAAAAAAGGCAAGCTCTGAGTATGTGGAACTACACACATGTGGCATCAGAATTGCGTACAAAGTTTTTGAAATATTTCAGGTTATTTTTGGAACGTGACAGTATTTCAAGATCAAATTCTATCACATGACATCGCTATTAATATGCCATTCTTTCACATACTTTAGAATAACTATCAAATTCTGAAGTGAACATCTGATCGAACGCTGTATAATATTACCTTTCATAACTGTTCAATTATGATTAATTGTGAATACCATGAGCACCATAACCATGATAATCAGTGAACAACAACTGATTAGATGTAAGATTGTGTAGCATTCGCCATGACCATCCAAGCTGGTGGCATCATTACAATTCGTTTTTACCATTAAAGAGCATAGATTTTTTAACCTAAGGCGAATTCAATGGCCTTGTACGTCACCTCTTGTAACGTGCGACATTAATACAGTGATATATTACGTAATCCAAATAAGATTTCTATGGGACATATAATGGAGTATTGAAATTGCACTTGAGTTGACTTCTCGAAAGTAGTTGCGATCGCATTAAGTGTTTTTATTGTTTAAACCGTCCTTATAATTAGATTTGCGGTAAATTGTGAAGTCCTTTGTCACTGAAGGGAAAAGGCGCTTTACCAAATACTCTGTAGATTTGATTGGAACAGATTGAGAAAACTCACAATTTTGTGTCCACCTTTACCAGAGGTCGATCTTCACTTTAAGATCCACCTGTCTCGGCGTTAATGAAAATCTTTCCCTCTTGAAGAGGGAAGTACTCGAGTAGGATAGCTTGACATTTCATTGACATCAAGAAGAAAACAATCAATTACACACGAAGAGAAGCAAATCAAAATGAAGCAAACGCACAGTAGGTACTCAGCTCTATCATCGTTATGGCGTAGCCAAGGGAAGGGGTGAGCTGGGGCCCCTCCTCCCCAATTATTAGAAAGAAGACAAGACAAGGAGGTGGGACAAAGAAAGAAAGGGATAGAAAGGGGGACGAATTATAGTCATTTATTGCCACACATGATATGCTGCAAATACTAATGGGAAGGGAATGGGGAATGCAAATTGATCACGAAATACTGACCCTTGTAGTATTTTATCTGTATTAATAAAAAATAAATTTTAGCTAAATTGTGTACCGTGATCAAAGTATTCATACTTGTTTCCATTATCAGTCTATATATTTGCTCTTATTTGTTTTATTATGTACTGTACTATTTACCATTAATCAAGTGTTTTTTGTATCACATTGTATTTTAATTGTACATGTACATACAGAGCTCTCTTACAAAACAGTAGCAGCCTATCGTGAAGATTTGTATGTAGATTACCAGTTGTGTACATGTGTGTATGTGTATGCAGGCACATTAAATACTGGGTTTACACCCTACTCTTTTCGGGAGTATCAAACATGCATTTATTCGGTCATTCTTCCCGAAGTAAGATCAAATTAATCACATTTATCCATTCACTGCAAGTCTGCAACAGCTTAAAGAACATCTTACAGAACAGTTTTATCATTGCTAAATAAAGCATGTAAATTCAGACCACGTGGTTCACTAATTGCACGGCGCAAAGGATTCTATTGTGTTCTTTTCAGACGCACTATCAGCGAACTTGGATATCAATTAAAACCTGTCTCCCAGAGCGCGCGACACCAAAAGGGCAGTTTTCTCAGCATCACTTCTATATTCATAACCTCGTGAGAGTAGACTATGGAATAAACCGTCGCCTTCTTCTAGCCAATGAGATGCTGCGATTCGGGCGCATGCGCTCTCACTGCGATGCTATCATCTTCTTCCCGTCGCTCAACATTGCATAGGGTGGACAGTGCGCAGGTGTTCTTCGGTTCCCCTCTGCTCTCGTGAAACCCGCGGAAGATATTCGTCAAAGTACTTTTCTTCATACAACACTAAACAAAAACCTGGTGATCGTGCTTGGTGTGGACCACCTGACCATCATCACTATCGTCATTCCATCATTTTGATCTCCCCCTTTCAGTTTGTCTTTCACTCGTTAGTACATCCACTCGTATCTTTAAAATTCGCTTCCATTCCTGGCAAATTGGGAGACATTCCAAAGTGTTTCTTTCGATATCTAACCCCAGTATTTGGATTCTTCTGGAGCTAACTGGGTTTCATATCCTTGCTCTCCAAAATTGTGATATTAACAATTCATCAGGAGCGTTTGGTGTTCACTCGAAACTCTGACTGTATGCAGGTGTTGTTTAAGCATTCCAACAAAACTCTCACATTATTTTGGGGAATTTCTGCATGATAAGGTAAGAATGCTTTTACTCTTTGTTTCTGTTGAGATTTGTTACCTGTATTTACATTTATATTTCCATGGCAATGATAGATATTTGTGATGTGAAAGAAAAATCATATTTATTAAGTACTAAGTGTAAAATCGGAACTATACACAATTCAATATAATGACCAAATATTCATGTGCCATTAATCAGTCCACATTTCATGTATTCCAATCAAGTATTTCATTAATGGTGAAAGTTGACATTCTATTTTATTTTCTGTATTATGATGGCAAGCTATATTTTTAGTTTTAAAACTGGTCTGTCTGAAGTAATCGACCAATAAAATACATTTAAGCTGATAAATGTTAGATCAATAAAATTGCAAGTCTTTACAATTTACTTACATGTTCTCACAGTGGCGGATCCAGGGGGGGGGCCCGGGCCCTCCTAGAAAAAAAAGGTAAAAACCCTAAAAAAAAGAACCCTCCTGGCGCCCAAGGTAAAAAGTAACCCTTCCGTAGGAAAAAAAAAAAAATTGTGCTCACTACCCTGGCGCCCAAGGGGTGGTGGAAAAATGACCCTTCCCGAGGAAAACAATTTTCGTGCCAAATTTTCGCACGAACTGAGCGAAAAATCGACCTTTTAGGCCCCCTCCCTTGCCGCCAGCTGGATCCGCCCCTGTGTTCTCATCCTATCTTGATGGGACTATTAAAATGTAAATCATTATTTCATCCCCCAAAATAGTTGCAAATAAAACCAGACATTAAGAAGGTAACAAGAAACTTTCTTTTTTCATAGAAATGCAGTACGTTAAATTGTGAAAATCTATCTTCGCTTTGGGTAAAAAATAGAATGAAGGTATGCTCATGATTTTGTATATGATGAAATAGTTTAAACACAAATTGAGTGTAATTTTAGTTCCTACTTGCGTATTCCTCTTGTAACTTTGAGGGCCCCCATTTCTGTAGGTTTTCGTATGTATTGAAAGATAATGAAAATGGACTTGAAAGGAACTCTTTAAATTGATTTGATTAGTTTGAGGTATGCTTCATGCCAAATTTACTGAATAGGAGAATGAAATATTGAATAACTAATTGAAGGTCGAAAGGAATACAAATATGTTTGAGTAATGATGGGAGACGCTTATGTCATCGTTGTCCTTTCAACCATTAAAGTGAAAACAGATTATTGCAGAGCATTCAATCTTAGAAAGTATTCAAGCCTAACCATTGACCTACTCTCTGCGAATGTCTACAGCTGTGATTCTGTTTTTTTGTTGTTGTTGCTTATCTATGGTTTAGAGCATGGTAAGAAATCAATATTTTACGATAAAAACATACCACACGTCAACAAGAAATATTTTGTGTAATGTAAATGACAAGTAAAAGAAAAACAGCTCACTTCACAAATCTTTATTTCATCGAAGTCATAAAACAGTTATTTTGTGTAACCAAATAATAAGGAGAAAGCCTAGATTATTTCACAATACGACTTTTTTCAACCTCTTTTCTTAGAATCCAATATGATGTGAGGTTCGTGTCCAATGCGGCATTCGGTTTCCTTTGAAAACTATGTATAAATGAAACTAGAATATTTGCATAATCGAATACAATATAGCCACTCCATCTTATTTTACATTATCTCTTTCCCCTCAAGTCCTTAACTTTTAAAACCCAATTCACGTGCCAGTTTCTTTATTCCTTGACAACTGTCATGACTGTGGATAATTATACTAGACTTTTGTTTGCAATTTACTGCGGACCAACTATTAAAATGCTTACACGAACCAACACCTTTTCCCCCAACAATAACTAAATAAGGGGCCATCGCAGAGCCTCCTCAATAAGGCTGTTAATAAAACCAACGTCCAGTCAAACCGGTCGAAGGGAAGGCGGGGGGTGATTGTTGTAGATGCTCAAAATTAATTATGACTAGCGGTTTGCGTGTCACTTCATGAACGTGTAATGAAGCGAAATATATAATGCGATTACAGGTCGATAGCCACTACCAGAAAGAAAAAAAAGACCTCGGCAATTTTCCCCTTCGAAATGCTTGGAAGAAGATCTTGGAAGAGTCCTAACAGATCCGATTTCCTGGACGACTGCGCACTCGACCCCCTTGCAGACATCGTTGTTGCGAATTTCAACACGAAGGGGTGTCGTTGTGTCGATGGAAATAATCTATTAACCCTCCTCTTGCTTCTACTAAATATAATTGATTTGAATATGAAGTAGCTATCTATGCACTGGCAGCGTTGTTGCAAAATATGCTGTTAGTTGCATTCTACAGCATAAGGCAGTCGATTATCATTAGTGATGACAAGGCAAGTGCAATTAATAGTTCCAATTAGGGTTTTTATCTATGGATTATAATTATGCAAATGCTGCTCATAACGCAGTCATGATGATTAGCGAACAGGAGGGACCATGTGATGAGAAAATGAATACTGCTGTGACATTTTGCTGGATGATATACCAAATAGGAATTTGCATTGTTGTTTCTATCTCAATGACACTTCTGGCAGATGACATTTTATAGAAAAACAGTACAGTGAAAAACATCATAGTGAAGAAAAATGGTAGAGGTTATGCTATATTGCTATGTTAAAACGGTAATTATCATTATCAACAAAAATATATTATGGCGTTATTAACCCAGGGTAACAATGTCTTTATAATACTGCTCTTCCCGAGAGCAATGCATGTAATTATCATTAATACATCGCTGATTAGTTCTCATTTAATACAGCCGGGTCGAAAGGATTATGGGTAAAAAAACATTTTCAATGGAATACCCTCCAAGCGTGAATCGAACCCTATACCTCTCCTAAGAGTCAAAAGCGTTGACTTATACACCACAGCACCCCACAACCACACATTTGTACAATTTTTTAACCTGTATATCCTGCTGAATATTGAGCCTAGTTTTACGAATGGATTAGATTAACCGAGACACAACTAATATAAAAGTAATCATCTTTGCATCATTATTAGACAGTGGTTTCGTAAAGTTGATTTAACCACTAATGACTTTGAATAATTAACAGTCAAATGCCATCACTGATTCTTGGGGGAAAAGTACGAAGAACACAAAGAAGATAATTTAAAACCTAGTGGACCAAACTTACGCTCGTTATGATATTCAGCAGGAGGTAATTGAACGGCCAACAGAAAATACATTATTCCATTATCGAGTTGAGTGTATAAAGATACTTACCCATTTCTTTCTGAACAAGAAAAATTGACAGATGCATTAAGTTAAAATCATAGGATGATGTGAACTTAACTATTCAATCTCAATTTCATCCTTCATTCTGCATTAAGCTGACTGGACGGACGATACTAGCAAATTTTTGCAAAATCATTTTCTCTTAGAGGCGTGTACTATATTTATATTTCAATGTGCAGGATTAAATTGATTTTCTTTTCAAAAATATCGAGCCTTATTGACCCCTTGCTATTTTGGGGAAATTTTATTAAGTAGAATGTCGTTTTCTCTTCTTATTTTCTCCTTCCCCCCTTCAATTTCTCTTCATACTTGTTTTTGTTCTTGTTCTTCTTGTTCTTTTTATTGCTCTCCTTTTTCTTTTTCTCTTTCCTCTTCCTCTTCTTCTCCTCCTTAATCTTGTTTTTCTTCTTCTTTCGCCTTCTTCTTCTTCACCTCCTCACCCCTTCTTCTTCTTTCTAGAAATCATGATATAGCTTTTACTACTCTCATTGTTACTAGTATTACCATTATACCCTTTTTTATGGGTAATGGGTAATGGTTATACTATATATATATGAGTAATGCATACCGATGCGCAGTTTGTGAAGGATAGAGAAAATAGAATGGCAGAATAGAATTTCTCATTCTCTTCATTCACAAAACACAGTCATATCTCGAACTAGGTGAATACCTAACATGTACATTAAACGTAGCATATACAGTACTTTGACGTTCAATCTCTAGATGAATCTCGATTTCTTGTGTATAACGAGGGGCTCGATCATAAATGTTTATCTTTTCTCGGCAATAAACGCGACATATCGTCCACGGAGAAAGAGATACTCTCATCATTAAAGCCGCCCTTCTAGTACGTCAGTTAAATCGAGCGAAACAATTAGCAAAATAGACTACGTTCGTTTCAATTGTTCTAATGGACGCCGCCGCACCAGAAAGAAAAGTAAACCCGCCACTATTCGGAAAAGTTCACTCACCGCCCTACGATCAGTCACTGCAGTCCTGGCTAACCCTGACAGTATACAGAGCTTGGATATTGTCAAGGCCTTGCAGTGCCCTGTCATATTCACCAAGTTATCTGTTATGCAAAGTGGGGAAGGAGGTAGCTAGGAATTCAGATCCAGAGTTTATACCTGAAAACAGAAGGACATGGTGCGTTGCCAATTTGCTAATGCGTTTTAGATTTTGAATATTATTAAGGTGCCATCGATGCATATATGTTATCAATTACAAGGGGCTGGATGGGGTGGGAATGTTTACAAACGTTGTGTTATATGTAGAAGATGTAATGTAAGCTAGGAGAATGGTGAGGGGGGCGTCTCGTAACTCCCCGTATTGCGGTAAACACACATGGAGAAGTTTTAGGCGAATGACCATTACCATCAATTACCCCTCAATCAAGCTGTAGAAAAAGGGTGCACAATCGTTATAGAGAAGGGTAATGTAACAATTCGTCAAAGTAGACTGAACAACATTTGAATGAAATTATACTACTAGACGTCTATCTGTACTTCAGAAACTAGTATCAGTATCCTTGCAGTCCAAGTTTTCCACCCAACTGGTCACAATGTAAGGATCATTAAATATTAAACAGAACAATTTTGAAATAGCTATAGAATAGAGCAATAAAGCAAAAATGAATTATCTCCAAGAGCTCACAACCTTCCACTCATCTCGTATGGGAATATTTCCCTGAAGCTACACGGGTTAAGTTGTTTTACTGTTTACTTTGTGGGACACAGCTTCATGTTTATCCGACCTACAATGTTAAGTGGCCATATTTTCCCCATAATAATGTCTACAGAATGGTACGAGACAGTTAGCGCTCTCAAGGTTGACACCATTAAAGTTTGCATCTTTTTCTCAGTGACGCTCCAACTACACTTAACTATGGTATCATTATAATGTTAATTCAAATAAACTGTACCATGAGAAAGTGCATGCATAAACTATCATTAGGCTTTATGATAACGATAATGCAAGAATGTGAACGATGAAAATATGGTTACCGATGTAACTTAAAGAGAAACGGTCGGTGAAGGGGTGGGTGGCTTTTGAAGCCCTTTATAATACCAAGATTTACAGGGAGTTCAAAGAATTTACACACAGTGCTTGGCCATGTGGGTGAAGAATCAAACTTAATATGGGGATGGGTAAATATGTTTTCATTGAACCAATTCCAAAGTGAACGAGATTACCAACCATATACGCCTATCGAATGTTAATGTGTATCGTTGGACATGTCCAATATTGTTGAAATAATTCACAGCATAGTGAAATCTTTTGTCAGCTCCCTCCTCTTCTACATTAAAAACTAATTGGATGGGACATTTCACTTCACCACCAACCAACCTTCCTCCTTGCAAATCAATGGTATGCGGGTGAAATACTGCACCCTACATCAACCCCTAAGGATGGAAGATTTATACCAAATCATCACCCATGGTATATGGTATACATTGGATATTGCACCTCTATACCACCTCACCCCTATCTTTACCATCTATAGTTCTAGGTTGTAATATTGCACCCCTATGTCATCTCCCCTTCCATCCTGGGTGACCCATATGGTATAAGGGTAACATATTGCACCCCTTAGAAATATCTTCCTTTCTTTTCCGCTTAAAGTTGGACGTAGCACCCCTTCACCACCTCTTCGTCCGTCTTACCATCCATGGTAAAAGGGTGGACTATTGCACCCTAGCCCACTTCCATCACCCCTCCTCATTATCCTTAAGGATATACAGCTGTGGCCTGTGGACTAAACCTGTCGATCGTTGAACTTGAGATGGACACATTTGACCACGTGTGAATGTGAAGTAGAGCGTTGGTGAATCGGTGGTTATTGAACACATCTGGGGATGTCAATGTACAGAAAGGTGAGAGATGATTACAGAGAAGATAGCTCTTCAATTCCGTTTTCTTTATCACCTGAACGTGAAGGGAACATTAACAAAAAATGTCCTGAACCCATGTGACCGCAGACCAATTTTCAACGAAGCAATCAGATAGTATCTTTTACTGTATTCTTTTGATATTGTTCATGAAAAATAGACCTTTAGGGAGTTTAAGCAATTATAATGCGATAAATCGAACTAAATTCGTTAGCGATTGGAACTTTTGTCACCAAAACCCTTTTTGCATGGGGGATCATTGTGGTAAAATTTAATCAATAATGCGAAAGGCCACCTATTTGGTTGCCAGATATTATTACTTTCGCAATTTGAGAGATGGTGGAATAACATCATGACTATTTATTGAGGTCCCCCATTGTTTACTTTACATTATCATTTATTTCATCACTTTCTGTTGAGTGACAGATTCAAGCAGAAAAGTACAAGTAAAGGTACAAATATTCCAAATGGAGTCACCGTCAATTTTGGAAATATCAATTTGCAAGGTGATTCAATTGAAATGAAGAAAAAAAGAATGCGTATTGCATCTCGATGAAATAAGTCAAGGTCGATTTGTTAATTTTCTACGCCCCAGTTCCTATCACTTTGTCATCCTCAATACTGCCAAATGATCATGACATGGGAGTGATGACTGATATGGGTCTCTTTAATCTTTGTATATTGAATAGATGGGTTCCTATCAATGATCCTTGTGTCAACCCACAATTCGATATTTATCAATGATCATACGTGTCAAAGAGCGCACAGGTGTGATGCGTATTCTGTTTTCACATGCTCAAAGATCCAATAAGAGGATGTCATACTTGGGTTTAGGGTTGAGGAAATAAATAATGGTTAATTATTAAAAAATGTTTGGTGACTATGCCATTCCGTCCTTTTTTTAACTGCCACAAATGCCTTTTGCAACCTACTGATGTGTTTTCCCAGGTTCTCAACTGTTCTTGCAGTATACACTCACACTTACAGAGATTCGTATTGTGCTATTGACTCTTGATAAAGGTGGTTAAGGTTTGACTACATAGGCCTACATAATGTTCAGGTGTAAAATCAGTATATACTTGTAGGCTGTTATTATCAAAGTCATTTTTAATGTCTTTAATTTAACACCACAACACGAAAATATTGAAATAATTAAAAAATAATCGTAAATAAAAGGTGACTGCAGTGATCATTTAATGCTTGACAATATCAACAACTTTAAAAAAAAAAAAAAAAAAAAATCGTTTTCAGAAAATGAAATGACGGACTCATATTTCACTACAGTACGTAAGAACTAGAACAAACAGTTTTACAAAGAAAAAAAAAGAAGCACTAATCTCCTAGTGAAGATAACTATTTGGTAATGCACTTCACTCGCTAACCGCATTTCACATATCATGTGGTCTCTAGCACCGCCTTATGGTGCGTTTTGCTCTGCAGTCATCCTGATAATTCCTTCGATATTTTTTATTGAAGAAGCAGGCCAACCGATACACGGGCACAACCTCCTCTATTGAAAGTAAATCATGCATGAATATTCATAGACCCTCAAGCTCTTAATAATTCTTAAGGAATCAAACGAGAGATGACGGATATGACTACCTTTTCACACTGTTCGCATGTTCTGTTGTGACAACATAAAATACGCTTACATGGTTAATGCTTCAACTCCCCTATTGCACCTTATACACATGGTAAACCAAGGACGCAAAGCCCAATTACTCCCCACCTCATGGCCAAGAAAATCGCAATATCACATCCATGACGTCATCCTATTACCAGCAACGTTGATATAACACGGTAAGACGATGTTAATACATCCACAGCTTCTTAAAGGCAACAATAATTGTCTCTTTAATTAGCCACAGAGCAAGGACAGAGGAGAAGATATTTTGAGAGTAATTGCTTCTTCAAATAGCATATAATTACCGCTTGTTGTATAATCATGGCTGGTAAAGTTTTCACGATCGCACTTTTATTACAAAGCAAATACAGCATGTTCGGAATTAATTTAGCAGTGTAAGTAACAACTTAACAGTGTCAAGCTTGAGTCGTTGCTTAGAAAGACGGGGAATTTAGCAGCTATCAGCGAAAGTCAAATTTGATTAACATCAGTTGGTTAATGCGACTATTGGATGATTGTACGAGACAGGGTATTAATTGAAGAATTTCGCTCTCCTATGAAACTGGGTTTTTTCCCAATAAAATCCGTTTGATAGTCTGTGTGTCTTTGAAAGCTTTAGGGAAATAACAATTAAATAATTTTCTCACGTAGTTTACAACGTAGTTTATTGTAATCATTAGTATAACAACATGTACAGTTTACTCTTGTTTAATAATGGGTCGAATCGCGTTTTTTTTGTAATTATTATTTTGAAAAATGTTGATAGAAATCATGTCACGCAAAAGACTAGCTAAGAATATAGTCTTACCGAAGATTTTAATTTTGAACTCATGAGAGCGTTTGAAACGTCAGCTTCAACAGAAAGCATCTGTATTTAATGTCAGATTAGCAATGTACATGGACGATGGAATTTATTATTTCAAAAGAGGTAAGTCATACACCTATGAGACTCGCAACCTCATCAACTTTCTATGAATCAAGTTATTAATCTAGACATTGTAATCTCCAATCTACGAGTTCGTTTAACCATTAAAAGAGTATGTCATCATGTACACGATTTTCTTTGTTCAGTGGCGTATCCAGTCAAGGGGCGGGGGCGAGGGGCAATGTGCCCCTTTTAAATTCAACCTAGCATACCTTAAGTGCTCATTGTGCCCATTTCAATTTTTCTAACCACCTTTTCAATTGTCAAAGCAGAATAGGCTTCGCAAGATGTGATAAGACATTACTTGTCATTTTTTCCTCAGAACCCCCCTCCCTTTCGCAGAATCCTAGATCTATCCATGCCTTCGCATAATTAAATCAATAGTTATTGCCAATGCGTTACATGAGAATGACGACAAGACAACTACACAGAGCAGTAGTTTAATATTAGACACAAGTCCACCAAGACATTCATTAGGGCTTTTAGATTTTACACGACGAGAACTTGGAGTGCCACGGGACATCCTTTAAAGGTAATGGGACGTCCTTTTAAGGCACTGCCGGGCACGGGCCAGTGCTTTGAAAAAATGGCACACGTGGCAGTCCACGTTCTCGTCGTGTAAATATAAAAGTCCCTATTGAGCAAACGTGGACAACTTACTAATACATGATGATTCATTAACGATGGAATCCGGGATGAATTTTTAAACAGATGGTTCTCGTTATTAATGGGGGCTTCAGTGCTTTATATCGTAGGGTCCATGACCCCTCGATGTTATCGTACATTTGGTAGCCGAGTCGTCGCCATTACTTCTTGTGGTTCTACATCATGTTACGACATTATCACGTGATCATGTTACTACATTATCAGGTGGTTACGTTGCTACATCATCAGGTGATCAATGTCACTATCGACATGTTTCGGTTTTTATTTCCACTCCTATTGAATCAGACATGTTAGGTGACAAGTCGACAGTATGCCGAATGTGTGCTTTGAATGCATTATCATGAAGCATCAACCTTTTACTTTCTTCAGCCTTTATTACGTTTTCACTCGTCATAATAGAGATAAAACGTTCCTTCCCTTTTCCTCACCAACCTTCGACACCCGAGGTCGTTGCCACACAATGTCATTAGAAATGGAAATATTTTTACAATGCAAAGAATCAATTTGAGACAGGATTTGTACATGGAATAATAGATAATATTTGCGATGCCTGCTCGTGAATTCACATATGGATAAATCAGAGGTTGACTTTATCTGACCTTTCTGTTGCTTTTGAATATTCTGGGAGATGATCGAGCGATATGAAAGGAATACAGGCATGGACTCACCGCCATTCATAAATATGCAGGCACTCTTTGTTGTCATTTCGATCAACGGCTGATGCCGTCTTAATATCCCACATTTCTTTGCAATTCAATGAATTTTACCGACATGTATTCTTAGCTAATGATACAAGGTCATGCATATCTGTTGCAACCTTTAAGACTGTTCACGTGTACCTACACAGGAAACATTTTGTATAGACTTTCTTTATGAATAACAAACTCATGACCACTATATTCATTACGGTGTCCGAAAGTGTTGATGTTTTTGTTTTTGTCTTGTAAAACACAGCTCACGATCCCAGCCTTGATATATACTTTTAGTAGATTTGGTGGGTAGAACTGTTAAATCTTATCATGGGTTATTTCCGAAATTGATTTCTATGGGATTTACATTAGGGTATTGACATTTCATGTGAGTTGATTTCTCGATGGTCTATGCGATCGTGTTCTAAATATTTAAAAAATCAGAAATCCTATCATTATCAAATGATAATTTGCCTTTTCATATCATCACTTGATAAATTTTTGTTCAGTCATTTACAGAACTAAAAAATATTTTGAAAGAAATAGAGACGCTGACACTAGGCGCTTGCTAAAAGGGGTCGAAACCTGGTTTACCTTACTGCATACTTACTGGGTCATAGTCTACCTAATATACACGTGTTTACTTCTACATCCCATTCCTGCCGCCGTTTATACGCGGGACAAAAAACACAGACTTGATGGATTTGATAGATAAAAATAATGCATCATACAATTTTGTCGGACAGATTATCAAGTATTTATGAGTCCCTTTTCCAATATGTTGTGGTATATTCCTTGACACATACATCTCTACAAGTATATTCCCAGATGGCCAATTTACTTGGGAGTTGGGACAAATTACATTAATATTACGAACGTGAAGGGGACGAGACGTCGAAGTTTAACATGAACGTTGTTGGATATGATATTGATTTCTAGTGGAAAGAGAAATACGAATGTTGTATATAAGATGCAATGTTGTTTATAGCTGCGTTTAATGGTTCTTACAATGAGGATTGTGATCCCATAACTATGAGAGGTATTTTCATGTTGTTCTTGTTGTTGCTGCTGTTTGTTGGTTTAATGGCAACCAGTCAATTCTGACGACTGTTGTCTCTGATAAATGACCATATACACGAACCGGTCTGATGTACAAATAGACAATATACATTCAAAGACCATAGAACATAAACCAGAGAAACATTATGTTTTTCATGGAAACACCTGAATTGTGAGGGAGACGGAGGAGGGATTTCGATTGCTTACCAAACATCCATTCCTTCAATATAACTCTGAATTTGCTCACATCATGCCGAAACAAACCTGTCAGAAGGAGGATGTTTCCTGAACTAGGTCCGAGCGAAGGGGTTGGCTCCCAGCTATTGGTGTATGACTTGGTCGGGAGCGTCAGAACCTCTTGAAGCAAGGAAGGAGGTTGGTAGGATCGCTAAACAACCGCAGGCTGGCGGAGGAGAGGACGACGTAATTGTATCGCTTGTACCTCACAGTGCCCCCGCCACCTTCTCAATCGTCGCTTTCTTCCTCGTGGTTTATCTTACTCTCTTTTATTCTGTCCTCATCTTTCTCTGTTTATCCGTATCTCTGTCTTTTTATCTCTACTCTCTCTCTCTCTTTCTATCTTTCTCTCTCTCTCTCTCTCTCCAAGTTCATCCTGTCTCTTTCATCTGTTCATTCTCTGAATCTGTTTCAACACTCTTGGCAGTTTCTCCTTCTTATACATAATATATCTGTCCCTTGCTTTCATCTTTGTGTCTCTACGGCAATCTTATCTCTTATGTTCTTCGCAAAATATATTCTAATTATGAGTAACTGTTCATCAGCTTATTTTTTTAAATGTCTAATTCTACTTGATTTTTGTCATTTTTGCCTTTTCTGTCTATATTTCTCTTTCTCTCCCGCTATTCATAATATCTCTTTCATTTCCATGTATTGTCGATTGTATCTATTCAGTTACTCTGACTGGAGTCTATCAACCTTTTCCCGCTCATACTCTTGGGTTGGAAAAATGTCTCACTCTGTCTTCTCTCGCTTTCCCTCTCCTTCCTTATCATACATTTCTATCATTTCGTTCATTCTCGATATCTATGTATTCTATCCATTGTCTTCAGTATCTAACATCTACCATCTACATTCGCTCTCATGACGTAGTCTTTCCGCATCCACTCTCTTCCTGCAACGAGAGATCATTCTCCTGTATTTTGCTTCCTTTTCCATCTCTTGAGTTTCTCCGTTGTCTATATTCAAATACCTCTGCTCATAAAGTAATGTGGAGCCGCATCCTCGAGTATTTTCACGTCTTTCATCACCTTATCTATCTATCTATATTATCTACCTTTGTCATGTCTATTTCGTTCCCATCATCCCCCCCCCCCTCTCTCTCTACCGCCCTCCCTCTCCCTCCCTCTCTGTTTCTCTTTATTTCTCTTTCTCTTGATCCATCATCAATCTTCGTGTCTTATTTCCAATCTACATCTCAAAACTCAATAATGTTATCCATTAACAAGTTCCACATATGCATGTCGTTTCATTTTGTACACCTTACATGGACTCACATGACAAAATGAACTAGACAACAGATACAATTATTAAGTCGTTTCTACGTTGAAAATAATGTGTAACTTTTAAAAAGTCACCACAGGAAGATCTTTTTTCCCCGTTTAAAAAGTCCATCTCGCTAGAGTTACAATTTAGAAACTTCAGATGATAATTGTTAGCACTGTAGAAGCCGGAAAGGAGACTCCTCGTTTACCGAGGAAGCTATAGAAAACGAACCGGATGCACATTTAACCCTGAAAAGCCGAAATCAGTATCAAAAGAACACAAACTTCTGGGTAAATTGAATGGTTACTAGTATCTCAGAAACAGTATACTTCACCAGGTATACTAGGAAACCGTAAATATATCTTCTCTAAGTGTACATTGGTGGAAGGACTTCCACTCTTGGAGAGTCATTAGGGATAACTCCGATTGGCTTTGAAAGTCACGACCAAGAATAGTGGAATCCTCTCTTAAAAGAGTTGTCAAGGTCTGCTATTGTTTTTAAAGATTTTAACAATCATCAATACTGCGTGGAAGTACGGGGGTTATTCTAAACACTATCTTGCAGGATTTGAGATGAGACATAGCTCTTCTTGACGCATAAGATATTGATACCCAGTGCACAAATTGATTGATTCGATAAAGACTAAAGTTTCTCTACATTAGAAACCAAAAATCCAACCCGCAAAACCGCTGCTCGCGTTTTCCTTCTCTCTTTATCGAAAATATTTCAGGCTTAATTCTCAGGCAGAATTCCTCGCCCGAGAACCGAACAAACTGATAAATATGCATACCCGTTCTCAAGTGTAGTTCCGAAGGCTACAGGCTAATATCTGAGGCATATCACGAAGGGATATAATGTCTGCTGAAGTACCTTGCGACTTAACTGAGTGCCGTGTAATGAGCCCCTCTTGCTTGTGTTAGAGGCGAGAGATAAAGCGCGGGAAATCAAAGACGAAGACAGAGGGAGAAGGAGAGAGAGAAGCGCGGTGATTTGCAGACAGCACTGGTTTAGATTTGCTTACACACGGCGGGAACCATGCACGGCGTTTTTAAGTTTTGCCGCATTCTCGAAAGAGATGAGTTTAACCAATTGCTTCCCGATGTCTTTAGCCCGTGGGTTTATAAAGCTTGTGGACATTGTTTACTGCGAGGGAATGCGACTTAACATTATTGCCAATTTGTATCGGCTTGCTTGCCTCCAGGGTATGGGTTAAATTTGGAGGGAAGTTTAGCTGCTTTGCATAATGTCAACGACACTGCACTGATACGAAAACAGGGCTTGAAAATTAGGCTCCTAAAGCAGGATTGAGGTATGACTTGAGGAAACACATGAGGACACTATTCTTATCTATGCATTCATTATAATCGTAAAATGAGGGCAATATATAAGTTTTATTTTTTTAATTTTTATTTTGTTGTCAATTAAACGCATTAAACTGACATTTCTGAAAGACTAGTTTAATATCTACTACTGATAGAAGTTTATCCATGATTTTTAATAAGAAACAATAGGTTTTCGTTTTGCATTATGTTTTTTTTTAATCATATTCTCCTTGAGTGTCGAAAGATGTGCAGGACCGGGGGTACTCAGATTTGGTTTGGACGGGGGTGTGCCGCTCAAGCCTCAAAACCCCTACCAATTTTGTAAGGGTCATTTTGGAAATTTTGAAAAAACGGACCCATTTTTAATGGTATTTTTGTTAAAAATGGGACCCATGTTTAGGGATTTTTTGTGAAAAAGTGACCCATTAGAGAGGCACACCTCCGTCTGTCTTAATATGTGATTACTCCCCGGTGTGCAGGGCCACGTGCTAGATACGTATCAGTGCCAGATAGGGGCATTGCGGCGGCAGACCACAATCTACACAAAAAGTACCCCAGATCTGGCCACGGACGCACCGGGAAAAGGCTCAAGAAAAAAGATCAATATTCTAAGAACTGTCTTCATATTCTGAGGTTGGAGTCATTTTATCGCTTACTGAAGTTTCATCCTTACGCGACTTTATATCTCTCCTCTGTCATTGTATGTTGAAACATTGTCCCCATGTTTTTAATTTACAACGATCACTCCATAACAATGGTTACCCATGATTGCAATAGAGACATCAGACTTTTATTCGTGCCGAAAAAAGAAACACATTAAATATTGGTATGAGACTGAAGAAGTCCTCAGCATGGAGTTGAATTTTAATGACTAAAAACTCCTCCTTACATTTATATATAGACACATATCATTAATCGCGCAAACGGTTAATTAATCATTATCCACGCCAAAACCTAATAACACCATTTTTATAAATGCATGAATAATCATTAAGTGCCACATTTAGTGGAAATCGAATCAAGCGAACAGGCAAGTGTTGACTTTTTACTGAATATCTGACAAATGCGTTTATTACTTTAGGGCATTTATATGAAAATGCATACGTAATGAGTTGGTATCATTAGTTGATGATAGCTGATAATTAGTCTTTCTCCTTACTATCTCATAGACCTTAGCCACAATATATTTGTCTAAAGTGTTTGACAGGGTATCCGTGATGAATTTTTCAATTTGATCCGAGTTGTGGGCTAGTCGATAAATTATTAATATTTCTCGCAGTTTACCAGTGAGACCGCAACTACCCAATACGCCTGGGAAGAGAGCAAGCAAGCCATGGATATTGGGAAAAGAGCCATGGCCATTTTTATGAAGGCCAACGCCAAACCCAATAATAATAATTTGCGTCGGCATTGTAATACGCGGGTCGATTCCAAGGTCACTTAAAAAAGCGCCAATACAAATTTCCATACTAATGCGTATTTTCTTGCAATGATAATGGTCAAATTACGGTGTGCGTCGCCCTTAGTAGTCGAGTGCTGTCACTTCTGTTTTGTTCTGTTTGTTCCAACTCTTTCTACTTCTTTTCTCTTTTATTGAGAAAAATATTTTATGTATTATATACAGGTAATACTGTACCTCGTTTTGAACAAACATATATTCTTCTCATTTGTCTTCTTCTTCCCCTTCTCCTTCTTCTTCTTCCCCTTCTCCTTCTTTTTCTTCTACTTCTTTTTCTACTTCTTCTCATTCTCATTCCTCTTCCTCCTCCTCTATCCCTTCCACTAACATGTCTAAATTATTCATCTTCGAATACCCCTTTTAATATATATCTCAAGTGTTGTCATTTCCTCAGAACTTGATTGTTTGTCTTTCTCTGAAGTTTCTTTAACAAGTTATTCTTTTCTCCTTCTTCTTCTTCTTCTTCTTCTTCTTTTCTCCTTCTTCTTCTTCTTCTTCTTCTTCTTCTTCTTCTCCTTCTTCTTTTTCTTATTCTTCTTCTTCTTCTTCTTCTTCTTCTTCTTCTTCTTCTTTCTTTTCTCCTTCTTCTTCTTTCTCTTCTTCTTCTTTTTCCTCTTCTTCTTCTTTTTCCTTCTTCTTCTTCTTCTTCAAAGTATCCTATTACTCTGTTCTATGTCCCATCAAGCTCTTTCTACTTTAATGTTAATATTTTGTCTGCGGAAACCACAATACAAGCAAAGTAGACAAGAACGTAATACGATTGGAGATTTCTTTTTCATCTTTAATTGATATGTTTTTCTCGGATGCAGAGACAACGAGTACACTCAAACTAGAAAAGAACTTCGAACACTTTATGTGGTGAAGAGTTATATAGGGCACATTAAAGTTTTTTCCGCTACCTGACTACGCAGCGAAATCGTCATCAACAGCTACATCTTCAGCATTAACTTCATCACAGCCCTTTAGACTGTGTTTTCTTTCTTCACCTCTTGGCATTGTGCGACATCAGTCTTGACACTCGTCCAGACATTTGCGTTTGATTGGCAGAAAGCGACTGCTAACAAATCTTTGATTGAATTGCCCGCCCTCCTCCTCGTGTCCTCGTGTACATAATCATTCCAGTCCGTCCACAATGATTTCCCGTCTTGCTTCTGTAGTAGTAAACATACTCAGTCATTGCTGCTTTATTTTGTGCTCCTGCCTGTGTGAATAACACTAGGGAAATCCTTTAAATGGTTATAGTATAGCGATATTTACAAAGGTAAAATGTTTCGATTTTCCGACGCCTTATTGCTTCAACGTGGGATTAGGCTCTATCATAATTATCACCAGGGGGTGTTTCACAAAGATCCTAAGTCGAACCTAACTTTAAGTTGGACTTAAACATTATGGAGAGCCATTTGTAGCCTTAAAATAAAATATATTCAAAAGCAAAAATTCAAGTATTTTAGATTTTTCATAAATTCCACATCAAGAACATGAAATCTCCTTAGTAATAGAAAATATGAATGATTTGAATCAACATTTTATGCCTTTTAAAATAACTTTTACAAAATATTTTCAAAGATGCTAACGGCTTTCCATAATTGTTAAGTCCAACTTAGAGATAAGTTCAACTTAGGATCTTTGCGAAACACCCCCAGAAGTCAAATAGGCTCTATATTCATTAAATATTGAATTCCACATATGGACTAATAAAATTACATTATAGTGTGATCCATCTCTCGATGTTCATCCCTATCAATAACGTATTGATTTTTATATTGCTTCGTTAAACGTGGTAATGTCATCATGATGTTTCTTAATAACACAAGTATCATAAATGAATTATTTATGTCCAAAGAATCAAAGGGTTTTCAAAATCTTTCTATTACAAAGACGTCACTTTAATTTTATATTTATTTTCACACAACTTTAGATGTCAGCAAATTTATTTAAAATGTTTTCTTTTTTGTCACTTTCAAAAGATTCCGACGCGATTATGTCTCGGGAAAATTCCTTTGCTCACAATCAAAAGCAATACCAGTCTTTTCAACATCTCCGAATCAAATCTGTGAGAAAAAAATATTCTGCTCCCCCTCTCTCTCTCTTTCATTAGCGTATACATCTCAGTATCACCCTGTCCAATAAACTGATAGTTTGAAATACTAATGTTGTTCAATATCGTTCCCTCAAAAATGGGTTTTTGTATCTTTGCTTTAATTATGAATATCAGGATTGTCTCGACAACATGTTAAAATATTCCTGATATTCTTCTCTCTATAACTTCTGTTTGTTTTACTTCTTTTGTATCCCCTATCTATTTGCATGAATATGCCATTATTGTAGTATCACCCCCTGATCCAAGACACCACATTCCAACCACAGGCGAGGAGCACACATACTTCTTGCGATATCGTCCAAATAATGTACATGTATTTACCTTTAAGATTCTCGTGATCGAAACTTGACAAGATGCAATCATTTCCCTGTTTTCTTTCTCTCCATCAATATCCATCCTGTCGGTCTCGTTTCGTCTCATCCACGAGCCGTGATCGCGACACATTCCCCATTCTTCCCCAATCAAACTCTCATTCCTTCACCCATTTGCGTCTGATTGGCATTAAATAGCACGAGAGACAACATCCTCCCCACCGATCAACCACCGTAGGGACACTGAAGCAGGCTTAACATGACAGCATCCCACGCTTTTATCCCGTTGCCATGGCAATTGAAGAGCTGAATGGGGGTCATGTTCGACCCTATTTTATTTCGGTCATTTTCAAAGAGATTTTCTAGATTTTGGATCAAGATCAAGGCGGCAAAGGAGGAAATAGGTAATCAATTTTGACTTTCCTGGTTTCATCAATGTAAACTGGTCATCAATATCGTCACTTTCTTCCACTTAAACTAAAACGGCCAGTAATTCTGTTGGTATTATCAAAACTATTATCTCAGATTTGAAGGATAGGGCCGCTCCCTCGCCTTCACTCAACTTCACAAAGCAAACGAATACACGGGAGAAATGCCTAGAAACAGGACTTTTATGAACTTACCTAAACAGGGGTTAGCATTATATTTACCAATGAACGGTTTTCTCAACATAGATCGATTGAGGATGTTATTTTGAAAAATGTAAGGACTTATATGGCGATATACAGACATATTCAACATAAATTTCTATCACTGAATTGTTAACTTTTAATTTCAGCACAATGAAAAGAAGTTGACAAGTATAAAATAATATTTGCTAAACACAGAAGAGTTATAAATATTATATGTAATTAGAATATTTTTTTTAAATCTACAGTTGCAAAGGGATAGACCAGACGAGATATTTACGTTAGCAAAAAAAAGGATAATGTTATCATTGAAGAAAATCAATCCTTTAATGGAGCTGACTTAAAAAGAAGAAAAAAGATCATGACTCAAATGGTATGAATTTCTATATCTATTATGCTTTCATCGTCTGCTATCTGGACACTGTGTAACCATTGGTATCATCATTATCATTGCATTATAACTGGCAGTTTCGTACACGCAATAAAACGACAGTGATGCATGTGGTTTCGGGGAAAAAAAGGAGAGGGAATCATGTCGACGATGATCCCCGCTCCTCCCCCACGTTTATGCCAGCCATGTGGACTGTTGAGAGATGGTTACACTCACACCAAATAGATTAATAACCAGAAGCGTGTGTTTACGGTAAATTACTGGGGTCCTGCACCATGCATAATTAATCGCGGCGGTCACGGTGCGTTGCCCGTCGCTGGATCACTGAAAGATATACTGGAGTTTGACGGATATGGTATTAGGAAACCCTATGTAGGAGTAGTACTATTAGTAATAGACGTGATGACTAGCGCCTGCCCAGTGGCGTATCCAAATCCAAATACCGTGGGCAATGGAGCAACATTTTTGCAGACGATGAATTGAGGATGTAACTGCATGATTGTGTAAATGTTAAGATAATACGATCGTAACTACTCTCGAAAAATCAACCTAAGACAATTTCATTAGCCCTATAGCTCTGTGCTTTACGTATTGAAATGTGCGGACATGGCAAATACGTATTACTTAATCAGATAATGATTTCTATTAAAATATGCAGAAGGGTATTGGAATTACCCTAAAGTTTGTTTGTCGAAAATAATTACGATTGTGTGATACCAGAGTGGTTTGATGAATAAATTAAGTCACGTGATATGCGCCACTTCTATGCCGCATGAAAACGTGGTCATGAATAGTCTTACTTAACACGGACATGATCCCCCCTACTTGTGGTTTTTCATTGGGGGGGGGGGGTCTTCAGATGGCGTAGTAAGGGCATTGACACCCCCGCCTAAAAAATGCATTCAGGGGATAAAGGCATTGAGGGAAAATGCCAAATGGGGTCATAGGGTCAGAAAAGTTAAAATCCACTGCTCTACCGTCTCAACCTTAATCCCCGTGTCATAAATCTCCCATTTATTCTCTCTTATTCTTTATTCCTCCCCTTACCCCCTCTCTCTCTCCCTCTCTCTCTCTCTCTCTCTCTCTCTGTCTCTCTGTCTCTCTCTCTCTCTGAAGAGGAGACCCATAAGGTAGTGTACCAGGCCAGTCATGATCATGCCGAGGATTAATTTGATTCAAAATTAATGACGCTGGCTCTCCAAATTCATGTCCTCGTTATGAACGATATAACGACACTTCCTTGACGAGCTTCCGCGCAAACATGACTGTCCCTTTTCAGGAGTGGCGGATCCCGAGTGCTCTGCCGAAGGGTGGGGGAGGGGGGTACACGCCTGTGAGAAGGGTGCAAACTCCAAATTTACTCCGAATTTCAATAAAAAAATTTTTTTTTAAAGGGTTTCCTTTTTTAAAGTGCCATTTGGGGCTCAAATAGGGGAAGGGAGAGGGGATGGGTAGGAATACAATTAAGGGGCCATTCTTCCTTTATTACGATATGCCCGTCCTCCTGGATATCACACTGCTTTCTATCTTGCATGTTAACATCGTTATGCGAAGGTTCCAGTGACTGAATTATCGAAAAATGATTTATGAGCTGCGAAAGCACATTAATTCATCATACATACGCCAGGAAAGCCTCAGCAGAGTTGATTAGGGCACGTGCTGCCTTATTTTATGCTTGGAAATAATGGGGAAAAGGGATGAGGGGAACCCTTGAAAGAAAATGGCTGACGATCAAAAATGAGTAATGACTGTTCCAATTAGACAGCATTGAATGGAATTTTAGCTATGTACATAATGTATAGTATTATATTTTTCTGCATAGGAATGATATTGGAGAAAGGTGCTATGGGGTGGGGGCCCTGGCCCTCAAAAGAATTATTGGATATGATGTTTAAATTAGAAAACATAACATATCTTTTTAGCATTGTGCATGCATGTGTATTTCCCCTACATTTCTGCATGGGAGTGTTGTTATAACATCCAGAACGGTAATGCCTCTTCTCAGAAGACATATCATACCATTCTAGCCATATGTGGGTGCCCTTTCCTCTGGATACCATAATTGTGTGAAACGTCATTCACGATAAACAAGAAATTGGATTGTCATAAATGTTAATTAAGATTTTGAATACAACATTGTTGCTACATTAGACGAATCTTCCTTAAAGCTTTATACGTTATCGGGCAAATTTTGATCGGACCAACATTTTGCCAATCATTAATCTATTCATAACAACGACGTGTAATTCGTTTTGTTGTGTGCATCATTCATTATGTTACCCTGGTTACTCGTCATTAAATACAAAAAGGGTTCGCCCTATTCTCATTTCATTTACATTTACAACGAAAAGCAATTCACCTAAATGATATAAAGGTATATAATTTTGACGAAGATGAAAAATTCAGTTGTGATGATGTTTCCAGTGGCGACGATACTTCGTCTTGCATCCCATTTTCATAGGGAACACTTATCATCTCTCTCCTAATTGCTCATCCAGTTTTGTCCACATTTTAAATTCTTTTTCAGAGCTCAATACATGTCAGAACACCTATTCTCACGAAACTTATTAATTCATTTAACTCGCTTCATCCTTCATGTCACACAGTCACTCGTTTGGAAATATGAAATTGGACGTTAAGATGACGCACAAAGGCATATAATTATAATGATATAGTCTTTCTCCTTACCAACCATGAATATTTTATTTCAATATGCAAGTAGACTATTGTTGCGAGGAAATTGAATTTCCAGCAATAGCGCGCACTCCATTTGTCATGAAAACGTTATCACGTTGTCAATTATAATATTCAACAAGATGTGTGGCAAGTGCGAGACAGTCTAGATGATGTGGTATAGTAACATAGCCATGTGTTTATGAATAAACAGATGTTAAGGTGGGTTTGTTTTTAATTCCAACCCAATTGAACCCAGCAAAGCAATGCAGAAGTATTTGTCTGTCTGTGAATGTACACAAATTATATTTTATTTTCTGAGCTTGATCCACTGGTGAATAAAATTAAAATGAACTCCAAAAGGTCTCATTTTGGCTTAAGAGCAGTAAGTTATCTCTAAATATACAAAAGACAAATTTCAAACATTTAAATAAAACACATGCAAGCATCGATTTAACAAACAATATTTTTATTGATGGTATTCCTTTATCTAGAGTATCTCGGAGTAACTATTGACGAAAACCTAGCTTGGAAACAACAATAAGTTATTGTTGACATCTATAAACTTTGAAATAAAATATTCGTGAATATATTAAGTAAAATAACCATGGTCCTTTCTCAAATGCGCGAGTAATGAGTGATGCCCTCAAATCAAATAACCCAGTACTCTCACGATGAGAAACTAAGAATGAAATTTTGTGTCAAATTGGCACCATTCCTCATCTCGGTCTGTCCTATTTACGGTGTGATGAGTGATCACATCGCCAATTCATGCCTTTCATTTCTGCAAGATGAAATGTCAAATCTAAATCATGTTTCACCAGACAAACCCAAAAGGTAATATTGGGTACTTGTTATATGGGGAATATTTGTTTTAAAAAAGAAGGAAATAAGAAGACACTTTGAATACTTGACTGTGTAATTAGGATAATTGTGTATTGGTAAGGTGTGCATCTTAGAAATTGATTTAGTTGTTTAGATCTTGTTGAAAATTACCCCCCAGGCAAGAGCACATACACAAATAAAGGTGTCGTGGTCGAGTGGATACGTCGCCGGACTGTCGATCACAAGGTCCGCGGTTCGAGTCCCGCCGCGGTACTAATGTCCTTTGGCAAGACATTGATCTACATTTGCCACACTCAACCCAGGTGATGTAAGTGGGTACCTGGCAGGAATTAATTCCTTGAAATGCTGGAGCGCTGTAATGGCAGCTAGGCTAAAGCCGGGGTAATAATAAATGCGCCTCGGAATAGAATTTCTAGATAGACGGCGCTATAGAAATGCCTATTATTATTATTATTATTATTATTATTATTACACGGGACTGCAAAGCATTTTTTCATAAGGATCATCCTTCCCGTTTGACATTTTGTACTAAGATATATGAATAAAAACAGTGGAAAATGCTACGAATTGTATATATTTCATATTTCAAGAACTAATCCCCTTGTCTACTACTACTTTCTCATGATGTCATGCCGTCACACAGGTATGAAGGAAGTCCAGATAATCGGGGCATATATTATGCTCCTCATTAAGACACCCCGTAAATGCCAATACCAAGAGGACATATCTCCATTTTCAGAAAACACACCTTTATATACACCATAGCTATGGCCAGGTCACATGTTATTTCTGTGCAAATCAGATGTGGAATCGTATATAACTGTATCCCCAAGAGTTGAGGTCGAGTTTCACTTGTTCATGTACATGTCTTGAGGCAAAGCTTTATTATGCTTATTCAGCTATTTGTGTGGCATACACACGGGAATTAAAAAAAAAAATTATGTAAGTTAAAATTTCCGATTCGTGACCAAGAGCACCACATTTCCCCTGGGTTCGCTTTTGGTCATCTTGTCAAATGTCATAATCAGAGCGATTTTTGTTCGGAATATTCAGGAAGACTCACAAATCATGTGTTCCTTCACATTAATCCAAACCAAACCTGCCCTTTATGTATTATTTATATTGATATTTTGTCCCTAATGATACTATTTCAAAAGCCTTTATCAATCTAAAAGCTCACTCGTATGTAGACAATGGGAAATATAAAAGTACTTTCCCTCATAACTAGCTCTTAAAAGTTTGCTTCTTTCATTAGTTTTTTCCGTATTGCAAGGAAAATATACATGTATACATAAATACACAGTATTTGATCAGGTCCTTTTAGCACTGAACACACACACGCACACACGCACAAACGCACACACACACGCGCGTGCCCACACACACACACACGCAACACATACGCAAACACACTCATTCACACCCACAAAAACAGTAGTAGTAGTAGTTTTTATTTTTTTGTATAAAAAAAAATCCAACATGAAACAAACAAAGTGAAATATATGCATACTAATACATACGGATGGATAGCCCCGCTCAGCATATTCATACACCCACATCATTACTAAATCACTGGCTCTTTGTATATGTTCGTACCGTTCCCTAAAATATCAAGGAATTTAAGAGAAAATACACAATATTCCATATTCGCATCTTTATGCTCTCATTACGTCATTACAAGATCCACATTCTATACTACGTTGCAAATTGGGGTTATTTAACTCCCATCTTGAGCTCGAGGAAATACCACCTTCTGGAAATGAAGTGTTCCTATTCAGTGCGATGTGTCCTGGTAGAACAGTTCGACACCTTGAGCTGAGAGAGGCGACAGGTAACTGTCTGCCTCTGTTCCTTACCATGGTATCCGTCATACAATACGGGTCCCTACAGTGTTGATGATAATGATATGACTATGCTCCCATAGAGTGCATCGATGGTGTCTCATTTTTCCCCAAATTTAAGGCAGTACTAATCATAAATACAACAATACTTATCAAACTGAATATACCGACGAGAGATAGACAACAGTTGAATGCAATTATATATAAGTGTTCCAGTCAGACAATGAAATACATTTAGAACGTCTACGACTACCCTGTGTCAGGTGCCTTTTTCATAAAAATTTTGCCGCTGCTGTACTTCCCATTGTCTGCGGCAACATTCCGTTTCATAAAACTTTACCGCTAGAGGGCACAGCGGCTAGTGGTCATATCTACGGCAACCCTGGTTATTGCTATGCCAGTATATGTCGCCATTTTTTTTCTCCATAGACCGGAGTACAAATTTGTTCAAACAATGCTATTTATTGATTTCCCATGGAAATTCAAATATATTCTGCCTTTTTTTCACTAAAACTTCACATTTTTCAAAATGCAGCCATGCATCCAAACATCAATCCAACAATACAGGAAAACATTCCTCAATGTCATTAAGTTTGCAAAAAGCTATATAGCTACTCTCCTTCTAAACAAGCTATCTTCATTGGATTTCACACCTTGAATTTCTACAATGAACAACTCACTTTCATTGTACATGGAAATTTCCAGTCACTGATCTCCGCACAAAGTACCCTCAAAGTTGATCCACTGAAATCTCACACTAACCAGTAACCAAAACCACCTTGAAATGATGACAATATTGAAAAGATCAATTCATTAGAATCAAGGTTGAATTTCAATTCATTTGATCTCTTGCTTGTGTTTACAGAAACAGAGGGGGAATGGCAGCTTGAGCCTTGAGGTGTGGAGCCATAAGGCAGCCATATTAGGCAGTGTGGTTCTTTTGGTACAAATTTTCTCTGAAAATTAATCAACTGTAACATTAAGTTATACCAACTACATATATCAGTGATTCACTGCTGTGTTTGTTTGACTGGTTTAGTTTTGTACGGTGTTCCAGTCAGACAATGAAATACATTTAGAACGTCTACGACTACCCTGTGTCAGGTGCCTGTTTCATAAAACTTTTGCCGCTGCGGTACCTCCCATTGTCTGCGGCAACATTCCGTTTCATAAAACTTTACCGCTAGAGGGCACAGCGGCTAGTGGTCATATCTACGGCAACCCTGGTTATTGCTATGCCAGTATATGTCGCCATTTTTTTTTCTCCATAGACCTTTTAATGTTGGTGATATTGATTAATGTTGAACAAAATTGATGACATAACAATATCAATAATAATGATGATGTTGAAATAAACATTCATCTAACGCATAGATTCCTTGGCATTGTCTTGCTGTGGTAGTACGCTCAGCCAATGAACATGATGTAGCATCATTCATTTCCGATACAAGAGATGTAGGGTTATCATTGAAAGCATTGGTAACGTTTATTGACAACGTCCTACTTAATCGCTTTATCACATCTTTTTCAAATTATGTCGGTTGAGCTAGATGTATATTCAGTGACCTTTAACAATAGAATCTTTGTACCTTTCTTCTTAGACCAAGTAGTAGTGAGACCTGATTTACGTGTGGTGTATCTATATTGCACAAACCATTCTTGTCAGACAGCACCCTTGTGGCACGTCACACTAATGGCAAAATGTCGAAACAATCACGTCTATTTTCCTTAACAAAATAAGTGTATTATACTTTATAACGGCCTTTATATACAAGCTCACATAGAAGCTTCTTTTCAAACACTTCATCAAATTTATCCACTCAATTAACCCTATTCAATTTGCTCTACAAAGCACGTACTATTAACACAATTATAGAATGTATCTTACGTTGCATTCGCCCTGGTTAAAACAATGAACCAGCTCAGTCCGAGATCAGATATTCATATTAGGCAAACATCATGGCGGGAGATTGCATGGCGTCGGAACAAACCTAAACCACGTGATCCTTTGCCCCCATTTTGGCGCGTTTCGCCTCGCAATGGTGTCATGGTGATCCCATCTCAATAGCTCGGTATCCATCCGGGATATAAGAACGGAAACAATACCCCCTGCTTCTACCATTCCGTGGACACATATTTGTGCCGGTATCGATTAACATTGGGGGTATAGGTTAAACGATAAGCATTATTAAGTTCTGCAAAGGGTAGACTGCTGCATGTACACCAGTCATTATAATGGACCTATGCCAAAGTATCTTGCTTTAACACGAATACTTCCAAGCTCAGCTCGGCAAATATTGCAATTTGGACACAATTTTGATTTCACCCAAGATTTGTACAATTTAACAATCCAAGACTCAAAGTGAAATCTTCACGAAAGATTTGACAATAGAATGAAAAAATGGCGGATTTAACTTCAATATTTTATTAAAAAGGCTGAACATTATAACAAGGGTTTTCAACTTTCTTCATTAAAAAGGAGTTCTATATATAGCCATAGATTCTTGTTGGAATTGAAGGTATAAATATTAAACCAAGATATATTGTGTAAGTGGGCATGTAGACAAGTTTGTATGCGTGTATGGGGGGGGGCAATGAAAACTATATAATCATGAAAGAAATATATATTGTATGTGTGGGCGCGTGGGTTAATCTGCATGTGTGTGTATGAGAGGGGGGAGGTGCAAACATGTATACGTGTGATGCTATTTTCGAATTCGTCTCGGCACCATCGGGAACAGAGACATTGTAATTTCACACATGATCATATCATTAGCATTGTCCCTCCGTGCCTTGGTCCCATCAGGATATTGACATTCTCCGAAATCGGATACCAGTCGGACTTCCGGCTATTGCTAACCCCGTGTCAGCACCGATATCGAATATCCGACAAAGATCAAGGAGAGGGCTTCGAAAAATAAGCTGACAAGCAGTCGGCACAACGTATGATTGTTTTGTGACGTAAATAGACCTGAGTTGACAAACGGAAGTGAAATAAGACATATTAAAATGGTTGGAAAACAAAGTCACTATGGCAGTTTCATGAAAGATATGCATGAGAATGAAACGAAAGAAGAAGCATGTCTCAACTGCCTTTAATCATGATGTTCATAAGCGAGTTTACAAACTGGAAATATATATTCAGCAAGTAGAATAAATCTGATCTGCATAGGATGTTACCATTGTACTGAAAAGATGTTTGAAATCAGTGTTCAACAATGCAAACTGTGCTCATGATGGTTGAAGTCTTTTTTTCCCGATCTTCGATTTCCTGAACTTTACTTATTCAAAAAACAAATTGATAATTCATTTAGTTGAGTTTACACTTAATGAACACAGAAGTTGGCTCAGTCAGGTGGATGAATGTAGCCTTTGTTGTATGTTAGTGTGCTCCTCTCCTGTTTCATGAAAATAATGTATTTACCAAATGAATTGTTTGACTAAATCCATTTCAAGGATTGGAGGGTTTTTAACTCATGGAATTTTAAATACAACTGATCATGAATGTTTATTCAAGGATGATCAAATTCATGTCACGACAGGCAACATTCCATCAAACTCTTCCTTTTTTCATGTTTCACAGATACCATAAAAAGTGTTGTGCTAAGTTCTGGGCTATCTTCAGGGCTATTCATTATCGCCATGGGTCACCAACGTCTATTTATTTTCAGGTCGTCTGTCCTGATTTTCTGTCGAGTCCTATCTCTACATGTTTTTACTAACAATTGGCCCAGTGAGGTTTCCTCTTTCCATTTTCTTGTCTCCGTCAGAACTGCCAAGTGCTACTTTCCTTTTTGAACCTCAATGTCAAGTAATTCTATATTGTCTTTGATGTAGGTTAGGCCTTGAGGTTGTGGCCTTGCCTAACCGCCATCTCGGAGACTGTCGATCAACCTGACATTAGAGTTTGGATAACTCCGATAAACTTGTCAAGGTTAAATAACGCATTCGTAGAAAGCTTTGGCACCATGACCCAATACCATCAAGTCATACCAGGAATGTTGTTTGAAGGGCAGTGTCAGCTTCTGGCATTGATTCACAGCGTAGCTTGTGATTTTATACTGTGATTGAGTGATACATAAAACTTTTAGATGGTGTGTTTGTGTAATTGTTTTTTTTTTACAGACCTGTATCAATGAGATATGATTATTTACGTCTATATAGTGACCGGCCTTTAACGCAACCATCCGAAAGACATGACTTAGTTTCGACCCTTGGTCCGATCAGAAACAGTGCGCCAACCGCGGACATTACCGCTAGACCAACTCACATCTCCCTATTATAAAGGATTAGCTGGGAATCGAACCCGATACCTTTGAAACACGAGGCGATCGTCTATCGCCTCATACTTGGAAGTTATCGGGAATAATTTTTACATGACGAGTCTCCGTTGGGTACTTATTATTGGACACGTTACCAAAATAAATACACATATCTGTTTTGTGTCTCTAAACTTCGGAGCCAAAAGATACACACTATTTTTACAGAGTTCCTTTCTTCAATAAATATATTACTCAGAGGTTACTTTTGGGCTAACATTGTATCCTTTAGAAGTCTAGACTGTAGTTTCATAGTTTACTTTATGGGTTTCAAATGGCTGACAATACTTTAACAGATATTCGCATGACTGTAAACGAAAGAAGACATTCGTCAGAAGAATGACGACATATTAGACTAGATTTCTGAAGTTAAATTGGCATTTCTTAAGTTAACAAGGATATTTGTCCATCACTTGTCAATCTCTCGGAACTGCGCCCTTTATTCTAATCGTTTCCCGGATCTACCCCTGTTTTAAAAGTCTGAAATCTAAATGTCTGTATTCGGTATTCAGTGATGCGAAGGGCAGTGGGAACTCAAGTACTTTGATATCTACTGTAGATCGATGAAAGGCGGATACATAGCCGTATCGGACCCGGTTGGAGACCATCAGTTTGGTTTATTAACCGTGTCTAATTACCCCCTTGCAAGGCCTTCGTGCCATACTAAACGGTTGTTCCTAAACCGGGATGGGATTGCGATGAAATATACCCGCACGGAGTACTGAATTGCATTAGTTTAGTAAAACTCACCCGGAAAGATCTCTGAACGTGTTGTAGAGAATGTATGGAGTGTCATCAATTTTCAAGTCCGGGGAAAAATGGAATGCAATAAGGTTTGAACCTAGCTGACAATGGATACTCAAATTCTTAACTCATTAAATAGTTGTAGATTCATTTAAGGAATATTCATACGTTTTTTGTTTGCCGTTTGTTTGTTTTGGCTAAATAAAATGAATTAGTATGTACAGATGAAGAGCATACTCGGCAACACGCTGCACTATTCTTTTACTCACAGTATCATTGGAAAGCATTAAAAAGCCGACTAACGCATGCTCATGGACTCTTTATTGCGCAAAGGGAAACAACATTTGCCGCTTAGTGAGAACCGTGTTAAGGGCGTACGTGTAATTGAAACGGTTTGTCGCTCCAATCAAACCAATTAAAACCGGCAACTTGAGACTCGGAAATTATCCCGACGCCAAGTTTGTGTAAGCCTGAGATACTCACTGGAGGAGTTACTGGATACACTTAATCTAATATGGTGAGATATACGAGAAGAAAACAGATAGAGAGATGGCCCACGAAAAGCCAAGTTTACAGGGTAGGGAGACTTTAGGGACATCAAAACCAGGTCATTATACTTGATAAAACCCTGTATACATGGCACCATGGTGAAAGTTATACTGTATATAAGGGTAGGTGAAGCAACTTCGAGATAATTTCAAATAACTTGTGGATTGCTATTTTCTTACAGTAGGGTGTTGTGTTTCATGTCGAGATTATTGGGTAGTACCTCATTAGAATGTAGACTATTCAAGGTGTGAATATTCTTGGGTGATTTTTGTTCATATCTGGATTTCGTGACGTAAAAGCATAGTGGTGAATGGGGAATATGATTTGTGTTTGATAATATATACTATTGATACTTACGTCGAGCGTCTCTCTTCATTTTCTTCTTTCTTGAAACGGCCGTCATCTGTATGTATCTTAATATACCCCATACCCTGTAATCTTTGCTTTTCTTCTATTTATTTCTCAAAGTCCCATCTCGCTCGCTCGCTCGCTCATCCCCCACCCTCTCTCTCTCTCTCTCTCTATCTTTTCCTCTGTCTCTATCTCCCGTCTTATTCTACAGTTTTATCTTTCCCCATCGCCTCTCTACTCTTTCTTTCCATATTTCTATTTATTTCTCCTCTTCCACCTATCCCTATTAATATCCATCTCACACACTTCCTCTCTGGCTGTCAATCAAACTCATCTCTCATTGCACCCTCGTTTTTCTCTCTAGTACACTTCAAGCACTCAGAGTTTCTCTGGCTATTAACATTTTACGAACACATTATCTAATAATCCTAATATGTGATGTAAAAGACAAGTTGACAAATTTAATGGAAAGAACAAAAGTACTAATTGAGTGAACAAACAACGTCATACTGACTATAATTATCTATGGACGGGGTGCTTCTCATAACTACACCGCTTTTCAAGATTAAAATACATCATGTTTGTCAACTCCAAAATCAGTAAATACGTTTAACGAAGGAAGATTTTAATGAGTTTGCTTTCCCATTAGTCAATAAGTAACGTAATGCACTTCATAAATTTATTTTGGTATCATGTGTGCGTAACTATGATGGTGGGGCGGGGGGTTGAGCAACGATGTTGAGAATTATTCTTAAAAATATATAATTTCGCAGCTTAAACTTTTGTTTTACACGTCTCAATTTCGATTGATACATTGCTGAAGATAACAAAATGATAGTATGTTATTTCATCTAATATTTGGGTTGAACATAATTTATGTACTGATTAATAAAAAAAAAACACGTTAACTATTTTATAAATATGATCGAGCATTGCATTAGTTGAACCGTTGACTATTTTATTTTCAAAATGTGGTTATAACGTCATCTAAACGTCAAATATCAACTGGTTTGGGGTGACGTCATTTTAACAAATGAGTAACATTTTTCACCTTTGTCATGTTTGTCGTTCGCTATCAAAAAGTGCAACTTGCCTTATAATATGTGAACTGATTTCTATATTAACTAGGAAATACTTGGAGAATTTGATTCCTGTATTTAGTACTCCCCAAAGCCTACACTTTCTTTTTCCCTTTTCTCCAGTATTGTTTTTCCATGCAGCATTAAATTTTAATTTATTCTAGTCAATGTATACATGTCGCTTCAAGCTGAAGCAATTTCAATCCCTCAGCCTATAACTTATGCTAAAATTCCATCATTACCATTTCAGTTGGGCAATAATGACGGTGGGAGCAATTTAGATTGATTATGTAAGCACATTAAACCTCAATTATATGGTCTGAGGTCATGAGCTGAATGTAAAAGGGTTTTTGCTTTTTCTGGAGAGCTATACGTTCTTGTCCTTAATTTAGTCCTATCTCTGATTAAACGTCTTGTTAGAAGCATTGAGTTGATTTCTATGTTGCAATTAATAATCTTCTAGACATAATTTTAATTCGTTTTTATTTCGTAAAATGTGAAAATGAAACTACAATCTACAACCACAAATTGACACTTAAGGAAACACATTAACCACAAATTGACACTTAAGGAAACACATTCTACCAAAATTTAAATCCGACCATACGTGTAAGTTCGGTCTAAAGACATGTTCATTAGAGGTATTTCGACTGAATTACTCGTATTCCCTTTTTTCAACTGTGACTTGGTCCCAGTGATTTTGTTTTTATTGAATTGGTAGAATAGCAGCAACCTGCCCAGGAAACGAGAAAGATAAGAAAGTTATCTCTAAGGCCTCTTACTATACAGTGACCCCCTATTTATATTTTAAAATTGAAGTCCCAGGCATGTGAGTGTGAGAGTATATGTGAGGGTGTGTGCGTTTGTGTGTCTGTGTGTGATAATGTATGTAGTCTTGATTGTTTATTTTCAATCTTTAACTGTTTTTCACTTTTTCTTCTTTTGGGACACCAAATCACAAGCATTTTGCTTTTCGGTGTTCCTAACCATGATTTTATATACTGTTTTAAATTTATATAATGTTATTGTTTTCATTTGATGTTAATTTATGGTTGAATGAATAAATACGAAATGGACATACAAGGGATCCCGGCGTCAATCATGTAACGTATGGGCAGCGAATTATGATGACATTTTGCTGTCCATACGATGTGTGACATCTCAGCGTGCGAAGCGCATTGCTAGGTCTGACACCTTATTAACAGCGAAATGAGCGATGAACCAGCTTTTTAAAACACATGGTCTGAAACTCAGCGGTATGAATACAACGTCAGGGACGTGGAAATGTTTGTCTGGACACGGCTAAGATTAAGACATAGCGGTGCTTTTAGATGTCAGACACGCAATACAAGTCTGACACTTCTCTAGATGCTTTTACTTTGTACTTACAGTATCTTAACATGCTTAAAATAACTTTAAGTACTTTATATTTGTGTGGGACTCCCTTTAAAGATAATAGACATTTTCGTTCCATGTCGTTGGGCTCTCATTATGTCGTGATGAAGAGATAAACATTGGGCGACGATAAATTAGATGGAAGCTTTGAGAGACATGAAAGAGGAAGTTTTATGATGACACAGGTGTCTTACTTTATTATTAATATGACAATTAACCACATTTTTATGTTGAATGTAAAATGAACGTCATTTCGAAATGTGACCGTTGCCAAAGTTCATAGTCTGATGTCTTTCGTTGTTCTAGTTGTTGTCTTTTAATTTGTTCCATACTTTTTTTTTCTTAACTGTTGTAATTTGTAATTTATATAGATTGCTTTCATAGATGAATATATTCTGCTCCATGAAGCTGTTAAAACAAAATTTAAGAACATTCCAAAGTAACTTTATCTTGGCAGGGTCAGCTGATTATAAATTCACCATGCACAGTGCCTGGAGTTCCTGGTTTTTTCCATAGTAAATACATGATCAGCTGCGAAGGGCTAGGGTGCGCACAAACATTACTGCGGAACTTCCCTAAAGGGGTACAAAGTTCAGGTAGCCCCCTATCTTATGTAATCTGACACCAAGGTTTCCCCTCGTCATGCAAGAACGGTGACGTCATCCTTCAGAATCATGTTCAGCTTGGAATAATTTCAACATAAATAAGCTGTCTGTCATAGTCATGTGAGCAATTGCTTACTTTTTGGTCAAGTGTTGCGGTCTCTTTAAAAGTTTTAAAGGACACCTATGAAAAGCATATTCTTCCTTGCGAGGGTTTCCATCCTACAAGTGCAAAATAAAATAATATGAATAAGAAATCAATAAAATAAGAGTAAATAACGGCACGTATAGACCGGCCCACACATGCTTAATTCAAATCTATGTCTCTTAGTTTATACTGCTTATGTGAAGGTGAAGGTAGTTCAAATTTTCCTTAATTGAAATACACTTAATACTACACACCACCAGGTGGCGTCAAACTAGAGGTATTAGAGTGGCCTTTACATTCTGCAACACGCATGCAAGGTAAATGGGTAATACACAACGAGCCGTCCACCTGTCTGGTGTTAAGGCTGGGTTCGACCGTGACCGTCAGAAGAATGTAACACATTCCCTTTTTAAGATTTAGAGAAAGAAGGAAATCAAAGGCATGATTCATTGAATTAATCATGAATACTAGAAGTGCCTCTGTGATAATTGCCTAAGGTTTCCACCTGACCGGTAAAATTAACTGTTTGTAGTCGGCAAGTTTGATTTATTCTTTTATTATTTCCAAATCCTTGACTTGTAGGTACCTACATTTAGTAATTTCAATTATCTCATTAAACAAAGCTTTCTTGGTTTATGAAGACCACACCTTCAGCAGTTATCAGTTAGTGCACATTTTTTATAGTTTGCTACCCGTTATAAATGAATCCCTGCCTGTATGCCAAGAGTACGTTCTCCTATCGATACACAAGGAAATCATGTACAAGGTGTTTTTTCTAATCAATAAGAGAAATTTCATGACGTATTTGATAGACAAAGAAGTGCTAAATATCACCACTGCGCCATGTTTTATCTGATAGTTCACCTCTAAAGAAATAATCGTCACCCAGCCAATAATTAATGGAATCGAATTTACTCTGGGGCGCTCACCTTTCAAATTTTAATGTACCCATCACCCGGTCTGTGTAGAGATACACCTGCAGTGCTGGCTGGACTCACCAACTTGGAGCCTTGAAAACACGGCATTGTTCTGTACGTGCTTCACTAAAAAGGAAAGAAAATGCAAGCGGCACTTTTACCGTAATGTGAATTTCAATTAATTTTGAATTTCAAAGTGAGCGTAGTACGTACGCTAAATTGACTAAGTTAACCGTCGCTATAT
Organism: Mesocentrotus franciscanus; assembly: GCA_037976565.1. Lineage (NCBI taxonomy): Eukaryota > Metazoa > Echinodermata > Echinoidea > Camarodonta > Strongylocentrotidae > Mesocentrotus > Mesocentrotus franciscanus. Next base: position 28,900,903 of record CP137685.1, on the reverse strand, counting down.
TCAATTATGGAAGGCAGGCGCGTGTTTCTGTTCGTATACGAGGCTCGTCGAAAACGAAAAGGAGACATTTTTGTTTTGGGGAAAGAACAGGAAGTTTCGCCTTAATGCTATTTATAATGGGCTTGAACCTTGCTGTCGAATGCGACGAAAAGGGAGTTCACATTGCCCCGAAAAGCAACTGATGTGGAAGAAAATAAAGACCATGAAAATAAATACGTGTCTGGTCATAAAATATTGCCATTTGGACACTTCCAAGATGAATGGTTATCTTCATATGAATGAATTTATGGCAAAATCTGTGACGGAAAGATTCTGAATAGAACGAGAATTATTACCTGACCTACATATGGATATGTATCTCGAGTAGGTTCATGTACTGCAGTGTTTAGCCGCATGACGTGATATTCGATTCTTTGTTTTATATACCTTTTAAAAAATTCCATTCAGACAGCATTTATTTCCTCCCATCAGTTGCTGTTTCCTTTTGTTGTAAATTTCAAATAATTTGATATCTACATAAAATCAATTCAAGATCAATAGAGTGATAAAGGGTAGAAGGCGTAAAAAGGGAGCCTGTGTCGAGTACGCTTCAATAAAACCATGTCATACCTCTATGTGAATTCAGTAGACAAGCCGTTGTACGGTTAATCCACATCAAGAAAGGGCGTTAGGTCCAAAAACATTAGGTTGACACCCTGATCGTTTCTGGCAGTTGTTTGTTCGTGTGGTCAATATTAAAAAAAAAACAGTGGATGAATAGGGGTGGTGTTGGACCCATTTCGTCTGCAAGGGTGCTCAGGTGCTTGATTTCTTTTCCTATAAAAGTAGGAAATGTCATCGAATTTACAAAGTTGCCAATTTGCCATTGGGGCATAGGAACATGTTTGTGATATGCGCTATATAAGTATGGCATATCACTCTATTTTGCAAAAAACAATAGCAAATTTACAGACGTTTTTTTTTTAGGAGGGCGGCTTCCTACCCCTTTGGCAACGCCCATGGTAGTCTGCCTTGTTTCAGGCAAGAGTGAATTTTAACGGAAACAAGCGAAGGTCAACTCCGTTTTATAATCACATTCCCTCAATTGATATCCGCGGCAAATTTTGAAGTTCAGTCGTCCAAAAATCACACACCTATTATAGCTTTTGTCGAACATATGCCCAATAGCCTAGAACTGATACGCGTTGCCTAGAAACGTTGTGACTTCCGCCAGCCTCAAAAACCAGTTAACATTATGCTGAATAGGTTTTTAATGAGGAAGTATGGTGGGATGGGATGTACTTGGGTGAGAGATGTGGGCCAAAAGCAAGGATTCAGAAACAGTGGTGTTTTCTTCTTCTTTCTCTCAATTTCTTTTTCTGTTTCTTTCTCTGTCTCTCTCTGTCGCTCTCCCCCTCTCTCTTTCCTTTAAATGCAACGACCATTCCAAGTTATTGCGTTACACATGGGAAAGTAAATGATAAGGTATGTCTATTTGGGCTTTTAAGGGGGGCATTGGCTAATGGTGCCCCTCTCCCCTATTTCCTGCACTGTATTCCTTTTTCTGCCGTTAGTTCTTGAAGGGGGGGGGGCGGGCGGCTGATACTGTCGTAAGAAGTCTGAACTAGCGGCGGCTTCGCCGTACGAGGATCTATAACGCAATGACTCGCGGTTGAATTCCTGTTCACTGACCGTCAAATAGGCCTGATACAATTTGTCAAGGTGAATTTTCCGGTGCGTCCGTCAAAAATAATGCGCCTGCGAGTTAGGTGAGATCAGTAAACTCACAACTCCCTGATCTAAGGGATCTCTGAAGTCGAGATTGTGATGGGAGAGAGAGAGAGAGAGAGAGAAGGCGTGTGTGCGTGTATATGTGTGTGTGTGTGAGAGAGAGAGAGAGGGGGGCAGAGGGTATGTGTAGTTGGAAAGAGAAAGAGATAGTCACTATCTAACATGTCTAAAAAGACGGAGGATTTTTTAAAATTAAATATGCAAAAAAGAAAGCTTCGTGCGGGAATTAAAATTATAGAGATAGGAGCAGATAAAAAGGAATGGAGTAAAACTTCTAAATAGAGAATGAGAGTGACATAAAATGAAAAAAAAGAAGTAGATGTAGAATGAGACACAAGTATGCAGGTAAAAAAACTTCGAGTTAGAAGGCTGGAGAAGAGATAGAGATACGGATAGGCAAATGCAAAACATTCACAAAAAGACAGACAAATTGATAGAGATAGTGACAGACACAATCACACAGAACATGAAGACAGAAAGGAGAGATGTGCTGATAGTAGTACTGATACTGAAGACATATATACAAAAGAACACACTGCATGAAATGAAGGATCCATACGCATAGAGAATTAGAGATAGAGCACGAGAAGATGGGTAAAGGTAATAGGAGAGACAGAGATATTGAGGTTAGAAGTAGAGACGAAAAGACAAAGTATTCAAAATGACAAGAAAAAAAAGACAATCGGACAGACATTGTCAGTGAAATTTGTGCAAAAGGACAACCACAAAAAACAGCGAAAGGAAGAAGAGATGTGGGAAGAGGGGAATTATTTTCATCTTGATTCCCGGATGCTGCGGCACGTGTGACTTTAACTTTCGTTTCATATTTGATAATGCTTCATCGATGATAGTTGAATGAGTCTCGTCCTCCATAGGGGGTTAGCAGGGGTGCTAAAATTAGAGAGGATTTTTGTCCCCTCTCTCTCTCTTACCAAGCCACCAGCGTGTTTGAAGGGGACGGGCAATGGGGCAAGATGCCCCTCCTGATAGATTTTCAACTCTGGAAGAAATTCAATTCGCATAGGATATCAATCCTTCAACCCGTCGGTTCCAGATTTGATCTTTTTTCCTTCTTTTCTTAACTCATCTTCCCCCAAAAAAGTCTTTTGGGTTTTGGGATGATATTGTTTCTCCATGCCCTCCGTATTAAAGCGCGAACCAGGGCTCTCGAACACTTGTTTCCTTACTCATTGGCAACTATAATATGGATGACCCTAATTATAAGGTCGGATATTTGTCTCCTCCTGAGACCAAGGTCTGGTTTCGCCCCTGTATCTAGCTTCAGTCTTGGTTGAGATTAGAGACTTAAAGAAATGGAGCTTTTCGATTCAATGAACGATGTAATCGGGCCTATAAGTGGGTGATAATGGACCATGTGCTCGTAGCCAAACGCTGTTAAGACTGACGAGGTCAAAGGTCGAGAAGATGGGCGCGTTTGAGGTAGACACAGACTCTAACGTTACGTGTTGGGTTACTAATATCTATGACGTGGATGATAATTGATAAATTGTGAAACTGAGCGAAGTGTAATTTGTATTCCAATGTCATCATATTATTAACTTTGATGAGGATATATTGACACGAAGAAGTCGAGAGAGAGAGAGAGAGAGAGAGAGAGAAAGTGAGTAAGAGAGGGAGAGTGAGTGAGAGAGAGAGAGAGAGAGAGAGAGAGAGTGAGTGAGATAGAGATAGTGAGATAGAGAGAGAGATAGAAAGACAAACAGACAGACAGAGATGGTGGAGGGGGTTGACAGAAAGAGACGAGAGTGTGAGAGAAAGAGAAAGCAGGCAGAATGAGAGAGGGAAAAGCAAAATATAAAACTTAATGATTGTTCAGAAAGATGAAATTACAAGAACAAGATGGATATGGGGAGAGAGAGGTACTTTTTTAATATGTATTTTATATCATAAATATAGCACCAAAGAACTGAACACCGATGACACAATGTCATCAATGTCCAATTTCAATCATTCTTTCTTTTTATTGTTCATTTTATCGGTTTCTTTTCCTAGCTAACACGAAAATGGTCGTAAAGTCTGACTTCAATCTCCATATAATATCACATATCAGGATAAAAATAACTGTAATGTACATTGGTGAGGCATATTGAATCGACTACCTTACTTTATAATTGTATAATTCAGCATAATTTGGACATCCGAGAAATGTCTCTGATATTTTCATTTCAATCTGTGGTTGTTTGCTCAAATCAAATCATAATTGGCCCTGAGTTTCTATCGCATGCATATTACATGTAATGCATTTCAAAACTGTCATTGAAAGTATAATGTAATAGTAATCCATTTAAGCCTTGGTGATAATGTATAGAGGTAAGACTCGTTAGGTGAGGGTCAATATAGTATCGGGAAATAGTTCCAGAAAACACCTTTAAATGACTGTTGTACCATTTCAATTTCAAATGTTATCTCATTGCAATGACAATGATTACAGATATCAAGACTTTGCATTTTCGGTATTAACATAAATTCGTCCATATGATGTTGGTTTAGTAATATCATGTATTTCCATTAACTTTGTAGATCCTAATTTACTTCACTACGTATAACGTAACCTTTAGAACCACATATGGTAAAATGTGCTGTAAGGATGTCCGTTTCTATACGCAAGTTGCCGGGCATGCGTCGGCAAGCGAGTCCACAATTTAAAAGTCAAATAGAAAATTAGATTGAACTTGAATGGGATTTGGCGAGGGATGCGTGAATTATCACCTTACATGGAACAGCACGCGTGGGACCGAGGGCCTAAAATGAGACTCGATTTGTATTTGAATAGTACATATTGGTGTATCAATCATTCGGGTCTAATAATTGTTAACGTTTAGCGGAAGCCGCCACGGCCAAACGTGTTTGGGATGGTGGTGTTGATGATTAGGTCTTGCATGGTTATAATGAAGGTAGTTGTGGAGGGGGCACAGGAGAGGGGTGTGGGCACTGGCACAGCCTTGGTCCTGTCACTGAGGGCGCTGTTGTCACGGGGAGGGCAGTGCCGTATATACGGCACTGAGGGAGGGGGCGTCATCGGTCCTACTCGGTAAATGAAATGCGAGACAACGTGGCCAACGAATGTGTATGTGGGAGGGGTTCGTGCCATCCTCTTTTCACATCTCCTTCACCTATCCTTTCTTTCTGCCCAATGTCCCCTAGCTACGCCATAAAGGAGTGGGTGTGATAGTGTGATGTGTGAATGGTGGTATCAACCGTGAGTGGAATTGACGCCAGCTATCTTGCTGATTCAATTTTTATGCATGAAACAAATTACGCGATGAATAATGCCTATTACGTCATTAGTCACCAATTTGAAGCTTTCTTCACTTCCATTTGCCGTTTTATCAGCTTTGTGTATGTCTTCTTGTCAGTGTGTGGGCACTATATAAGTATATTTGTACCTTGTTGTCTGAGTGTCGGTTTAATAGTATATGGACTATGAAATGTTCAGATAGAAATAGTATTCATAAAAAACTTATTCATGTCCTTTCCGACTCATAATTATCCTATCAGAGAATCTTATTGATTATTACAACGTAGGTGTGTTTATGTCTTATGAGAAGTAAAATGAAATAAAGGCTTGGTCGATATGTGATTTTTTTTTTCAATCTCGGTAAAACAAGAATAATGAATATCCAGGAAATGTAATAAAATGTCTCTGTAACATATTTAACATTAATAAATGTAATCAACATCATTGACTAATGATCTCTCTCTTTCTCTCTCTCTTTTCATTTTGCATATAACTCCGGTCCGTCTTTGGCAATCGCTTCATTTGTTCCTCCTGTTCTGATCTACTTGATCTCGCTCTGTGATACACATCAACTCTAATAATAGGTAAGTGTCAAATTGAATAATTACATGTTAACATGCTCATTAACAAACTTGATTTTAATATACTCGTGTTTGCTAACAACATAACGTTTTATTTTGAGGTCTCTTTCAAAAAAGCTAATACCGTAATGAGATACGACGATGAGTGTAAACTGTATGTGGAATAGTCAGCAGTGAGAAAGCAACATGAACACAGAAATATGATGATGATCTACTGCACAGAGAATAATTTAATCAGTGTCTCAATTTAATAATTATTAGGCCATGTTTATGAAAGTTATTTAAGAGATGTCTTCAAATTTACCTCTTGATGGCATGGTAAATTTGATGAAATACACTTATCTACAATCATTTTGTTTAAATTCTAAGTAGTACTTAATTCGAAGGTAACGCTTCCGATGGCTATAAATGGGCAAGAGATAACGAAGGGGAGAGTGAAGAGAGGGAGAGTAGGGAAAAGAGGAAGAGACAGGCAAAGGGGGAGATAGAGGTTGAGAGAGAGAGAGAGAGAAAGGTAGAGATAGAGAGAGCGAAGACGAGATAGATAGAGGGAGGGAGAGAAAAGGGGAGGGGTAGAAAGCCCCCTAAAAGGGAAAAGAGGAATGTGCGATTCATACGTTACATTCTCCTTTGCCAATTCAAATAAAGACACACATTAAGGAAGGCATGGGTAAAAGGTTAGTATTCAAGCCGAGTAGCGTTATGCTTGGAAGCCGGGCGGCGATTCAGTAGCCGTAGGAGCGAGTATCGTTATGTCAGCCATACTTCAGTGGCACGTGACCCCGAAATTTAATCGAGAAAGTCATCTTTAATATTGCAGGATCTACACAAACATGAGTCATATGATATTGCTACATGATCAGCATTCGGTTCTAACCATGCAACATTCATACAGCCTCTATTTTCAGCTCATCTGTTGCTTATAATACCTTCCGTTGCAACATTATCGTTCTCGTGTGATATAAAGATGTAGTTCTGTTTGCGATTATTTGTAATCAGGTCTCTATTACTTTAATTTTGTAGATTATTTTTGAGAAATTTGTTTATGTATTTTAGGGGGAAAATATCTAGGACTAATATTCAAAGGACATGATCATTTCATTACTACAAATAAACCCATATAAGTGTATTGTTTTTTGTACAATTTTAAGAAATGATCTATTTCCAATTATTTTAATTTACTGTCTTAAGAATTTTCGTTCTCTAGGTTACAAAAACCACATCACGCTCAAAATCGGTATACATTATATGATATATGTATGTTCCTAAAGAATTATCCTTCAATTATTTGGGAAAAGGTATTCATAATGATACAAGTCTCTCTATTCTTTCTACGCGCCATCTTCCGAAGCTCCGATATTTAAGGCCATTCCAAGCATTTCAAACGACCATTCGTATTCGCTACATAACAAATTCCCTACACACACTATAAAAATAGAACCAAACAAGGAAAAGATCATTACAACTGCTATCACGTGACCTGAATTGACTACTAGCCTTATATGAACGTCTGCAGAAGCAAACCGGCGGCCCTCGCATGTTCGCCAGAGTAAATTGAATTAGACGCGTTTACCATAAGCATAATTTAACTGGAGCTGGGTCTCCAATGATGTGCATAAAATATTTAAAGGCAAAATAACGAACTTGGCCGTCATTGCTGACATTGTATAGGGTATCTAATAAAAACAACGTGAATAATGTATAGTTAGCCTTCAGCGAATGGAAAGGATGCATGCATTACATAATTTGGTATTGAATGAAAGGCACAAATATCTTTCCCGCCTAAAATATAAAAGCAGCGTATTGGCAATATAAAGTAAATTTTAAAAGATGGCTGCTATGTTTTACTATAGCACATTTTACTGTTCAGTTACTTAAATTACGTCGTATAGTCTATTTACATTATATTCGTGATAAACTATAGATAATACAACGTTTTTCTGTACTAATACAATCTCATATATTTTCGAGAAATCACCTCAGGGGTGTTTTCAATTCCCTATTCTATCTCCTCTAGAAATCATGTTCAGATTATGTAAGTTTGAAATTGTCATATCCGCTCATTCCATGCGGTCTTTTCTATCGTTTTTGAATTAAACATTTTTATTTGTATTGTACATGTTTGACTCAAATTCATGCCTTGAATACAAAAATGTGTAAAGTTATATCGAGTATGGGTTCATTTCAAATACAATCACGACCAACATGTCGATTGGTGTTTTTTATACACACCCTGTAATAAGTGGATATATTCTATTGACTCTCAACACCTGCAAATGTGCCGAGTGTAGATTTGATGGATACCCCGACATATCCATTGACAAACTACCCTTCTAAGTAAGGATGACCAAGTTTGCATGGCAACGGGGGGTTGGCATTTATTCAATTTAGCAAGAAAAGAAGAGTCAAGACACCATGAATATCATTTCGAAGACCTTTGCATTCATATTCCAAGTGATACCAACAACACGATTACAAAGGCTTAACACATCAAAGTAAGACAACTGTAAAAACCCTGTCCATCACTTTTCAAAATGTGCAACCATGACGATGACATATTACGTACAATGAACATAATTTTTACCACGCGTTACATTAGGGTGTTGAGATTGCCCTTGAGTTATTTATTGAGAGGCTTTATGATCGTATTCGGATTATAAGTCCAGTCCGCCGCATCGTGAACGGTGTAGTTGAGGGAATATTTCCTAGCGTTCTTCCTTCAGTTATTTCCTTCTTTACATTTATTTCATATATTAATTTGACATGGGTGATTATGTGAATACATCTTTCATTAATAACGTTTTTTTCATTCCCTGTCTCTGTATGCGTGATATTCCCGTCCATTGTAAGTTGTCGTTATTGGTGTGTTGGCTCAGTCAGTAGAGCGTCCGCCGCACAACCGGGAGGTCGTGGGTTCGAACCCCGGCTGCGTCATACCAAAAGACGTTAAAAGATGGGAGTCGCTGCTACCTTGTTTGGCGTTCAACAATAAGGGGATAGAGCAATGTCGATCTGGCGCTGCTCAGTGGCTGCCGGGCTCACGATCAATTGGGCACAAAGAATTTCCATTTTCGGTTTAATAAAATTTGGAGTGGACTATAAAAGATTATTATTATTATTATTATTATTATTATTATTGATAGTGTCATTTGCTATTGAAATGTAGAAAATTTTACGTGACGTAAAGCATACTACCATATATGTAATAAAATTATGATTTCGTGTTTTTTTTCATAATTGATTCAACTGCCTCACAATGATTTAAGTTGAATTGAATAAACATCACAGAATAATTTCATTTAAATGTACTGTATTGAAATGTCTACAATCGAGAAAAAAATATTTCCTTTTCGTTATTTAATGTATAAAGCTTCAGTGATAATTGCATCCAACCATCGAGGTGATAATCATAGACTGCTAAAATAATTATGTAAACCATGGTGAATTCATTAGAGTAGCTCTCGTAGGCGCCATTTTGCTTCTCCCCATCTTCCTATCATCCCGAGACAGCAAGTGTGACGTCACAACACATGTTAAACCGATAATCGCTACCCCAATATGGCTTTAAATTTAAATCCATGCAGTCATTGCGCTAATATACATGCCTTGATAACTTTAAACCGCTGTAATCCAATGGCTATTTTAATATGAGATAATGTGCTATTTTTTCACCCAATCATCATTTGTTTCAGTGCCGTTTTACTTATTGACCACGTGACAGCTAGATCATAATGAGGTCGCCCAAATACATATCAACTAGCTCCACTAATAACATAGCATGCTTCTGAGCTTAACATTTAATCATATGATATTGAGCTGCATTATCACGCAATTATGTAGCCCACGTACTCATCAATGTGGCTTGTAGTATTGCGAAAAGCACGAATACCAAACAGAATTAAATGCAAACTCTCAACAGTTCGAATATCATAATGCCTATGAAATGCATTACTATGAATTCGTCTCGTCTCCGTAATTGGCATCACGTGCTGTTAATTCGATGTGTCTCATAATTGGTCTAATAAAGAGAGACAAGTAAATTAACTCGAGCTATGTAATCGTGCTTTATCATTGTAGATTTTAGATCAGTAATAACGATTTCATCGACTGAATCACTGACACCCACGTGATCTGCAACAAACTTATGAGATCTGCATGAAGAAGACTCGTCTTTAAAAATTAAAATTAGAATTTAAAAAGGGGATAGCAACATCATGGTGTTTTAGGCATTTCGCATGCATGATTGACCGATAATGCGTGTTTCGTGTACTTAAATGCCACCCGGTGTTGTTAGAACGATGCATTTCAGCTAATTGGAGCATTACTTCGACCTATGAACTCTCAGATCATCACGTGATAGGGGGAACATGGTAATAAGATCAGGTAATATACAGTTATGCAGTTTCAATAAATTCATCACCGCAAGTTCAAACACTGTTTACACCTTTGAACTTACATCACGTGACCGAAATATTTTTTTTCTCGAAAATTAGGCGACATAAAGTAGCCGTATTTCCATATTAAAGCGTCAGCGTTAATTCGACAGAAAGTGAAGTTACAGCCTCCCTTTTCGCCTGTAAAATAAGACATGAATGTCATAAAATGACGAGAAATGCTTTCACTCTCTCGTATCGGAAAAAATTGCGGGAGAATTTCGATGTTTGGGGTGGTATAAATCATCACCGGATTCGGAGACCCATGTAATTAAGGAGAGAGCCCCGAGACGGTGATATAAACAAACATGAGAATAGCAGTTGAGAAGCTTGTCAATGCAGATAGACTGATGAGGATGGGTGGCGTGGGCGGAGTAATCCAGGGACTAGGATGGGGGAGGAGAGGGGTGGTGGGGGAGGGGGTCAGTATATCTTAAACCCGCCCCTTTCAGATACCCTTCAGCTATTGAAAAAATAGACTTGGAGCGAAATGGAAAGGGGTTGGAGCACTATCAATGTTACTAGCCCCTATTAAAACTTACCAAGGCTTTCGAAAAGACAATCTTGAGGACAGAAGCAGTGGGTTGAATTCATTTTCTGTAAACTAGTCTTTTAAAATTGCCCTCAGTATTAAACAAACCAAAAGATTTTAGCCGAGAGCAGCCATGTCGAAGCAGTTTGCCTGTATCTAGCTCCGTTCAAGTTCACCTAAACTATCAAAAAGGCAGGCGTAGAGCGCCAATCAGCATGATCACAGTGTGTATATTATGTATATAAATGTATAACTACCCCCTTCAGTGTTGCCCTAAAATAAAACAAAAGACAAGCTTTGATTGCAAGGATAGATGGTTTGAAGCAGTTTTCTATCGACCCCACCCCCCAAAAAAAGAATAATTATAAATCTGATCCCCAGTAATCAAAAAGACATACACAAAAGCGAAAGGGCGTGGGAGGAGGGGGGCAATTTTAACCTTCATTAGCTAAACTCCACTACATTCATGACATATTTTTTCGCTGCAAACTCCCACACATATAATCTGTCTTTCCAAGAACTCCGTGTTTATGATCTCAATGTCACCATCAACCAGGAGCATTCCTTTACTGACATGATTTCTTGGAAATCTTTGTGATCTTGTTACCTTTAAGTAGGCTCTGACTAATATAATCGAGACTTTCTACTTTGTTTAAAGTTCTAAACCCATACTCTATTTGGTGACTACTACATTTAGGATTTAAACAAATAAAAACGTATGTCTTCGTGTGTTTATGACTGTATAATAAGACAATGACGATCATCTTCGGTAGATGTTAACATATCACCGTGATGGTGTCTGGGGCCCTGCACTCTCACCCATTCTCGACTGAAACGCAAAATGAATATCATGTCAAAGTTGTGTATTGACAGAACATGGAACAAGTACCAAAAGCAGAAGCTGAAGGGTGTAACAACCAGTACCCCTAGCCTTCGGGGTGCAAGTATACCCCCTATACAAGTGATGTCGTTTACGGCTTTTTGGAGGATATTATAAAGCCAAGATCCCGAAGGGGGTAACTAAAAATACCCCTTTTACCATTGATACATTCACGGCACGATGAAGGGGATTGTGAGGCTAGTAACCCATGGGTTCCTTAAGGGGTGCAGATATACACCCACTACCATTCGTACATTCACGGCGTGATGAAGCGAATTATCAGGCCAGGAACCGAAGAGGGGTAACTACTGCACCCCCTATCGTCTCTAAGGGGTGCAGGTATACACCCATTGCATTCACGGTGTGTCGTAGTGTGAAGCTAAACATGGCCATCGACGTCACAGTAGCATCACCAGTGATTTATCGTTAACCATGATACCCCGTGCGTTCTATAAACAAATGACAAGATCAGATATTGGGTTTATCTCTGTCACGGCACCGTAAGAATCATATATCTTCAAACTCAACTAAATTAAGTGGATTTGTAAACCCAAGTCAGTGATTAAGAGTGGCATTAATGTTTTCGGGAAGGACGCGGTTATGGTAGTCTTAAAACGCAAACAGTAAACACGGCGTTACTTAATCATCTCAAATCTTTTTAATTGTGTTTTGTTTTGTCAGTCCGCATTTTTATCGTTTTATCGAGTGCAGCCCTTGTTTTACTTCATTATCTCAAAACTGTTTAATCGTTCTTCTCAGTGCAGTCGTGAAGTACCTCAAGGAAGCCAAAGGTTATACCGTTATAAGCACAAATCTTAAACGCTGGCATTCTAAGAGGACAAAGTTAAATAAAACAAGTTTGATTTCCGATGCTATCACAAACGAAAAGAAGACACCCGGAAACTAGATTCACGTATATTGCATGCAAATATTATGGACTGTATATGGATGCTTTATATTTTAAGAACTGTTCATAATGTTTGCTTAAATAATTTGTGTTTCTTTTGAATAGTCGCAATTATTTCAACGAAATCGGCGTACTTCAATGGATGTACACACAGAGGCTGTAAACAAAAATGAATTCAGTGCCCCCTATCCTGTAAAAAGTTTACTACGATAGTGACGTGTACAATTCCATTCAGTTTCATGAGACTCTGTTTCACAAAAATATGTAGAACTCCGAGAGGTAGAAAGAAAAAATACTGATCAGAAAGGTCGTTTGCTTGAGTGTCTGTATTATCGAAACATAGGCATATAAAACATCGAAACATGTCGGACGTGACATTTTGCCGCCAACTATTCGGTCGTTATATCACGAGTTATGATTGATTATTACTCGCTTGATTGTTTTGGACGAGATGAAATTGTTCTGTCCTTGTCACTTCATGGGAGTAGATTTACGGGCAGTATTAGGTCGTCTGCTTTTCGCGCGCTTTTGTATTTCATCGCGAGTGGAAGCGAAAGGACGTTTGGCTGTGATGTCATATGTGTGTAGACTGCTTGGATTAAGGTGGTTGGATTTAGTAGAGATTTAGGTCAATGAGATATGTTCTGCGTCTTAAAGTCGGAAGGGTGATCCTTGTTGGCAGCCGTCGTCTCCTAACGGTCCTATTACATAAAAGCAGCCTGATCCAAATCGCTCGAAGGCACTAATAGCTGGTGGGCACTGACGAAAACTCCATCGAAGCGCTCGGAGAATCACTGTTCAACCCATGAAAACATGCACTACATGATAAACATCTCTTAAGGATTATCATTTTATGCAAAATCCCCCCCCCCCGAAAAAATTGTTTTACGAAGCAAACTGAGAAAGCACGGAAATACAAACTAAATCAATGTCTCTCTTGACACACTATAATCCTTTTGATTGAACATTTCAAATATTATGTTTTTGCAGGCACTCCCTAAAATGACCTATGTCAAATTAAATAAGCAGTCATACATCTCGTTACTAATTCACGACAAAATTAGATCTGTAAAACTGGACTCCCTTTCACGATTTCGTGGGCCCCATCCTTCACTCCCAAATACCCTCCGTAAAATCTCGCATAGCCTCTCGATTAGGAGATATTAAAAGGAGTTACCTGACAGAACGCTTCCTGTACTTCTAGGCAACATTCACAGTGGCATAGGCAGGCATTTGCAAAATTGTTAAAAGTAGTTGAGGTATTTATTGAAAAGGAGCCATCTGGTTGCATTCAAATATTTCACCAAGCCAATTAGATTGATTGAATAATACGATGGAAAATTGGTAGTGTAGTTACGGGGATAGGTCACAAGGGATCATTTCCCCCTGTCTAAAACGAAGACGTAAAAGATATATATATATATATATATATATATATATATGGAGAAAGAAACGAAAGATGAAAGCGTGAGAATAAGATGATATGACCCATTCTGTAACAGAAGTCCCAATAAGTCGCTCTTCATTCACCGTGTGTCCCCCCCCATGGTACCACGCTGCGCCACTACTGCAAGTTGTACAGCGGAATGATATGGCCAACTCCATCTAGCCCCTGTGGTGTGTCTTCGGGGGCTACGCCATCCTTATGAGCAGAATGTCTTAAAGAAGAAAACAAAAAGATAGCGAGAGGGGATGAACCACTGAGAGATGAGACTCGGGGAACATAAATCTCTTCGACATAATTCAATCATGTTCCCCTTTCTCCCTAATAAGCTCCCAAGAGTTAAACCCCCATGCTTCCTCACAAATCCCTCTGTGACATTTAAGCAGTCCAGATGATGAAAGACATAACGAGATTGCCATGAAGACTAAGAAACAAATGACGGCGTTACAGGGGATGGCATGGGTGAAACCTGCCCCCCCCCACACACACACACACCACCACATGTCGAAAAAAGAGAAACAATGATATAAAAGAAAAAAGAAAAAGATTGAAAGAAAACATCATTATGATGATAGGAACTCCTCCAACATCCTTCCGTAATCCGTTGTCATATAAATTCCCCTATTTTCCATCCACTTCAGGAAAAGGAAAGTGAGAACTACAGATATGACAAGGCCCTAGCTCTTCCACTCCCTCTCCTAATAGATGGCATTGTGCATTATACTCCATCCACCTAGTATGAAGGAAAATGGAAAATGAACAGAAGATGATAGACTCCTTATTCAACCAACCCCTAATCGATGTAGATTGTTGATTCGTAATCTATCAAATATTCTGTACTTTGTTCCTTTTTTTTTTACCTCACAATGTTTTTTCATATCTGTAAGTCCATTCTTTTACTTTTCCCATATATCAGTATATAATAATAGCAATTTATGTAAGATAACAAAGTATTATATTTTTTTTCCAAGAATCTATGTACACGGGCAACGGAATCTTTCATGTGGTTTGATATGTGATGCATACTAACAGTTGATTGAAAGAAACACTTTTTTAACGAGTCATTTTAGTAAATTATAGTTATAGCAGTATATGTTGTGATGTATAACAGTTTTGTCAAGGCATGAGCAAATAGAAACACTTTAGTTCAAGTTTTATCTTTTATAGGCAGAATTGAAACATTTGTTTTAAGACAACGCTTTCTTTTTGTGTTTGCAGTCCTCTGTGTCAATAACGCTCTATTTCTACAGTTTCATCTGCGCACGTAAAATGTTTTTAATGTAAGGAGAATCGATGACATACATGAATGTGACAACAAGTTCGTTTGTTTTTATTACCTTTTACATCAGATGCATGCAGATCTAGTTTTGTAAATCTGCCATGCTGTCACGCAATGGCAGACTCCATTCATAATTCTGACTTGAGAAAATATACATCATCGAGAAAATACAAGCCGATTCAGTCACTTTTCAAGCATTTCATTCACATGTACACGTGTCACATCCGACGTTGTTAGCCGTCTGGTGTTTTTTGGAAAGGCAGGTGGTTTCATTTTATGTAAATTTCGATTTGGCAGGAAAGATTTTACTGCGCGCGTTACGAAATACCCATGTGACAGGCCTCCCGTTTTGACATCCATGTGATTTCCAAGAATGGCAGAATCATTTTAAATGGATGGCTGAAAAACGGTTTGAGTGGGACTCACTATTACTGCAAATATGGCCCGCCTTCCTTATCCGGAATGCAAGTGTTTTGTTTAAAAGATGTCGGATAGAAAACACAATTAGAGAAGATCTCATGACTGCGAGTGAGTGTTTGTTCAGTTGTGGACCGCGCCGGATTCAGTGGAAGCCCGCCGGCGGAGCCTCCCGTCCGAATATCGGTGTTCTTCTTTTCTCCGTGATATGTGTTTCTCAGTTTCCGATTGAGATATCTCAAAACACTTGTGTTCTCCCAGGTAATAAAGGATGAGGAGGTTTTGAGGTAGCATGGTCGAAAAGTGACGGGGATGACTGGGCTGGGGGTAAATATCGGAGAAAATGATTTGAGTAAGAGTCCTAATGATGTTCTCTAGTCCGGTTATTAAATGCAAATAACAATGGATTTTTCCTTCAACCTGTTCAAAGTCTGCTTAATGAACTAACTAAAATGCCTTCGTGTCTTATTTTAAAGGCTTGTTCATCATCTGTACATGTACGAGCATCTAAGAATGGGCTTAATGTATGCTTACATACGACATGGTATCATATGCAGTGGTTGCAGACTTTAATCATGATCAAAACATGCTTCAGCATTGTATCACAGTTTGCATCTTTGCTTAGCTCTTATTTCAAGTAATAGGCAATATTATTTTCACCTTTAACTTTCTCTTTTTACAATTATGTAACACACATCTATAAGGGTCGTGTGCAGTATTTTGACCTGAATTATCATCTTCTCGTGACTGTAATTTCAATTAGGACAATTTGAGGCAAAGCACGTCAATGGAAAGCTGTCTCTGTTCTCATTTCTTCCATTCATCCGTAGATGAAGCGATTAGACTTGTGGTTTGTGGTGATCATCATGTACATCCACACTGCATACATTACGCCTACATTGTGAATAATGAAGCAGAAATTACTCATGTAGAGACAGACCATCCTACACGATTTGGACTTTCTCTTGCTCCTTGCTTCTTTCTTCCCAACGTATTCATTTGTCTCTTTATAAATCTCTTTTTTTCTTGACTACCAATCGGTGAGGTCCTCTTTATAGACGTTTTCTTCTCTCTTTTGATATGTTTTTCTATCTCTGATTTTTAAGATATCTCTTCTCTGTCTGTCTGTCTCTCTTCCTGTCTCCCTGTGTGTGTGAATGCGTGTGTCTCTCTGTTTGTGTCATGTTCTTTCTCTATTCCAATGTCCTGTTCATTACGCTTATCTCCTTTATTTCTCCGACAGATTTTTCTTGTATTGCTTTTTCATTTATTTTTATCTCCCTTCTATCCTCGAATCCTTGGCATTCTCCGTCTATATTTCCCAAACTCTCTTATCTCTCCCCTTTCTTTTTAACTCTCTCTCTCTCTCTCTCTCTATCTATCTCTCTATCTCTCTATCTTTATAATCCCATTCTCACTCTCAAACATGTCTCTCCATCAGCAAGATGGTGTACATCCTTTATTTTAGTGACTTAACTCTGTTTGTTTTCACGTCATTCATCCATTCATTCCACCACATTCATTACACGCCCACGTTTCATGTGTAAGATCCACTACTTAGCTTTCCATTTCCAATCCAATCCAGGAATTTATAAAGCGCCAATATCTAGTTGCCTAATCAAAGGCGCTGATGAGACGGAAAAAACTACCAAAGGTTTACTTTACCATATGACACAATACAAACCCCTTTCTTAAGCAACTACCTCGGCCTTTACTTGGTCCTCGGGCAACTATCCAAGATTCGGTACCGCCCAATTATGGGATTTCCGATTGAATAGATAGATTATCACCTTACATTCTATACTTCAGAGTACGCGATTAATTAACACTGAATTCGCAAATCTAGGACGTCTTTTTTCTCCTCGAAGCTATATTTACACATCAGGGATCAAGATTAGAGCGACCGGGGAGACCAAAGAAGTGAGGTGATCTCAATACCTTGGGTGAAAGCCTTCTAATTAAGGTCTGGTATTTCAGCGTATTGATCTCTTCATGGAGGCGGTTCTTTTCCATAATAATAGGTCCATGACTCTCCTTTATCTTAGCTTAGGCTTACAACTTAATACTCAACATTAAAGGTAATCCTTATTATTCTAGCGTGTGCCGGTGTGCAGTACCAGAGCCTCTATACTGTTACACTGAATTCCTTAGATCAGCAACAAGTGAACGATCAGTTTTACTAAGCAAATACTTTCCCTTGTATGTTGTGGTCCAGTGGATAAGTCTCCGAACTGTGAACTACAGGGTATGGGTTCGAATCCCTGTCACAGCACTAAGGCTCTTTGGCCAGACCAATAATTTACGTTTGCCACACTCCACCAGGTGAGGTAAATGGGTACCTGGCAGGAATCAATTCCTTACAATGCTTGAGCTGTAATGGTAGCCATGCTAAAGCTAGGCTAATAATACTGGAGCATCGGGTGTGGCAATATGCGAGACATGAGCGCTATACATGACTAACTTCTACCATGCATGCTCATTGTTGCCATTGACCAGGATGTTATAGTCCAACGTATTGCAGAAATTTCCTCCTGGGGTAGCTAATTGTCCGCACGGGTTTACGGGATGGTTACATGGTAGATAAAGGCATGTGGAATGTAGCTTTAAATAACCAAAATTCATCTCAATGACACTCAAAATCACGCGGTCAGGATACATTCGTGACGTCAACTAGACTAGGCCTACACGTTAACTTATCGCTCTGCCATATGCGTGACCCAAATTTTCTTTCGGTGACACTTAGGCTTATGGCTCCGTACTATATTTCGTCAAGGAAACATGGTTAGAGTTTCAATTTGGTTTTTGGTTAGTTTAAGTGTTATGTTTAGGACTAGAGTTAATTATAATGCTGGGCCAAGGGTTAAGTTAGCAAATGGGTTAGTGTAACGAAACTAATCGCGAAGCAATCGCCACCGGAGCATGTGTCGTAGAACCTACTCAACACCACGTGGTCAACAGACACGTGTGACGTCATCTAGAGTAGATGTCAACGTATCACAATGCGACCAATCGCTCTGACCTTTTTCACGGCTTTGTACTTCTAGATGGTGACTTGTTCTCACACCTTGCTATACGTCAATCGTTTCTTATCCCGAACAATGCTCTAATTAGTTTATCCAATGCTGAGTAAACGTGAAAAGCTTGGCGCATATACGTCGAGGTAAGGTGTCGTAAAAGAAGAAATAGATAATGGAAAATTAAAGACAATTTTTAGGTCAGCTTAATCCTAGATGTGTGTTTTGGTGTAAGTGTGTTCGTTTGTGTGTGTCTATGTTGATGATGGGAATGGTATTGGAATTTGAGTCTTGGTATAATGCAGCTTATTTTCTCCAGATAAACATTTGTTTTGTCTATTTTTTTCTTCTTTTATTTTAGTATAACTTATTCTCTATTAGAAAAAATGCAAATAGTGCGTACATTTTAAACGAATACTCGTCTCACGTGCCTTACGGAAATATATTGGGGAAAAAAAATCATTCGCTAATCGTGTCCGTAGTTATCACAAATAATGAAAGGTGAATGGAAGTTTGATTTCAGGTCTTTATTAGTCGATGGTACATCAATAAACTCATTACTAATATATGTGTTAGATGCAATGCAATAAAACAATTTTCTCAGTGGAGTCGGAACATTATTAGCCATGAAAGGGTATATTAGATAATTGAACAAATGTTTATTGAAGACACAAACTGCAAAATGCTCGGGAATGTGATGTTGACCAAGTATTGCATTAACCTACGCCCAGACAACTTGATATTGAAATTTAAGTCAGTTAAATCATTTATTTTTACATCATCTGAAGCATGTTATTGAAACAGTGTTTTTTCTGTTAGAATTCTTTTTTTTCAGCGACTGCCTTAATTGACTACATAAAAACCTAATGAAATAGCGCTTTCTGGTTTAGGCATTAATCAAGTTTATTTATTTTGTCAAATGATGTAGATGGGGTCTACTTTGCAGACTAGCACTTTAGTACGAGCCGAATGCTTATTTTACACATGCGTTACTTTTATTCTTTATTTTTAAGTTACAATTTCACTCAAAACAATGCGAGAAGTATTATTCTTGACGAAATAGTATATAAATAGTGTTATAATAAGTTTTGTTTGCAGGCTACTGATTTTAGTACGAACTCCCCTCGAAGTCGAATTAAATTTTGTGTTTGACACTCCTGCCATCTATTTTAAAATATATCCACAGCAAAAAAAGGGGTGACGAAAAAGAAATATTCGGCTTGACAAACATAACAACTTATCTATAAAAAGTATCAAACAGGAGATTTTGTTTGCAGACTAGCGATGTATTACTGGTAAGATAAGTACATATTTGGTCAAATGTTTACTCGGAATATCTTTTCTCTAAAGAGGTATATATCTTGGGGATAAAGAATATGATACGAGGTTGTTATCCATGAACGTATCCCTGTTCATCTCTTAATATTGTCCAAGTATTGGACGAATTTGGATGGATTGGCACGAGCTGCGTGAGATTTAAGCAAATATGACCGAGCACTTGATAAAGCATGGGCAGATAATTGCGGAACCGCTTCAATGACAATCTCAATACTAGTAAAACTTGGTGAGCAGGCTATATTTGACGAACAGTCTAAAAATTCAGCTTTTATCTTTCTTTCATCTTATTTAAAATGAAATTTTGATTGTTGTTGGTTTGTTTCCTGGACTTTTTTCGAGAAAAAAAAAAATCTGAAATGTCTTTGCTATGGCGATTGTTGCAAGAATTAGAGGAAAATAGATTTTAAAAAAAACAAATATAATACAGAGAAAGAGAGGGATGGGGTGAGAGAGAGAGAGAGAGAGAGAGAGAAAGAGAGAGAGAGAAAGAGAGAGAGAGAGAAAAGAGAGAGAGAGAGAGAGAGAGAAAGAGAGTGAAAGAAAGAGGGAGCGGGGAGAAAGAGAAAGAGAGAGGGGAGAGGGGCTGAGGTATAACATGAAGGATAGTTGTGAGAATTTAGGCGTAGAATGAATTGATATAAGCGAGATAAAAGATATAAAAGGAAACCTCAAACATGTCAGAGACACAAACCCATTCGTTAAAAAACAGCACTATCTGCATGACCATCATTAACCATTTTTTGCAAATTTAATTATGATATTTTTTTAAATCTCACACTCATAATACAGTCTCCTCCGCTAGACTAGGCCCTGAGCTATCATAGCTTATCTATATTTGCAGGCGGCACCGAGAAACGTCTTCCTGCTATGTTACAAAACAAAAATGGAGGAAAATCGTCTTATTTGCTCATCACACTAAAATGTGTGTTCACTGGGACTAGCTCCTCTTCAAGGGGCTTTCCTCGGCTTAGTAAAGAGAATTTGATGTATTCTATCACTTTTTGAATTCACTTGTCAGCTCCGGAATTTCCTTGTCGGTTGCTGGTTTGTGTTGGCATACTAGCAGCCAACCGAGAAATAGGCTCGCCTCGCGATCAGACAGCCAGCGCCCCGCCTAACATTTGTTTCTTATATCATTTCTTAGCGTGATAAATATTCAGTAAAAATAAAAATCTTACCTTTAGCTTTGAGGGTTTTGTACATCAACTTGAGGTAATAAGTAAAACTGTTGTAACTAGAGTGGCAGGATTTTGAACTTTTTGATAACAAGAATTGGATAAGTATTATTCCCCCCCCCCCCAAGATTCTTAAAGGAGGCGATTTTAGTATCAATATCAATACTAATTGAACATAGGGACATATTTCGAATTTGTCGATTACAAGAGACTCGTAAGGAAAACAAATAACCATCTGTCATTTACCACCAAGAAGGCATTTCTGATGATCATTACTCTAATCGGAGTACTATTTCCTTAACGGTACTTTGCTTTTGAAAGTAAATACGTGCCTTCGTCATTAAAACTGAAATCTGACCGGTATTGTAATAACATTAGCAAAACATTATTTTTTTAAATGTTAGGAAAAGTTTCTCGTGGTGGAAAAATGTGATTTTAAATCGTTTATGTAAGTTTTATGAATTAGTATTTTAATTGGTCTTTGGGGACTTTGAATGGAAGTATCCGTACATTTTTGTGTCATACCGTAACAGAAAATAACACAATTGGTGTTATCGCTATATCAAGGTAAAGAACAACATGGAATTTGCACGTGTAAACGCACCCAAATCCATCGGTTTAGTAGACGCGTGGGAGACTATACGATGCCATCAAATGGAAATGTGTTATGGCAAACTACACCTTCTTTGTCATTATAACTCGATAAAATGCCCAATTCAGCCTCTTTAGCGCTTGGAAATTACACAGAATGTTATGTTCTAATAAAAGGGGAAAATAAATTGAGAATTTTAACATTCTTTTAATGTCAGTTCGGAAGGCCCCCTAAATAATGATTACTCTCCCAACGCATTATTATTATAAATAGGCCTATGGCAAGAAATGGCTGAAAAGTTTTGATCAAACTTTCATACCACATGTGTGTGTGTGTGTGTGTAGTCCCGTATACCCATTTCTGTGAACGGTACGTGTGGTATTCGATCAGCACGATAAGCCTAAGGCTAAGCCAATTTCACGCCGTTCTAATGACTGCTAAACCTCATAATATACACGATTTCCTCTCTACTACATAAATAATCTTTCCAAATAAATTGCATACAATTTCTTTCAAAATGTAACTGCACAACCAGTATTCATCCTTATCCCTATCGCGGCCAGCGACTTTGCGTTTTACACCCTGGCCTGGACATTTTCCCGGTAAATAGCAATGAAACTGCTTGAATGAGTCTAGTCTACGCTCCTCGATCGGGCGCGCCAGTTCCAAATCGAATCGTACATGCACAGACGTACGTCGATGCAGCATTTATACACACCGTACGCAGCTGCAATACTGAAGATTAAGGGAGAAGATATAGGATTTCAAGTTCAGAACAACAAGTTAAGAAGCTTGCTGCACGATGGAATTCATCGAGGATGATGACGGAGTGGCAATGCAGACGCCTTTGCGGGTATGAATACTGTAAATCCAGTTTTGAATTGTAGTTATATGAGTACGATTAACTGTAACTGTTATCTTTTTATCTACATGTGCATGTATTTTCAAATAAAAATTTCTTATAGTCATTTCTTGCATCTAAATCTTAACACACTGTCAAATTATCTGTTCAAATTTCTACTATTGTTTGCTTTCACTTTTACTACATATTTCTTCTTTATATAACTATTTATGCATACACATACTCCTGTATCTTTTGTATTACTTCTCTGACATTGAAGGATTAGATTACCTTCACGAAAAAAAAGTATATGAATGTAAAGCAGTAAATAAAGTGCAAATGAATTCATGTAAAACTGGTGTATAATTTCCTTTATATGTTATGTGTCTGTACATTACACTAGACAAAGTGATGAATGGAAAAGAGAGAAAGAGAGGTCTTATAAACAAATATCATGAATTTAAAATGAGAAAGAGAGAAAGGGAGAGAGAGACAGAGGTCTTAGAAACAAATATGAATTCAAGAAGTGAGAAAGAGAGGGGTCTTAGAAACAAATATCATGAATTGAGAGCTAGAGAGAGAGAGGTCTTAGAAACAAATATCAAGAAATGAGAAAGAGAGGGGGGTCTTAGAAACAAATATGAAGAGAGAGAGAGAGGCCTTAGAAACAAATATGAAGAGGGGTTAATGAGAGAGAAAGAAAGAGGGGTCTGAGAAATACATACGAGAGAGAGAGTGGGTCGAGAGAGAGAGGTCTTAGAAAACAAATATGAATAGAGATGGGGGGCGGGGAGAAATGGGTCTTCGAAAACAAATATGAAGAGAGATGAGGGGGAGGTCTTAGAAAACAAATATGAAGGGAGAGGGGTCAAGAGAATTAGAGAAATTAGGTCTTAGAAACAAATGACATGAATTTAAAAATGAAAGACGTGATCCCACAATAATAGAAAATGGTACGAGTGCAATATTTAAATCACAGTTTATGTATTACATTACCATTACACATATTATGTCGAGTGTAGTCTGTGTATGTGTCGATATGTGTACACGTGTGTTAGGGGGTCCGAATCAGCAAATGGTTTGAAAGTAGGCTACACGTCAAAATTGAAACCCTGAAGAAGGCGGAATTAAACCACAAAAACCATAATATTATTTGGTTTCTCTCTTTCCTTACTTTGATTAATTCCTTCTCTAATTTCTCTCTTTCTTTCAAGTTAGTTTTTGTTTTCTCTCTCTGCTTATGACATTCTTTGTTTCCTCTCTGTTCTTTAATTATTTATTGTTTTTCTCTATTTCCTTCTGTTGTTATTCGTTGTTTTTCTCTCACTCGTACGTCTCGATACAAAAGTACATGTACCGCGTACCGCGACACTGGACATATAGGACGTACGTTGAGCATTGCAGAAGAGCTACGTGCGCGCGCAATATCTTGTCATGGATAGACTTTTCCCAGTCGGTTCCTTGAAATTTATTGGGAAAAGGTCCAGGCCAGGGTGTAAAACGCAAAGTCGCCAGCGGCCAAAGAGTTACAAAATTACGATGGAAACGACAGAATCTAGCCGGATATCGATACTTATTGTAATCGTGAGAAATTTAGCGCAATCGACGAAGATGTTTTCCCGTCCTTTCCTCCGATGTACACGAATGTGATCCTTGTTTGTTGATGCTTCGTTCAGACTGCTCATGTTTCAATGAGGCTTCACGTCTCCGATCAATATTCATGTGAATGAGGAGGCTTACAATGCTGCATGTCCAGTGAGAACGATGATTTGGATAAAAGATCAATATGATTTCTGATCTTCAAGACATTAGTTTATTATTATGTACCATTGGCCACGTGGCTTACCCCCACAATTGAATTGACATGAAACATATAACTCTTTGAGTATGATTCTTTATCAATGAACTCTTGTATTTCCTCTGTTGTCGAGCGTCCTCTGAAATAAATAAGCCTATATAATTATATACCCTGGGGGTGTTTCACAAAGACTAAGATCGACTTTAAGTTGGGCTTAAGTATGGCGGGCCATTCATGCCATTGGTTGCTACCCCCATTGGTCTCTAAATTATAATCTTTAGATAATATTTGTTCCTTCAATAATGAGCTATCAAAGAATGTAAACTCTGTAGATTTGAGACCACGATTTGTACGTCCCTTGAAAGACAAATGCCAGTATATGGTAAGAGCAAACTGGCATGAACGGCCTGTTATACTTAAGTTCAACTTAAAGTCGATCTTTAGTCTTTGTGAAACACCCCCAGGTCATGTAATAATAACATGTTTTGAAAATTGTATTTTTAGATTAAATTAAACTATACCTGGATTCGCGCATACCTTGTGGCATATTCTACACACAAATTCTGCACTATATTTTATCCGCATTCACTATTGGAACCGTAGATACAATAAAAAGGTATATCATGATTGGATCACGTCTTACTTATGCAGATGTCATTCTAAACATAGATCTTCTATTACTGTCGCAGCGCAGAAAGTCACGTTTTAAAAAAATTGTCAGCATGTTACAAACCGAATTGTGGCATTTGAGCAACATGATGGTCATTTTTATTTTCACATGTGTATATTTAAACTTGCTCCACGACATGGTAAACAGTTAACTAGCAGACATTATTATACTGTGATATTTTGTTATAATCAATTGACTTTATGATGGTGATGTTGCTAATAAAAATTGTAACAATAAAGTAATGATATTTTAGTAATGATAATAACACTACTATTAATAATAATAACAACAACAATAATAATAATAATAGCAATAATAATGATAATACTACTAATACTACTACTACTACTACTACTACTACTACTACTACTACTACTACTACTACTAATAATAATAATAATAATAATAATAATAATAATAATAATAATAACAATAATGAATAATAACAATGATACATGTACACCTTTATTTTAAACCATAAGCACTATATTCACTCGAAAATCTACAGCCTTGCACGTAATGGATAATGAAAGGAATCATGATGATGAATATTTGCATGCGTTTGTATAAAAAAAAGTAATCCTGAAATAGCGCAATCTGGCATGTCTGACACGGCATTTCATTTTGAGATCACTTGAAAGCTTTGCAGAAAATGGCTTCCAACCATATCCTTCAGATGGGAAGAAGATAATATTCACAGCCTTTACTTCGCAGTTAAGTACTTTGAAACAAAAAATCGATTTCATTCGTACATCACATTCTGACATGAATCAAAAGCCTGAAAGAGAAAGGTCACTTATGTTTTCCACTCAATCGTGCATTCTTGTCGATTTAAAGCGACATATTTCAATTTGCTAGAATTTCCTTTCACACGGAGAAGGAAGGAGAGGAGGATGCGATGATACACTCGAGTAGGGACAAAAGTGAGGATAGAAAAAAGAGTAATTTGATGGAAAGCACAGGAAATGCATCCATATATTAAAAATGTGGAAGTATTTTTCCTGAACTATACAGTTTATAGCTAGTTTCCTGTCGTCGTTTAAATGATATACTAGAGCGGCAAATTCAGATTATTTTCTTGTCAAGTATGTATATGAAGCCTAAAATGGGGAATCAATCGAATTGCATTCCTACCATGCGTTTAATGTATAGGTAATGTTACACTGTAAGAAATGATGGTTAAGGGATCGTCAAACATGATTGTCATTATGCCCGATAGGGCTGACACTCCCGACTGAATAATTTTGCTCAGTTTATAGTAAATACATAATGGTCGTGATTTGTGGCAGTACATTATCCAGGTATGGCTCAGGGATTCGAATAAGTTGTTAGGAGACAAAATTATCCTTACTGTTGGCATTTTCTTTTTACCCCACATTTGTTTCAGTGTATGATGGAACAAATATGGTTAGTGGGGGAGGGATGGGGCAGTGATTGCATGTGTATGTGTGTGTGTGGAGGGGGCAGCATCACGTTTCTTCCACCCGGCCACTCATACCGTCCTCGTATTGACAACCCGGCATAGATACTACTCTTAATTGCCAGCTATTAACTCATGTTTGCTTCTGGCACTGTCACTTCGCAGATACCATCATTCTCCTTGCGCTTTCCTTTGCCGATACTGGATGGATACTCTCTACCAGCAAAGTGATTGGGCAAACTTCAAACCTTTCAACGAAATCAAACAAACTCTTGTCAATGTACACATCCCATTCATAGCTCCGACGATAAGTCATCCTCATTTGTGATATGCTTATTGTTCTATATCAGCAAAATTATATCTCGGTGGAACGGGTTATTGTGATTTAGGGTGGAAGTAATGCTTGTTTAGGGAAAAGTGAGATAAAAATGGATCGTATATCTTGATTTGAAGTGTATATTTGAGTATTATTCTGCTAATGTGTTGACTCTTATGGGATATAGGCCTATTGTTTATAAAAAAATCCGATATTGATGCAACTGTACTATTTCTACATCTGCAATTACAATTACAGCAACCATTATCAGGATTATAATATTTGCTTCTAGTACTGCTGCTACTACTACTACTACTACTACTACTACTACTACTACTACTACTACTCATACTACTACTACTACTACTACTACTACTACTACTACTACTACTACTACTACTACTACTACTACTACTACCCATACAAAAAAACACCATGTCTGTGCCCCCCGTTCAACAGGTCTGGCTAAGCTAATGATCACGACTACTACTATTTCAGACATGTATCTAGACATGTACAAGAACACAAAAGTCGTCCATTTTTAGACAGGGACATAAATCTAGCTACTTTACACGCAAAAAACTGTAAACTTTCCTTGCGAAAATCTTAAAATGGAACGGAGAGAGGTATTCCTTTTTAATTTGTCGGCTGCGTTTAGATACCCTGATTCTATTATACTCAGAGAGGCACTTTAGTCATCGACTGTTCTAACAAAATATGTTTGAATAAGAAAGGGCAACGAAATGAAATAAAGAACAAACGTGTTCGTATGGTAATCAATTTAAAAACGAAACGGACAAGCTGCAGGAAAGGCTCTCTCAATGTTGAAAGTGTCCTTGCATTGTAGAATAAAGTAATAAAGAATGTACCTTAGCCACAAATTGGGTCACTGTTTCCATTATATGTTTTACATTTCAGTCTGCTTTGTATTAGAGGTGTTGTGGTCTAGTGGATAAGTCACCCGACTGCAGATCACAAGGTACGGGGTTCGAGTCCCGCCGCGGCACCATTATCCTTTGGCAAGACGTTAATATACAGGTGTTAAATGGGTACCCGGTAGGATGCGAAAGTTAATGTGGTTAGATGAGCTAGTGTGCGCTTAAATGACGCCTGGCTGGAATGCTCCCCAGGGAGTGGAGACTGTGCATACATTGTGTGCGTGTAAGCTTGAATCCGATGACCGGGGTAATAATATATCTGTAAAGCGCTAGAGACATCATCGATGTATTAAGCGCTAGATAAAAGCAGAATATTATTATTATTATTATTATTATTATTATTATACAGGCATACACTGCGAACAGAGCTAATAGGCTATTTGTTAGTACACCTTTTGCTAATGTTGAGAACACATGGGTACGAAAAGATAGATCTACGGTAGATGTTGAACTATCATCTTAAAATCGCATCATTTTAAAGTGACGATGAGCAGAGTGCTGTAAAATGATATAGTTATAGAGTGGTGAAGTGTGACGTCATCAAAAATCTATTTTTGGAATTTCTCAAATTTTTCTTCATTTTCCGAAAGACCACCAAAAATAATGTCCAAATGTCGAAAACCAATTGAATAGGCTAAGTATTGGCTGAAATATGACCATCTGAATAAAAAGATTGCCTATGGGAACTCAGTGTTATATTGCTCTGGTTCATAACATTAGGAGCCAGAGCAATATAACACTGAGTTCCCATAGGCAACTTTGAAACTGAAACTACCTATAAATTTCCCTTTTCTCAAGGAGAACCTTATTGTTCAATATATTTCCTTATTTTGTACACTACAAGACAGCCCCGACCCCACCCAGATATAATCTTTGAACGGGGAGCGTTTTTACTCATACTATATGATTTCGTCTGTTTTAAATTGTGATATACTAAAACCTTCTAGCATTGGTTTCACCTGGTAAGTATTTCATTTTTCTTTTCATCTCAGAACCACTTTACACATTGTATCGAACCTTCCCATAATTATCATTACCTCTCCCCATCTTCCCCTCTCACCCTCTCTTTCTCTATTTTTCACTTCCTTTCTTTCTCTCTTTCCCTCACCCCACCCCCTCTTCCTCTCTTCTCAACTCATCTCTCCGTCTCTCTCTGTCTCTCTCTCCCCCTCTCTCTCTGTATCTCTCACTCTCTCTCTCTCTCTCTCTCCATCACTCTTTCACTCTCTTTCTCTCTCTCCATCATCCTCCTTTTTCTTCTTCACTTCTCTCTTTAAATGGTTACCCTACCTCCTCCTCTCTCTACTCATACCGTCCCTCTCCTCTCCCTATCTCCCCCACCTCATCAGTTTCCATCGCGACCATCATTCTCCAATCGTTGCAAATATGATTGTGACAGAAGTGGGCCCGGGAGCATCCCCTTCAAATTGCTGGGGTCGCTTTCTCATCACGAACTCACAACAAAAGAGTGGATTGTCTATTTGCAGGCGATACCTATCGCTACACGCTATATTTCAAAGGCTTTACCCCCCCCCCCTCCTCCTCACCCGCAGAAGGTCTTAATTCCTGAATTTTGTAATGATGGCAACAGGTATGTGAATACAATTTTCGCCTACTCTGCTCCGTCGATTTCAATGAATAATGGATAAGGTTATTGAAATTGCCTGACGATTATTTATTTTTTTAAGTCTATGCGATTCTGTTACAATAAACAAGATGGAAAAATAAAAATATGAATAATCAATATTTCTAAAGAAAGTCTAATTACAACAATGATTAACGTAATTATCTTCTCAGGTTATGTAAATTTGATTTGTATCAACTAAAAATGTATGTTAATAACAAATAGGCATACATACGACGTTTTGTTGGTGACATTCCGAAGCCAGTTGAGTCGATAGGCCTACTTTGCTACAGGTGAATGCTACTGGAATTTCTTGTCAAAGTGCTTCACATTTTCTCATGAAAGAAAATGCATGACTGCACGACAATCAAGTTCATCCAAACTCAGATCTTTGTCATAGAACCAGAGAGAAGGTCTATGTTTCAAGGTTTTTGAGAACATGTGGATTTTCGAAGTTTTTCTAAGCCTATTTAAATGGTTCTTTCGGTGTTCCGACATAATATGCTTCAGTCACGATAGCTCTGAGCTTTATCTCGTCAAATTATAGGAACACGATAAAGTCAACCAAAGACAATAGCCTTTATATTGGTCACTTTTAAAATCTTGCGAACTTGACAGTGACATATAAAATATTCCTAACATGATTTCCGAAGTCACTATAGTTGAGGTTATTGAAGTTGATACCTCGGAAGTCATTGCGATCGTGTTATAGGATCTTAGGTTAGGATTAGCGTTAGTGTTAGGTTTGGTTTGGTTTACTACTTAGTCCAGGGTTGAAGTTAAGGATGCGGTTATTGCAGTATATCGACAGTGGAGCAATAATGTCACCAGAGTCTATATCAGACACCCGGCCCATTCAGGATGAGTGTATTAAATCGACATGATATGGAGTGTTGAAGTCCACTGAGGGTATTCATATTGATCACACGTTTCATGTACCGCGTGTACATTGACCCCAAAGTGCATGCTCCGTGACAACTGGGCATTGATCTATAGCGTTTAGCAGTGGCGTAGCGAGGGTCCAACAGTTGAAGGGCACTGGTATCATGGGGGTAGGGGGTCACCGAACTCATTAAGTGGATACAGTGGGATAACATGGCCATCTATTAAAGGGAGGGTATGAAAAGGGTTGTATCATTTTTGTGTGTATGTTTTCCTGACCATCTTTACTTTCTCTTCTTCTAGATGTTGTTTCTACTCCTTCCGCCATTCAACCGGGGGAATGTCCCATGCCCCCTTTAAGCTACGCCTATTTGGGGATATACCTACGTCATAAAGTATTTTTTTAAAGATATAACAATGAGAAAATTCGACGCAACACCTATTACGATCAGATCGTGAGCTAGAGATATTATAATAATTCTGTTTTATCTATGTCTCATTGGTTTTTCTTTCTTTTCGTTTTCTTCTTGCAGTTGTTGTTATACTATTTTTGAAGGTTTTGTTTCTTCTCGGTGACGTTTAAAGGTCTCGGAATATATAACCCATTCATGAAATGTCAACACCGATCAAGTTAAAAACAACATTGTCTTCTGAACTTAGACTGCTTTAAAGAGCTCTTTTTTCTTCATTTCGTTCTCGAACCTGTTACTAATTTTGACGAGCAAAAGTGACCCGATACTTTTCATGCTCTTAAGACGACTTTATAGGAAAGAATAGGAAGTTTTAAATCGATTTTCACCTTTAACAGGACTCGACTTTCTGTATAAAGGTCACATCCAATCAGATTTATTGACCTTTATATCATTTCATGCCAATGCAACACAAACCAATAAAGTAGAATACACGACCGTACATTCATTTTTCATTAGCCATTTCCACTTTTATACATGGCCTACGGGGAGAAGTTTTACGGTAGCAACACGTAGAAGGAAATGTATAACCAATGAATGTGATCTACCCCTAAAGCCATTCATTTGATTAAATTATCCCAACACTTTTATTCGCATGGATTTTTTACGCGTCTTTTTTTTGTATTCCCTTTATCTTCTGTCAGTTACGTTCTTCATTTAGGTTTATGTGTTACACTGCCCAAAGCTCTGTATATCGGTTCTCTACCAATATCGAGTCGGCTGGCGCCGGGGGCAATAGAGGACAGAGGTCCCTACTTGTCTGTGCCTTTGGCCATGTTGGTAGCAATCGGAGAGATGTAGGGGGAGGGATGGAGAGAAAGGGGGTGTTAAAGTGATATAGAGAGAAAGATGTATGAACTTTGAAAAGAGAGATACAAAAATAGAGAGAGAGAGAGGGATTGGCGGCTGACGAACAGAGCCATTGGCAGAGCCTTATAGAATGATACAGACAGACATATTGAATAATAGAAAGACGGAGAAAATAGGGAATATAGGGAAAAGCAAAAAGTAGATAATAGACAAATAGAAAGATCGGCATTTTGTCTATATCATTGAATCTGAACACTACATATTAACACCTGTGGATATATTATTTTTACAGGTGGCTCAATTATTATATCGATTTGTGAACTGTTTGTGCGTGCCGTTGAGTTTTGAAAAGACGTTTACTGAAGAAAAAAAAATAAAATGAAAATAACAAGTAGTTCACCGCACACGCAAGTAGTAATTTTATCACCGGCGATATTAGTGTATAGTTATGTTTCAGTGTCATAAATGTTAAATAGGCAAAACAATGAATGGTGAGTTGGTATAATTTTGATAATTATAATCAAACATCCGAATCGTTTTGAATGATTATATTCAGATAGTTGTGTTTTTCTTGAGTTTGGACTATTATTGTAAGACTTTAGTTTTGGCTTATTTGCCCCTACTTCTGCCTCTCACCCCTCCCCCTTTTCTCTCTCTCTCTCTCTCTCTCTCTCTCTCTCTCTCTCTCTCTCTCTCTCTCTTTCTCTCTCCTATATCTGTCTGTCTGTCATGCTGTCTTTCTCTCTCTCTCTCTCTTTCTCTGTCTTCTGTCATCTGTATCATTATCTCTATCCTTTCTCCTGTGTGTGTCTGCCCATTGAACTGTGGCTTTATTTATTTTTGTCAAATGGCAAATCATTTTCATTCTTTCCAACACCATTTCATATCCCAGAAGGGATAATAGCTGCCATGTATCACTCCTCCCTTATTATCACGTCCCATGTCGGCCCGATGCACGAATAAGCCACGCGACGGACAGACCAGTCGATAATCATAATCGTGAAAGTCGTAAGGATCGATCAATAGTGTTGTTTATTAAATTACGCCAATGGTTGGACGACTGGTTATATTGATACTGGCTGGCGAATGGGCTGTACTAGGCTATGGTACGCCATCTGGACCAGCGGGATGCCCATCGATCCACGAATGTTCCTCTTTTTCCCTCGTATGTATAAGGAGACAGCCCACATTCAGACGATGGTCATGTGACTTCAGATCCAAGGCGTACGGAGAGGAGGAGGAGGGTATATAATGCACCCACGCCTCTTTTTAAAGCCAAATGAGGTATATTTAAGGTGCACAAAATTGTGCCACCTTCGAGAATCTTTGATCCATCTATGCTTACGATGATAAATCCTAAATTTTTGGCCGATATTTCTTTTAATCAACTGGTCCTCCGTCCAAAATTCCCCGATAACGAGCCCGCCCCTGCACTATAGTATTCTATTGTTTGTCCGCTAAAAGGGTAAAGTCTTATACATGCAGAGAAAGTTAAGGGTACATGCAAATGTTATTTTCAAACGGTATACCTTCCAAAGTGTTCACTTACCGTGAAGTCCATTTTCATTTACCTACATTATCTAGTTATTTGCTTCAATACAGTCTCTACCCAGACTTGGTCATCTACTCCTGCGAGTCGACTGAACTTAACTCATAAACCCAATAACACGTCATAACACGAGTCACTGATTTTTTCTTCTACGAAACCATTTGACGCAACACTTGCATGTCAAATGAAACCACTTGCTTTCTCGACGACGGCGGGCTTGGTTTGTTCTTCGTGTGCGCCCATCCGCCCTATCAACGTCGCACTTGAACAACGTCCAAATAATCACCATGATTGTCACTCGATCCCGTCAAATCATCATCATCCCCGCCCGCAGGAATATAGATGACTTATTATCTGTTTGGATAAGCATCATATCAAATATAAGTGCCAAAAATTGAAAGGAAATTAATCCGCTAATTTCCTCTCACGGCCACACAGGCGCCCCTGGTTGCTTTTTCTTCCTCTACCAGTTTTGTCGAAATTTATTCATTGAAAAACAGAAGAGTTTTACACAATGATTTTATATAATATGTTAGTGTTAAAATGAATAAAACACCATGTTTTAACGTATGAGAAGAGACTTTGACCAAAACATGCATGTTTTATATTTTTCATTACACTTTCTCCTACGTTCGCGTAATAATAAACGGCCGAGAGTCGCTTATCTGCTAGTAGACAATGTTCAGTTAAATATGTTGATTTTATTAACTTTTTTTTGCCTCTGTAAGGTCACCTTAGATGTCGATGTACTATTCCGTTTCCTGTTTAGACTGATTGCTTTATTTCTCGACGGCTGCTGACATTAGTCTTGCTTTATCAATCAATGTATACCGAGTTAGCATATCTACAACTGCAGCCTGGTTCTTTGTTTGAAGGAACTTGAAAACAACATTGAGGAGTTCCGTTGAATTCTCTCCTCTTTGTCAAAGCACATTCGCTATCCATCTAATTAAGGAGTTTAAAGAATACAAACTCAGATAACGCCACACTCTGTGGTGACAGAGAGAATCCTTCCCACAGTGGTGACATAGTTTCGTATGTGCATACAAGAAGGGGTGAGTAACAGCTAATTAGTACCTACCAATAATTAAAAATTTAACTGAACATAGGTGCAATATAAAAATTTGAACACGTGAATAGAAACATGTGAATATAAAGATTAAATGATTAAATTCATTTAGTGTTAACACTACAAGCATGGTGCTCATGGCATCTGAATTTAAACAAATTTTGCATTCCGTCTCACACCTTGAGAGATGAAACCCAGCATGATCATTTCACTGAGCTATTATACGACAGACTGGCAGGTGCATAGGTGTCAGGTGGAGCGATTTCCATGCGTTATATTTAACGGATACCATACAAGCCGAACGGAATCAGTAGGCAAACGGTGAGAAATGGTTTACATGAATAGCTATACATACTTTAAACGTGTTTTTCTTGTCTTCTTCACACAATAAGAAACATTCAATAATATTTTGTTCTCAATTTCTTTATAATTTTCAACATCATGAATGATATAGATAAGTTTATAATCTATATGAGCCAAGAGCTGCTGATACATTGTTGCGAAATACTTTTTTCCTCGTACCTCAGCTTCTCAGAGTGTATATACACCATATCACATTCTAGTTAAAGTTTTCCATTATTTATGCAAATCATTATATTCTATTTCGCTTTGCACAGTTCGATAATAATCAAGGAAATGCACCAAAGGCATCAACTGGAGGTAGTGTAAATATAATAATTAGAGCACAGAACATCACATAATAGACGCAGAAAATATTGTATATTAATTTAATGATCATTTTATACATTCTCCCTTTGGACATGTCATTGTAATGGCAGTACGTATTCATAGGCTGTAACATAACGTTATTCAATGTAATTCAATAAACGAACGAGCGAGTGGCTGTTAATAGATAGGCCGAAGGATAGAGATACAGGGCACTATGGTTCCTATGATATTCAAATAAAATCGACATGGGCAAGGACACATTCAGGGGTGGATGGTTTGTTTAAAGGGTCATGGATACAGTTTGGAATTATTTCCAATATGCAAAAGAAAGGCGGTTATCACATTAGTTAATTAAACAAAAACACCTAACAAGACAAGTAAAAACAGGTTGGCACATTCGTTACCTGTGTACTTTATGAGTGACATTATATAAGAGGAGCACAAGTGGGAACAAGTTTGGTGTACTTCAGTATGCAAGATAAGGTTTTAAAAGGAGCACTTGCGGCCGGTGTTTCCGCCCCCTTCAATCAGCTACTGGCTACATTAAATAAATGACACTGATATGGACGAGAACAACGTTCAATGTTATTTAAAAACAAGCAAAGAGAATCTATTTTTGTTTTCTTTTCTCAATTTTCGACAGAAATTTAAAAAAGGAAATAGATGTTAATGTTATTTTGTTGATGTCTTACGAAAACATTGGGAAACAATATTATCAATTTTCGACGGAAATTAAAAAAAGGAAAATAGATGTTAATGTTAGCGCTAAAGGCTAGACATTTTGGCTGTTATTTTGTCGATGTCTTACGAAAACCTTGGGAAACAATATTTGGGGAAAATAAACGAAGACAGACAAAAACTGATAATTGCTATTGTTCAACAATATCAAACTAGAGGGCAGCAGTTTAAAATAGATAAAGCGAGATATGGAAAGTATGAAATAGGAAATGAAACATAGACGCCCTTGAAAACGGAAAAAAAGTATCGAGTTCCCTTAACTTGTTATTGGGCATGAAGATGTATTTAACGCCAGATGATGATTGAATTACACAAAAATAGACATGTAAGGCACACAAAAATGCATATAAAGAGTAAACAAAAATATGCAAAGTAATTAGGAAGAAACAAAACAAAAATCTTTTGTTCTCATCAGTCTGTGTACAACCCCCCTCCCCCTCCCCCTCCCCTTAAAATAATAAATTCGAAATAGATTCTCATTCGGTAGACTAATTTTAAAAGATTAGCCTAAAGATAAATTTAAAAATAATTCGATCGAAACACACATTACAAAATGAACTGCTATGATAAAACCAATTTCACCCACCTTTCCTAATTCGACCTTTGCTCTGATGGCAAAATTTAATTGATCAGGCTTTATTTCGTCCAAGATGTAAGGTTAGGGTTTCAAGTGAAGTTAGGTTTAAGATTGGGGTCCAGGAGTGAAGAAAGGGATACGTTTAGTGTAGGAGGGTGACCGCGGAGCAATTGTCGTGTGTCGACAACGTATTTTTTTTGTAAATGGAAGTTTGGTATCATTTCTTTCACGGAGGAACAGCTCGACTAGTGCATTGACGTCCCTGAACATCATCGCATCATGCCGGTTGATCGCGATGGACTCGCATGCAAATATTTGACCAGAGATAGTAATATTGGGCCAAATGCAATAAATTCACCGCGTGTGTGTGCCATTTGGGAATGGCAGACATTTATCGAGAATTTGTATAATTTCCCGCATTTTTTTCTGCACCCTCTCACACACTCTCTCTCTTTCTGTCTCCCTCTCTTTTTCTTTCTCTTTCTCTGTCTGTTTCTCCCTATCCCTCTCTCGCTCTTCGTATCACTATAACTCTCCGATTCCCTATTTTACTTACATGTCTTCTCTCCATCTCTTCCCCTCTCTCTTTCTCTCTCTCTCTCTCTCTCATCATGGACACCATCACTTTACCATCATCATCTTTGTCGCTTCCATCTGTCGTCCCATCGGATCGCCTGTGCTATTTACATTGCGACGATCACTGATTTTTCTTCTCCCTCGCCAGAAATATCTCGCGTTCGAACAATCATTGATGCTTTTTATTCATTTCTCTGCAATCCCCAGAGACTCCCACCTGCGTGCAGCCATAGTCCCAGATCCATAAATGAACCCATATCATAGATGATATCATGCTTTGATATAGAAAATGATTCGCGACAGATAGAGAAGGTCCGTTGTTCTAGATTTTATCCTGTATTATACTATACTGCTACTATAATTTATATGAAATCATTTTATTTTTTAAATGATTTAGTTATAAGCCATTATGATTAACGATGTATGATTGATAAATATGATGCAATTACAAATCATAGTTATTGTCTTATGAACAGTACCTTTTTATGTTTTACATTATGTAGGGGTAAACGTAGTGGCCGGTATTTAAAGAACAAAATAGTTTGATGAAGTATCTGATAACCTCATACATAATTATAAACGGTTTCTGGAGTCCAGCTCTTTATAAAAAAGTCAAATATTTGATATGGCACATTTGCCTATCACAAACTCTCTCGGTTATATCGCCAGTGACACAAGTTGTCACGCAAAGCATGATGGGAATCAACTGCGATGCAATGCATAATATGCGTAGCGATAGAATCATCGTGGGGAGCGAGCGAAATTACAACATATTTGAGCTATCGATTTGCACTTCAGACAGGGGAGGATAACGTGGTTCACTGTTGAAATGATACATCCATCCTTGCCCTATACTAAGCTACAAACTGAGGAATAGTTGATGTTCTGGGAATGTCATTGACAAGTTTGAGTATATGCCATGCATCATGACACATAGGGTCTCGAGCGTGTATGGGACGTCGGAAAAAGAATATTGTTTAAAGATTTGAACACCCAAATATGAAGCCTGAAAAATTGATTTCGAAGATATCACGGTGATGATTTTCCACCTTTTTCTTAGATATCGATCTCTCGTTATTTTTTCTTTAAACCCTTATTTTACATGTCCTGGGAAAAGAGGTAATATGTTGTTAATATTTTTAGCACAGATTCGTAGAAGTGTAGACTCTTTGCCGTTCCTGTTCGAACCTCGACAGTCTAACTTCAGTTGTCTTTTAGACACAGCCATAAACGTCCTTCAGGCCTAAGAAAACCATAGTCTTTATAGTACATGCCGTGTGTATATATACATGCATGTGCCGCTTGAGTGCTATGGGTTGTATGCGTTCTCACCTCTTTCTATAAACCGAATAATGAACAAATTATGCCGGTCTGAGCTTGGGGAAATAAACACATTGGTGAGTGAAGAATAATTACATGTTTTCCACCTACCCTAGCTATCAGGCTTATTATTACTAAGGCAGCATTATGGAACACACACACACAAATACTCACCCACACCTACGGAGAGAGAGAGAGAGAGTACACTTGGTTATTACATTATCTGTAATACAGCTAGCGAAGGGTTTTTTCCTGCTGTATACACTCTGATCAATTTCCATAGTCAAGCTAGCTATGTGATAGCGACAAAACCTTGAATATTCATTTTATCTTATAGGTCAAAAGAAAGGGGGAGCAAAGTGTTCGACATTGTCAGGGAAAGTGAGGAACAAATAAAAGTCATAGAGGATGAAATAAACATATCATTCAAGGTTCAACACATACCATTTCATCACTATCGCTTAACAATCTTTATAATTAATAAATGTGCAGACTTGTACAAGGTGTTTGAAAGGAAAATAGGAAAGTGTGTCAACCACATACTCCTGTACTAAATCAGAGGAAAACGGAGCATTGTTTATTTAACTATCTTCACTCAGAATACATGAAGAATATTGTTTAGAGAAAATCATGATTTTTAAACGAAACAGAAAGCTTTATTTTTTTAAAAACTTTTATATCTATGCAGTTTTCTCACATTCTCTCTTTCTCTCTCTCTCTCTCTCTGTTCAATTATCGTCCCGTTTCTCATCTTTACTCTCTCGCCTCATATCTCTTTCCCTCTGCCCCTCTCTACCATCCTCCCCTCCTCACTCTCTATCTCTCATTCTTTCTGCTATATATCATATCCTTTCCTTCCTTCTTCACCATCACCCCCTTCACTCTCTCTCTCTTCCTCTCTCATCGCAAAGCTGATATTCCACCATCCATGTCTACCCGTCTGTATTTATTGAAACTGAGAAAAGACACCTGTCCATTGAAGTTTATGATGTATTGGTGACGTCATTTGTCTGGTGGAGGTAATTGATAACGCTATTTATTGCATTTAAAAGAGCGCTCATTGCTATCTTTGTTTGCTCTTTGGAACTTCCAAAGCTGGTAATATGTCATTTTTGGATCGTTGACAAAATTGAGAGCAAACCATCCTTCTACTTCTATTTTCAGTTATTTGGCGCGTCTTTTTAAAGCAATCTTGCCTGATGAGAAGTAATTTAGGATAAAGCAGAAAATCATAGAAACATAAAATAATAGTTTGAACAAATGATAAAAAGTATTTTATGTTCGAAAGTTATGTTTAGTTAATTGTTGTCAACTCTCACATCTGTTTGTTCACTGAAGATGCTGAGAAATAATAAAAAAAGATAGTAAAAAGGTTCACCTTGCTTCTCAGTCACCTTTTTCTCCCGGCTGTATTGTACTCAAGATAATGGACAGCATGTCGATAGATATTTCCTTAAATAGAGAAGCCCGCTCTTCCTCAGATTGAGAAAAGTAATACATATGAGTATTTTGTGTACGGAGAGGAAAAAAAAGGTTAGCGCCACGTTACATCCTACATATTCGCTGATGTCGTCATGTTATATCACGGCTCTTTAAACAGAGTTGTTGTTTGTTTGTTTTTACTTTTTTGTCTATAAAAAATGATAGTCAAAAAAAGGTTGTGTTTGTCTCTAGTTCAGTTGCCTGGAATCGGTGGCGTAACTTAGGGGCACGGGGGTATCGCCCCCGATTGATAGGCGAAATAAAGTGACAAATTGAAGTGACAGGAAGAAAGGAGAGGGCAAATACAACATGAAAAAAGTAGGCTTGACACCCTCACACACCCTCCACCTTGTCAATAGTCAACTTCTCTTACATTTTCACCCACCAACATGTAAGTGCCCCCCTCCCTAAATAACGTGCCCCTACGCCATGCCGATGGCTGAAAGAAATTTAATGTAGCGTATCTTTCTAAATTTAACAATACACGTAACCATATAAATGACCTAAATGTATCGGACTATAACTAAATTCTTATTCAAGGCCCATTACAAAACAGGGACCTTCTTTTCTTTTGTTTCTACGATGACTTCATTGCCAAATTTGGATTGACGAATGTCATTGACACTGCGGACAGAGAGAGAGTGGAGGGTGTGTGTGTGTGTGGGGGGGGGGGCTAGGAACGTGCACCTGTGTAAGATAGCAGCATGAGAATCATAAGTGAGAATCTATTTAAATTATTCAGGTGGTTAATAACGTAGGCGGTGAGTTCAAGTGGAGGGTATTATTCTCAAGATATTTCACCACTTACAGAGTTCATAATTTTAGAAATTGATATTGAAGAATATAGGCACGTTTCGAAAGATGTCATTGCAATTTATAATTTAATAATACGATATTGTCTAGTTATTAATAAGAGTAAGTTTTATTCGAGTTTGTTTATCACGGGGATTTATTTAAGTCATTGATCTCCGTTGTTCTTCTTATCAATTCGTTTTTTTTTTAGTACCTTAGTCTCTAGTATCTTCACCAAAACTTATTTTATATTCTTTCCTGCTCTGCTTATCTATCTACTTCTATATCTTTCTCTCTCACTTTCTCCCTCTTTCTCGTCCCCCACCTTTCTCCTTTCTCATCCCATTCTCTTTTTATTTTTCTTTATTTTTCTCTATCATTCTTCTATTTTCTGATTATCCGTTATCTTCCTTGTCTCTCTTACTATTTTGTTTTCGTTGACAAAGGATATGTGCCTAGCAATCGAGAAAAAAGCCAATTAGATATAAACATCTAAATCTCAAATATATCACAATTATATAAACACAGTGGCATCATTTTGTCATGTAAACACCATCCATACAACTACATGAAAATAATTATATTTTCTATTTTATTATTATCAATAATCATGAATATGATATTCTGTGAAAATCACGCGATATTGGAATTGATAAGTATACATGTATTCAACCTGTTAGAATTCACATCATGAACATAGCGTGTTATTAACTTAAACCTACTGTACGGAGCTCTCCCAGTCCCACACACAACATGCACAAGCGGTAAGTTGATATCTACTGAAGTCGAGCGACAGCTATGTGGCTGTGAAAGGACCCTAGGGTATAAAACATACCCAATAAACCTCTCTTTCTCTCTGCTTCGCCACAACCTGTAGATATCTTTAGCGTCTATAGTATTGAGAGGGATTGTGAATTCAATATGTTTACTGATTTTTAGTACGAGGTTATTAAAGATATTGTGGTGTTTCCATATGAGTAATTTTCAAACGCGAGTTTTTGTATGGATGGGGAGGGGTCTGGAAGTGCCCCCCGTTAATACTTCCTTGCTACCGACTGTGCATGTGTTCTATATATATTATGTTTCCATAGTTGATATGCCTTATATCATGGGAATTTATTGGTTATCATTGGTTATCA
Organism: Mesocentrotus franciscanus; assembly: GCA_037976565.1. NCBI lineage: Eukaryota > Metazoa > Echinodermata > Echinoidea > Camarodonta > Strongylocentrotidae > Mesocentrotus > Mesocentrotus franciscanus. Next base: position 28,859,602 of record CP137685.1, on the reverse strand, counting down.
ATGTAAAATGTCATAGTGATGCACTAGAATATGTTTGTTTGAAAGGATGATATAGAAAAAAAAATCAATTAATTTCCAATTTTCACAGTGGTCTTTTAGGCCTGCCGTTGTCACAATTATTATTATCACACCTCATCCCTTTCTGTCTCTTAGTTTGTCCCTAAATCTCATTACAACTGAACAACTTAATACAAGGGATTTATTTAAATAACTATATTTATCCTTTCCTAATCGCGTCATGATTATAACCCGCCTGGTGGTATACTCTCATTACTGTTCAAAGCGTGCTCTAACATTCATAAGGGCCCCGTTGCATAAAACTTACCATTGATGGTAACTTTGCCATCAATGGCAACTAACAGGGCTCAACAGCCAATCAAAATCAAGGTTTTCATGGTAGTTACTATTGATGGCAAAGTTACCATCAATGGTAAGTTTTGTGCAACGGTGTCAAGGTGCAGATTCCTGACCGAGTCAATAAAAAATGATTAGGATTCCTTTGGAAATTTTATAAACCATGTCTTGTGGATTTTCGTGTCAAGATTAGCTTGTGTCATTTTAATCCCACCTCGTGTTTAACTTTTTGTGATGATTTACAGATGGTATGAAATGAAATGGTGTCCCCAATAACGCATTTGCTATCATATTTGCAACCCCTTCATGATTGTAGCATAATTATTACACACCTCTATACTGTTACCCCTTCCCATTCTGCACCATCGTCCACAACAGGTTTATAACCCTCCCATCACTCCTTCCTACATAAAACGTATTACGCCCCTTCAGTTCCCGCTACCCTCAATTACCTTTATACAGCCCAAGTCCCCTATCCTTCACAATCGTATTCCATCGCTCTAACTCTCCCCATGCACCCCTCATCCTCCATCACCAATACACCCCTCCGACACTCCTCACCCCTCATCCTCCATCACCATATTACACCCTCCGACACTCCTCACCCCTCATCCACCATCACCATGTTACACCCCTCCGACACTCCTCACCCCTCATCTTCCATCACCATATTAAACCCCTCCGACTCTCCCCACCCCCATCCTCCATCACCATATTACACCCCTCCGACACTCCTCCTCCTCCTAAAGTAACATCACGTTCCAGTTCTGAGTCAGGCAATTATTGCTCCACGCCAGGCCGGATATTGGCGTTGGCCCCCGCTAGTCACACAGTGCATATCCTTAACCCCTGAGGAAGACTGACTTGTAAAACTAAACGGTCTGGGATTTGACTTTGGTCTTCAGTTCAGGTGTTTCTAGGATGAGCGTCTCTCATCTTTATTTGTTGTTTTTAAAAAGAGTGCAATCCTCCCCGAAATCCTATATATATTGTGTGAAGGAATCTTCCCTCCAAATGTCTATTTGTCTCGGGGATTTAGCATGTTTAGTAGAAGAATTGAGTAGAATTCACAATTTGAAGGCTTTGCTCCAGCCACTTGTCAAATATGTCTTCGTTGGTTTCTAATGACATGTGATTAAGTTTCCTTATTTTTTTACAATTCATTCAATGCATGCTGACATCTTATTCTTCACCTTCCTTAGAGACTTCGGTGGAAAGCGCTTTATAAGCACCGTTTTATTATTGTTATTTTTATTATTCCTTTACAGGGTAAATCAGATTTTTTTTCTCCGAATGATGAATTTTTTATACTTAAGCATGGCTCTACACGCCTTCGAGAAATTGAGTTAATAGAGAGGAAGAAACAGACCTTGAAAGGTTAAGAATCAAGGACAGATAAATATAATTGAATTAAAAAGGAGGAGATGGAGGAAGAGAAGGACGGCAAGATCTTGATTTTGAATTACCCCTAAAAAGAAGAAGACAATAACATGTCTCACGATGATCTGACATAGCCGGCGGGTTTGGGGAGGTCCTGATATTCCACTTTACATTTTCTTCAAAGTTCCAATTAATGATATCGCGTGTCAGGCTAGACCCTATCTGTGACAAGTTGAGTCAATTTTCTTAGAACACTCAACGAATTTTTATCTACAGCCGAATGCCGCGGCACGACCAACACGCTTACACGCATCACAAACTGCAGACGATAACAGCGGCAGGTCTTGTGGCGGCACGGCGCGCACGTTGAGCCCTGTCAAAGTTACTCGATGATTTTGTCAAAAGGTAAATACTTGTCCAGAACTTGAGATAGTGAGTGCTTCTTCTTTCCTCTGGTTTACTAACATCTCGGGCGTCTATCTGCTGATGAGGAAAGTTGGAGATTATCACGGCCTGCTGGACTTTGTCACGGGCTCTTAATGTAGGCAGATAAAAAGTGACGTAGTATAGTATCACAATGGACAGCTTTCTCATAGGAAAGATAAGAGTTGGACGGGAAGATGTTGCCCCCGAGTTCCATTTACTGGTTTCCTTGTTTGTCAGTTTTTATCAAATGGAACTTAATGATAAAACATAGAAGTGGAATAAAGAAGTGACAATTAATTTTTGCTAAGTCTTAGTTATAATTGTTAAAAGTCTTAGGAAATAAAGAGAAGATGAATCGAAAAATAGATGAACTTTGACCTTTGAACTATGACAATTAAAAAGGGTGTAAGGTGAAAACACAAGGCCCCTATTCAGCAGAATCGAAGGATTGATATGGAAATATTCATTATAAAAATGATATTGTTTTTATCTTAATTCTTTTTACAATAAATACAAAAAATATGTTTGTTTGGTTGGTTTATTCAGAGTATACTGTTAATTTTAATGTGAAATATGTCGAAACAATGTGATGAATATTAGTTATAATTGCAGATTGCATATTCAAAAGCATTTCTTACCGCTAAGAAGCAATTCTAGGAAAGACCTAGGAACTGTCAGCACACCAGTATCATTACCCGTAATGGAAGGTTATTAATTATAATCTGAATTTGCTGCCCGAGTCGAATCAGCAGATGAACCCCACTTAGCTAGAGATGTACCTTTTGAAAAACTATCCCGAAATCCATTATAAGTGTAATTCTCTTTCGGATTATAAATTTCGAGGAGAAAGTATGTCCGCCATTATAAACACATTCATGATGGTGATCTCAGGGGGTTATTGTAAGATGGCGTCTACTGGGGGCGTGTAGGGCGATGTCTTTATGTATAATCAGACGATAACACATCCTCGATGAACCGCCCTGAACAAAAACGTACTCCAAATATAGGACAGTGCCTCGGAAAGAGTTGGGGAAAAGGTGTGGGTGATGGCTATCAAAATAATTTAAGGGATTTTTTTAAAGATGTTTATAGTCATAGTAAAAATGCAGTATAATTTTTTTTTTGTTATATAGTACCATAATACGATCATCAACGATGATGTTTTTGTTTTGGCTTCTTTGGTGTGATATGGGTATCTGTCTTACTTGATGGATTAAATGCGAAATAACAGGCAATCGAGTGAGGGGTAGGTGTAGGAAAATTGATGGATTTTGATGGATTTTGATGGATTAACTGATCTGTGTATTCAAAAGACTACTCCCAGTCCCTTCCATTCCTTTCTCTCGTTTTCCTGTTTAAAAATTTGACTGAAAAGGGAATGTGTCCTTGAATTGAAATTGTAAAGTTAAAACTACTTTTGCAGCCTTGGGGCTAAAATGCAGTAGAATTCATAACTCAGATACATGAAATATTTAAACACATAAATGGCAAAGTAAAACAAAAATTACTAATTCAAATAAATGCCCCTTGCCCACGTGGGGCTACGCCACGATAGTACAGCGTAGAGAGCACCCTAACTCAACAAACAACATAGTGACAGACTGAATATAGTCCAGACTTTCATCACACACGAACCCGGGTCGATCCCAAGCCCGGGCCACTAAGCCGCCCTTACCCAAGTAATGAAAGCATTTGCTCTGATTAGAGAGCGTTATAGAAATCTTACTGACTGATGAGTTGTCCGCCATGTTCTTTTAGCTAACAAGATTGATTTACTAAAACGAGTTTCGATTAACGTCCCGTCTTTTACGTCATAACGCCCATGAGGGCATAGTCTTGAGCTAATCATGCTCCAGACCCAACGAGCAAGAAATAAAATGCAACGATTCATACAAAATTGACTTGCTTGTATATGATTTTTAAGTAAACATGTTACGATTTTTAACCACTATATGTCATTATTCGTGTTAAGAAATCAACTTTAAAATCAAATGTAAACTATTAAGGCCGTCTTGAACTCTGAAAGAGATAGAGACTAGCAAAAGATACCACCATGTATTCGGATCTTGAAGACGTAACAATTATTCAATTCTGACATAATTATGCCTAGATTATGAATACATTTTAGATATAAGTAGAATTAAAAAGAGGGAAGAGAATTTTACCTTTTTGGATATTTGGAATCTTTGATTCTCTGTATCCGTCTGTACGAGGTTTCCCCTGTGAATACAGACAGAGATTTAAAGTGAAGAGATTGAAGTGAGAGGGCGTAATTGGAGGACTGGAGACAATTTTGTATTTTATGTGTGTGTATAGTCAAGAAACACTCAACTTATCCGGAAATACAGGCAGAACGAGGTCCAAATAGTAATATCAATCTACTGTTCCAAATATACACAAGTGGAGACAGTGTTATTGGATTGATAATGACTATTTAGCGGACAGGGTTTTTTAATGAAACTTCTTCGGGTGAAACACTATCCATTTCAATTTTGACACTAATTGTATAACTGGGTACAAGCTGATGAATGCTAATGTGTGACCGTGATATACATGCATGGTGACCTACATATCAATTAGCTTTATAACATAGAACAAACAATTCCCTGAGCTAGAGATTGTTATCCAAATTAGTGATATGTCGAGGATTTTATTTGTGTCTGACTAGAATTTCCAGCTTGTTAAGATTAGATTTTAGTCAGAAAATTTGATTGACAATAGCATTTCTATGCAGGGTTTTTGAAACAGAAACCAATGCCGTTACCTTTGCACTCATACAAACACATCATAAATGAGCACGTATTGCATACTCTAGCAGGCTAAAATACAGCTCCTACTATTATTTATACTGTAACATGATTAACAACCATTCGAGCGTGAACACACAATTTCATGAAAAATAACTCTTGTGTTAGATAATTTGCAAAAAGCCGTGAAGAAAAAGAAAACGTCCTTCAATCAATGTATGACTCATTTGCATCCCCAAAATGAACAACACGTCTTCACGACAATGTTCGAGAAAAAACATGAAAAAGCATGAATAATCGGGCAACGAACTCTTTAAATTTTAAGAAATATATTCATATACCTTGGACACTGCTTGAGCCAAGGGAATTGATGTGCATCGTCGTTTGCTTCAACCTAATGAATAACAAGAGAAATAACGGCGGATGGATATTGTAGGCCTCAATCGATATCCTATTGTATATGACTGATGCGTTTAATTAATTTGACCTTGACATTTTCTCAAAGTCATTGGCGACAGTTGTATTGACGGGTTATGTTCGTTATTGGTCTGGCTCACATGTGTCAATCATTCACAAGCGAGTCCATGAGAAGAAAAGACTTCAATCTGAGAAACATCGGGAGCTTTTTTCTTGTGTTGTAAAGTGTTATTCAATGTTATTCAGATCCTGCGTCCATGTTATACTGTATGTACATACCTATAATGGTTGTTATAAGATGATGCATCGGATCCTAATCAAATGATTGGTTGAGAGCGTACACGTGACCAGGCATTTATTTTGCCTAACACGTAATTTTACTAATGACCGGTCATTAGTAAAATCATGGTATAAAACATAATTTTATAAAACAAATAAAACATCGTCTTATAAAACAAATAATACACATTATTTGTTCGGGCATTAGTAAAATAACCCACACTCGGTACCTTCGAAACAGTCAAACACCCTCGGCTATCGCCTCGGGCGTGTATTAGACCAAAGGTACCTTGTGTGCGTAATTCTTACTAATGCCCGCACTGCTGTGTATTATTTGTATACTATATGTTTTTGCACCTGCCATTTCTACTTTAGTTAATACTACTAACAACATCCCCTTATTGTCATCATTATCATCATTTTTATCATAATCATCATCATCATCATCATCATCGTCATTATCATCATCATCATCATCATCATCATCATCATTATTATCAAACCCTTATCTTCATCATCATCACCAACTGTTTTTTTATTAGCATAATCATCATCATCGTCTTTATTATTCCCATCATCTAAACCATATCTCCCGTACTATTGATTCATTTTGTTGAAGTGGATTTTACTTCAATTTTAAAGAGAATGATATTACAATTCAGTTTTAGAATCTGCGTTTATAATAACAGCAACAACAGCAGAAGCTGTGGTATTTCTTTTCTACGAAATTCATAGTAATCCATAAAATGCCCGCCTCTATTTATCGACTTTTACTCGAAAAATATATATATTCGATGACCACGAATTTGACAATGTATAGCCCCTCTTGTCTCTTTTATTCAGTCCGTCTATACGTGACAGTATTTCTAGTTAAACCTCTTCCAATCCAATCGTGGAAAAAATTATTACCGAGGTTAAATTTATTCAGCCAAAGTCGATACATTTAGAGAAAAAATCAGTAAAATAAGTGTATGAAAACTTCTCTGAAACACGTACACCCCGTTTCACAACTCCTAGAATAACTGTTTATAATTCTCCTTCAATAATTCAATTTGCCATGTCATATAAACACATGGCCTTGCAGTAATATTGATGCCGCATGATCGATTGAATTTGTGGTACGTGAAGGGTATAGTATTGTTGATTAAATTCGATGCACATATACAAAGAATAATTCATATTGTTACATACTTTTCAATCAAACGCTGTTTGAGGAAGTGGAAAGCAATAGAAAATATGCTTCCCTTCTCTCTCTCTCTCTCTCTGTCTCACACACACACACACACACACACATTCCTTTTGTACATCCCTTCCATCTTGTCATCAACATAATGTCCCCTTATAGTCACCTCATCATTACATTTTATTTCCAATTGTCTTATAGTTGGTCTTATTCATTTAAAAAAAAATCACATTCGCGTGAAAATACAGGCCCCAGTCTGCTCTTACTGTGCATATCACGTGTATTTCACACCAGACTTTTTCGTATCGTATGTTCGCCCCCGTCACCCCCTCTACCCGGCTACTTTATCACCCGATACTACCGGCGTGGGTCCCTGCCACCATTGCCACCGGTAATGGCCATCCCTGCACTCGTTAAATCAATGGCCACCTGTTCAAAGCTCTTATCATTGAGAATCCCAGTACAGGCGACTTCACCGCTTCCACCACTGCAAAGAGATCTTCCCAGTAATGATTCACGCAGACAGAGTTCTAATTAGAACACTGAATGATTCATAAGGTGCTCATTGAGTCAGTGGCCGAATGTCTTTTTTGTCTGATGACATATGACAGATCGATTTCATAATTAACGAAGTTTTCAAGGAACTCCATCGTATTTTATTAAAGGGGGAAGTGTGTGATTGAGAGTTTGTCAAGCGGTATCGTAAGTTGAAGAACATTGCAGGTGCGCTTGGCGCGTTGCGTAAATCAATTAAGTAACAGTGTTTGAAAATGGCCTTTTATGGCACGCGCGCTACAGTCCTGTTTATTATTGATCGATGTATCGATTCTTCGATCAGGCAGAAGACGGTTTTAGGCCGCTCTAGGCCAACTTTAATAAAGACCGTGATTCGTCACACTCAGGGTTGGATAGGAAGGCATGGGCTTTTCGTCAAAGTGTCACTTTCTTTTCGCAACTCTCTTTCTCAGAGCAGTTGACAGGGGTGATTCAGTCGACGGGGATGTTTGTAGCTAAGAAACTATCGTATATCAAACAGCGTATTCTCTTTCAATAGCGCTGTTTTAGATTTCAGCCTCCCAAATCCTTAGGCTATCATGCAATGGCGTTAATAATCCTTTTCTCGGAAACTGTTCACTCACTGTAGATGTAGTACTACGTCCAAACATCTGCTCAACAGACCATAGACATGCGTCATCTGGGTCAATATTTCTTTTTCAGTAACATTCTTCCACATCAAATGTCAAAGCTTTCTTAATCTTTCATGTGTTTTGTTTATGTACCATTACTAGAAACTTTGGTATATCTTTGTTAGATGTGAAGTTACTCCGGATGTGAATACCCTTTCCCATAACGTTCCTTTACCGTGTACGACACCTGTCCCGGTGACGATTTCTCCCTGACCAATCACCAACCGAATCTCTAACCATATAGCCTTTATCTAATACCAAACTGCAGCCTTAACACTTATCCAATATCTTTGACAGAATGTGTCCCAGGACAGTTGTTGAATCACCTTCTCTACATAAACAATCGATAACTCTCCAAAATCACAAAATTGATATATACATTGATCTACAAGTATATACTCATATATAAGTACTAAATTAATGATATAAAAAATGTAATGATCTTGAATTTCGTATGAAATATTCTGAATAATCAAATAAAAAGATCAGAAAGACTTTCGAAAATCAGCCTCAGGCATCTGAGTAGCCTTCTACATAAGCTAATGTATTTAACAGCGATATATTACGTAATTAGAACATGATTTCCATGAGATATACAATAGGGTAGAGAAATTGTTTTGTGTTGATTGCTCGAAAGCCTTTTTGATCGTGTTAACTTATTCATAGGATTTCTTTCAATCGTTCTTTATCAATTTTTCTTTAATAGGATGCTGCTGCCAAGCGGGTTACAGTGCTGACGGTGTTTCATACAAAAGGACCTTATACAGTTAGGAATATACAACTTACACTGCAGCCATCCTGGTGAGTAACTCAGTTGTTATTTTTGTTTAACATAATGATCGTTTACAATCTCGCACAGCCAGGGAGATGTGAGTTGGTCTATAGTGGCATTTTCACTTGGTCAGCTCTCTGTCTTCGCCTATAAACTGGCTCAGGCGACTCCGGTTCGAAACTGAGTCACGGATGATGACGTTAAAGGTTGGTCCCCAGACGTCTATAATCATATCTGATTGATACACGTCTGTAAAAACTCAATACACCCCTTCACGGTTAAGGCCGCGCCATTTTAATTTGCGAGTAAACACAGCGTTATCAATGTTTTTAGATGCGCATGTATTGTTGCATCACTGCATGCGCTGCGCGCTCACATCATATACACCTTTTCACGGTTAAGGGCGCCATTTTAATTTACGAGTAAACAAATTGTTTACTCGTAATTCAAAATGGCGCCGCAGTCGGCGCATGCGCACTCTTGTAACCGTGAAAGGGTGTATTACATACATACATATAAAAATCTTTGTCATTTATCACCGTCAATACCACTTAGCTTTGGACAATGATTACAAACTGCATATAAAACAGAAGCTGCATCGGCTGCATGTAAAACTTGTACCTCACTTTATCATCATGATCATTGAGGACAACGTGCCCCCCGAGTACGTGCCCAGTGTTGTTGTACCCATATTTTCAGGAGTTTAGACGCACAAAGGCACCTGAAATATGCAATACTCACCTTATTTTTCTTGTCAGATATTTTTTCCGCCCCCCCCCCTTAACACAATCTCGACTCCGCCCCTCACTATGAACATGCGGTAAACAGTATACTTAAAAAATAAATTAAAAAAAACTTGTTTAACTTAATATTTTAGTGCAGGGCAATGTTCGATGATTAATTGAAGATGACTGACTCATTAAAAAGAAATCATTTTTTACAGTTAATAGCTGGTGTCAATGATAAAATAGTTATTGATGAATTGACAAACACATCACTCTGCACATTGCATGTTCGAATTCTGTGTTTTCAAAAGGTAGAGAAACATTATGCAAACAAGAGAAATCCTCTAGAAGTATGTTGGCCTGTATCACAGAGTGGCTCCCTCGTAGTATTTGCTTTATAGGTATGCAATGTACAATCTCAATTTACCTATGAGTGATGTGCAAGGATTTATTAGGCACCTCTTGCATGTTTTATTCGATATCATTTTTGCAGTAGGCTTCCAATCTGGGAAGGGCATGTTATATAAAGAATGAGTCCTCGTCAATGCACCTAATTTATGGATTGCGAACATCGCATCTTGAGCGCGATACGAAGGACATTATTAAGTGTCGACCCAGTGAATATATTAACGACTTTTACCAGTATATTAACCTGATTAACCTCTTTAGTTTGAACTATGACTGATTCGGTAAAGATTTATCTTAGCATGTTTTATATTAAGAGTCAGCGAAGTCGGTCAGACGTTAAATGTACGTGTACAGCCCACCGCACACTATACGATCATCCTGCGATCAGTTTTTTGAAGAAATTGCAATTGTATTAGAAAGAAAATCTAAACAAACATCATTTACCTGTTTTAGCTTCTAAATAAAGATAATAACACTAACACCCGGAATATCAGTGCATTCTTCTAACCATTATAAAACCAGAATCGGCTTCGAATCGTAAACAATCGCGCTACTGATCTGACATCACTATGATTCTGAGCCGATTTAGTTTTTCCTCTTCCAAGGAAGTTACCCCTTTGCTTTTTAAAGAGTTAAAGGTCTTTTGAGGACTTTGTTTTTTTCGTCATACTATACGTCTGCGATGGAGGGTTTAACACCAACTCATCTCCACCCTTTTCATGCCTTTCAAAATGTTCAAAACAAGAATTTGTGACATGCCGGAGGTGTGTACGAGGACACTCTAACTTCAAAGCGTCAAATTTATTACTGGAAATATCGTGGCAAATAACAAATATTTCCTAAATATCCCTTAGTTCTCTTTTTAGCTGGCAAAGCATTTCTTCGTCACCTACTTGTCTTAGCAGACGTTGATACGCGAAGCACTGCCCGTCGGCGGTGAACTTTTTAACTATTGGTTAAAACCGCTGCGGGATTTTTGGTGAAAACTCAAGGGTTTCTCACCCTCACTTGCAGGGGCCAGAGGTGCACATGCGTATAATTTGTGCACGTTCTGTTAGGCAGGTTCATTAGATCACTGTGCATCATTCATGTTTTATATTGGGAGCGGTTTCTTGAAATAGGAATATCCATTCGTCACCCCTCCCTCATATCCGCCAATGTGGAAGTGAGAGCTATGATGTATACCGTCAGGTATTGCTTCTAGCGTAGCTGAAATTAACATACATGTACCCTGCCAATAGGACTGAAGTTACAGTAGTTCTTTGAATGTTCTGTTTTGCGTTTCATGGAATTATGAAGTAAATGGTGCATTACAATTCTGCGTGGTTACAGATTGATAAAGTAATTTTAAATGTTAACCATTGGCTAATAATGAACTATGACACAATGAAATGTCATTTGAATTTAAGCTGATGATTCAGGCTTATTGATGGAAAAAATGAATGAAATCTTGATTGAAAAAAAGAAACCTTAAGCAATGATAGTGATTAACATGAGGGTGAATAATGACTTGCACATTTCAGAGACGACAGAAACTTCCATTATGTCTATCCCCAAGGTCTCTCTCTCTCCTACTTAAACATATATAATATGTCCCTTTAATCGAGAAGTCTTGTCCTCTATTATCTTTCTCTTTCAACGCCCATTTTATGTGTTCGCCTGTCTATCTATGTATCATTCTGTTTCTCTCTCTATGTCTCTCCCTCCCCTCTATCTCTCCCCTCTCCCCCTCTCATCCTCTCTCTCTCTCTCTCTCTGTTTCTCTATTTTTCTTTACCAATATTATCTCCATTTCTATCCCCAACCTCTCTCTCTCTCTCTCTTTCTCTCTCCACTTTTTAAAATAGCCTTGGATGATAATAGCCCTTATTATAGCTCTAATATATTGCCTACTGAGACCCAGAAGGGTGTAAATGTGTGGAGATGTCGTGGTATAGCGGTTCATTCACTTGAATCTTAATCCAAGGATTGAGGGTTCGAGTCCAGCCCAGCACTCAACTCCTTTGGCAAAACATTAATCCACTTTTGCCACTCTCTATCCAGGTGTAAATGGGTACCCGATATGCAAGCATGTTACATATATGCCCGCCAGCTATGTCCGGAATCTAATGTGCCAGAGTCACGTCGTGACGGACATGTGCGCTATATAAGAAGCCACCATTATGATTATTCAACTGTACATATTATAATTCATACTTAAAACTTCCTCACTCTCAGGAGACGATATTGCATAATGTATTTAGGCTGTAAAGCCTCTTCCAGATGATAATGTAATTCAATAATGCAACCACAGAATATCATAATGTATTTTAAAGAATCTAATTGAATGTATTTTCGCAATGATAGGTCCTAACCGAGTCAAGAATAACACACTTTAAACCCAATAATATTTTGCGACCATACTTCGTGTTCTTGAGCTCACGTTCAAGCTATATTTTTACAGAGTAAACTGAGAAGCGTTAAAGGGCAGTGTGAAGCGATGGTTTTGGGGTGCATTTTATGCTCGATGCACATATTGCGTCTCTTGCCTGACGCAAGACTGCGTCAAAGACGGGCGGAGCCATTGGGAGGTTATGCTAATATGACAGCGTTCAAAAAGTGAATGCAAAATTAGCAGTGCAAACATTGATTTGCATGTCATTTCCTGACGTATGACCTTATTGACTTGACAGTAATCACAGTGTTGATTAGCGCATGTAATAACGCAATCGCAATAACGCCACGTGTGCGACGGGCAATGTGATGACCCGATCCGTCATGGTACAAACCTGCAGTCATGGTAGTGGACTACATGAGAACATGAATAGGTCAAGTACCTGTTACTCCCTTTTATACCAATCGAACCCATGTGTCCCCTTTACTCGTCCCTATCATGCACTCCTGAACATTAACGGCGCGATCTGAGGAGAACATTTGAGGTTGTATTACATCACTAATTTAATTTTTGTTGTATGTGTCGCAACGCAAGTACCTATGTCGGGGTGAGGTTCACTATTTAGAACTCTTAACATGCTTAATTTCTTCTCCGTTTCAGAATAGCTTCAGGCAAACATGATATTATTAGTCCCAAGAAAGTTCGGTATTAAACACACCGCCCCTCATATACTAAAAAGTCGAACCTATTACTTTCAGGAAAGGACCAAGATGTGAGTTTTTGCCTCCTTAAACTGTACTCGGCCAAAGTAAACCAACGTCGGAATTTATTATATAATTTATAAACCGGGCAACGTAGTTGGTTCATGTTGCAATCAACGAATAAGGCTACAATGCATCTTAAAGTGACTCAGGAACATTGCCTCAGATTCTGAAACAAAATCCTGGAATTAGGTCATGCTGCAATCATAATTATAAACTTTTAGGTCAGTCAGGAATCCCATGACTTTTACAAGCCGATCGCCTGTCTGATTATCAAGATATTTATGATTGGAAATCGAAATTTCATTTTTCGTTTTCATAACGGTTTTTATAACACTACAGTCTATCGGGGGAAAATGAGTATGGTAAAACCGGTCACTCAAAGATTTTTACTTTTTTGAGGCACTTCATGATAATTTTGAAGCACAATTTTTTTAGGGCTTCAATATTACACCATATCACATACACTGATAACACGTAGGGCCATGCATCTCAGTTTTTAACATTGTTAAACGATGCCTTTAAGTCTCTGTATCAATAATCCACCTCTTCATCACACAAATCAATTAGTCAGTCTTTCAGTCACATGATAGAAAATGTGTCATTCCATTTATCATCCATCAATGTACCCATGAGTCTAAACATATCAATCAACAATTCGTTTATTCCAAAAAGTAGTTTGATAATGATTGTGGTGATGATTATAATTATAACAATGATAATAATGATAATAATAAAAATACTGATAATGATAATAACATTAATAATATATAATTGTTTTGTTCTCGCTGTCTATTTTTTCTGTGTGCATTCATTTGCTAATCTTTTGAGTATTCTTTAAATAGAATAGCCCCCGTAATTAGCTTTTCCTGGCTGCTTGTTTCATATTTTGATTGTAAGGGGTAAATGCCTCCCATATCTCTCTCCCCTCTGTAGCCGCGCGACTGCGAACAACCTCCATAATGTACACATCCATCTCATTCCAACGCCCCCCATCCCCCACCCCTATTATCCACAAACCTTGGTCTAACGCAGTCAGATCGTGTAATGACAATAAAGATAGTGATATGACAGTAATGTAGTACACTCAAGTGTATGGTCACCGTGTGACTATCAGTACTTCACACTACTCATCTCAGAAACTCGATCCACCCCGTTCTATCTCACTTCACTCCACGTTGGTACTTTGTGGCGTAGATACAGTGGGCACGGGAAACGTCCCCCCCCCCCTCCATCGAGTGGTGAAAATGAAAGGAAAGAAAAGGTGAGAGCAATAGAAAGCGGAAGGGAGAAATAGACACTTAAACCACCTGTCCGCTACCCCCTTCCTCCCCCTAATCGTTAGCCTTGTTTTCCGAGTAAGACTGTTGCCCCCAATCGTTCCATTGCTTCCTTTTGGGGTGAGTTCACGCTATGTCATGTTTGATGGTGTTACGGCCTTCTCAAGTTTGTTTTTTAAAGACATTTTCAGCGGTAGAATGCACTCACTCTCAGACACGAATCTTCATAATGTCAAAAACACTCATTTTAATAAATGATGTTGATACCTGGGCTGCGCTAATCGCTTACACATTTTAATAATGTTACTTTTATTTCTTGGAATCATTATCTTTTTGTATTCCTTCATTTGTGGCTGTCTGACTCTTTCTTTGTCATCGTCTCTCTCTCGCTCCCTCTCTCTTAGTTTTTCTTTGCACGCATATGTCTCACTTTTTCTTTTATGTCGTATGTTAACAGATTATCCATCATGCCAGTTTGAATTTAAATTCTTTTCTTTACATCATTTTACATCTCACCTAAGGTGTATTTATTATTTGTATTAATTCATATGGTAGAACATCGCACCAGGGTACTTGTTAAAAACTTCTCATCAAGACACCCATTATTATCTGCTCACACTTGTTTCTTTCAGCAGGTTGAACCCGTTGAACAGTGGATCAAAATAAATATCGAAAAAGACCCCCGAATCTCGCCAAAACATGTACATTCCCGAAAGCTGTAACTGAAAATAAATAAATCTTTACGAAGCGGATTCTAAAGTCAAGAATCGATATTTCAGTATACCAATTGCTGTCCAACATATGCCTACATTTCAATTGAAGAGAGAGCAAATGTTAATAAATTGGATGCCAGACCCAGTTCTTAATTCGTAAACCCTTTCCAAATCTCGAAGGCTAATCGACGGCTCCTCTTTTTTGTTTCTTTCTGCATCCAGGTTTTAAATATCCACTGTTCACGGGGTCGGCCTGCACGCCAACTTCTGAGTAGCATACTACTGTGTGATCACTTGGTTTCTTGACGAGAAGGACATTAGTGAAATCCGGCAAAATGCAGATGCCACAGTTCAACATCGATGAGACGAAGGAGCGGATGACCGAGTTCATTGGAACTGCCAAGACCAGGATAACGAACCCTGTTACACAGAAGCGGTTTATTCTCATCATTGTCTGTATAGCTCTTCTTCTGGACAACATGTTGTACATGGTCATTGTTCCCATCATCCCAGACTATCTGAGATCGATAGGAGCTTGGGACACGATCACTCCGACACCCATTCCTGGTACAAATACGTCTTTATACGCGAACCTGACAAACACTACCCAGGAGGATGTTGCTGTGGAGTACAAAAATGAAGATGTAGCCATTGGAGTTCTGTTTGCCTCGAAAGCCCTGATCCAACTATTCGTGAATCCATTCTCCGGGACGTTGATTGATAAAATTGGATATGACATACCCATGATGATAGGATTGATAGTGATGTTCGTCGCCACTACGGTGTTTGCCTTCGGAAAGAGCTACGGAGTTCTGTTCTTCGCACGTAGTCTCCAAGGTGTTGGATCTGCTTTTGCGGATACAGCTGGTCTGGCCATGATCGCTGATCGTTTCACCTCGGAGCATGAGCGAAGTCGGGCGTTGGGTATTGCACTCGCTTTCATTTCTTTCGGATGTCTTGTAGCGCCACCATTTGGAGGAATCCTTTACGAATTCGCTGGAAAGAGTGTACCATTTATGATTCTAGCCATCATCTCACTATCAGATGGATTCATGCTACTCGTTGTGGTCAAGCCGTATGCAGAAAGAAGATGGCAGATGCCTCGAGGTACACCGATCTACAAACTGATCATTGATCCGTATATAGCCGTAGCTGCAGGCGCCCTCTCGATGTCCAACGTCGCACTAGCATTTCTAGAACCAACCATGGCTTTATGGATGGAAGATACCATGCAAGCAGTCAGTTGGCAAACGGGAATCATTTGGCTCCCAGCGTTCTTCCCCCACGTTTTGGTGTCATCCTTACTGTGAAGCTTGCTTCTCGAGCGCCTCACTACCAGTGGCTAATGGCGGCTATCGGTATGACTATCATAGGACTAAGTTCCTTCATTGTCCCATTTTGTAAGACCTTTGGAGTTCTCATTATACCTCTTTGTGGCATCTGCTTCGGTATCGCCCTTGTTGATACTGCTCTTCTCCCAATCCTCGGCTACATCGTCGACGTTCGCCATAACCCCGTCTACGGGAGCATCTACGCCATTGCGGATATCTCTTACTCGTTAGCTTACGCCATTGG
Organism: Mesocentrotus franciscanus; assembly: GCA_037976565.1. Lineage (NCBI taxonomy): Eukaryota > Metazoa > Echinodermata > Echinoidea > Camarodonta > Strongylocentrotidae > Mesocentrotus > Mesocentrotus franciscanus. The sequence goes on along the minus strand of CP137685.1, from coordinate 28,843,021 downwards.
TCCAATCCTGGCTGGCCAGATTATCCAAGGGGTTGGTTTTCTCAACCTCAACATCATCATCGGTGTCTTCACATTAGCTTACGTACCGCTGCTCTTTGCTCTTCGCAGGGTCTACGACATGAAGCCACAGTCACACGAAGACACCATCCTCCTCACTGAGGAACCCGCCACAGGGCTCTACCAGTCCGTCAAAGACGACTACAAACGCAGCCAGAAGGATGGCTCCAATTCTTCCTATAAGCAGTACGACGCCTTCGGCATGGAGAAACTCGGTAACGGGAGACTCGAAGGGTCTTTCAACGTGGAGAAATCCGACTCTAGCGATAACATGAACGGCTTTGCCGGATCACGGACAGATACCAAGGGCAAATCAAAGAATCCCTATGTTCATAAAGTCGTGGCTAGGCAGCTGGATTATAGTTCTCTATCGGAGCAAGAAGATTAATATTAGATTATCGTAGGAAGCAAATTGATTAATATGCATAACTATTCCAAGAGTCTACTTTAAAAAATCCATAGATTGAAAAGACCAGGTCACACGTGTATGCAAATTGTATGTATGCTTCTAATAATGATAATGATAATAATACCGGTCTCTTATACAGCGCTTTACCATTAACTAACCAAAGCGCAATATTATTACCCCGGTCACTGGATTCAATTACTATTCTGCACATAATATAGTGCACATTCTCCTCTCCCTGGGGAGCATTTCAGCTAGTCGCCCTTTTATGGGCGTGCACAATCCATTCACAATGACAGTCGCATCCTACCGGGTACATCTGGACCCTGTTTCATAAAACTTGATATCAATAACGAGTTACAAGCTACTGTTATAAGCTACTGAAATCATGGCATCTGATTGGTTGAGAGCAAATTTGTCATAGAAATTTAGCATTTGTTATAGATAAAAAGTTTTATTAAACAGGCCCCTGGATGGAAAGAAGCAATGTAGATATTAAAAATAACTTGCTCAAAGACATAATGACTTTTACTTCAAGGACGTCTACCACAGTGGCGGGTAGTGACGACCGCAAGCAAACACATAACGTTCTCAAGATAATCGCAAAACGTCCTTGGGACGTTAGAAATTATAGAACGTCCCATGAACAATAATTGGCCGACAAGGCAAAGATGGAGGTATACAACCTGTATTCTGATTCTTGAAATATAAACCCAGTAACGCAAAGTTTGGAGACTGGGCTCTGCCAGAAATAGGGTGCATGAACTTGAATACTTTTGTGAACTGGTCTGATCAAGAATATTCGTTACGTTGGTATTGTACATACGAATAAAAAAATTATGAATCAGTAAACTTTTATATCTTTCAGAGATTTGATATCATCCAGATATTAAGTTGTTCCAAATTATTTGCTTACTTGATCGTGGTGATATTCACCATTGAGTGGAGGATCGTGTAAAGTGAACGAAGCCAGATGTCATTAAACAAAGTGTGATATAAATTTCTTAGAAAATGACATAACTTTTGTATGGATATTTCATACGAGCATGGGAGGAACTTATCAAGTCGTTTTCAGTTATTGAGATCTGACTTGTACTTAGGTTAAATAAGTACCAGTTTTATTAGAACATTTTTGTTACTATTCACATTTGTTAGACGACTGCTATTCATTTTCCTGGATCATTATTTTATTGATAGCAAGAAGGAATGACTTACATTCAGAAAGATTTCATTATGGTACAAGGTGTACAAAGGCTGTTATCTTTGGCTCAGCACATGATCTGAATATCTTGGCGAAAGACTCTCAAACCTGCTCTAGGTAATTAGTGCTTTCCTCGTTGGGTGCATAACAACATCGTGCGGATCGCTTTCCTCCTCCATATTGCGTGCTAAAACGCACGCTTTTTCGAAGGTATTCTCGTTAGCATCTTGATGTAATATCGTAAACTCGATCATATACTTTGAGTAAGTGATTTGCCAGGTTACTAAATGAATTCCACTGACGTTTGCGTCATTTTCTCTTACGCTGAGAAGGCTATAATGATCTTCGTTCCCAGAGAGAACGTTCCCGTATGCGATCTGCAGACACGCCGCCGATCTCAGCTCGCATTAAATTATTAAATGGACTAATTAGACCGAGCTGTATAGAAAGCTATAGCGGTAGATGTTTTCTTTTTCATCTTCTATCTGGGGATAGGTCCTATCTTGATTCGATGGCTATGCAAAAGTATTAGTTTCGTAATGTGCGTCATAATGTTACATCAATTACTAAACATGCAGGATCTCCATAGCAGTATGTTCTATTGATGATTTGTGCTAATAGTTGCAAATCTGTTTTCTTTTCTTTTTTAAAAATATACAATATACGTAGAAGACCTGCCCCCCCCCCCACAAAGGAAGGCATTATTTTGAATGTATAAAATGAGTTGAATTAACTGAGTATATGTTAATGATTTGGATAATATACCATAAAATGATATTGTACCCCTTGTTCATGTACAACAAGCATATATGTTTTCAATTAACTTAAACTCAATCTTTAACATAATTCAAGGATGCAAGTAATTTATAAAGCAAAGCAAATACTTTTGAGCCAATGATACTTGCGGGACCAAAGATTTTCATGTGAAGTACTCTAAATCATCGACTTAAGCCAACTGATTTATGTGTGTGTGTGTGTGTGTGTGTGTGTTTGAATGGCTGATGTAATATTGTTTATTTGACATGTTCGATTTAGTGAACCTAAAGAGAATAATTTCCATGCATTGATATAACATTCCATTATGGTTAATGTTGGGAAAGATAAAGAGGGGGCACTGATGTTCTCAATTTTCGCTACATTCTCAATGTAATAGAGATCTATAAGAAACCAATGTCACATAAGAAAGCGAAATACAATTCGAGTTTATCTGGACATGTCTTGGATTCCCTCTTAGTTTCTATCATTTTCTACGGCCACTCGGTACTTACATGTTTTTATTTCTTATTTTGTATAGAGTATATAGCAGAGACTTCACACCATTAATTAAAATTGAGCAAATATATTAGGAAAGGGGTGGTATATTTATGATGGACATTCCAAACGTAGTGCAATAGACATCATAGATGAGAACGGCAAATGAAATTGGTGGTGTGATTTTTTTTTTTTTTTTTGGTTAATACTTGGAAACAGAATATATTCACATTTAAAATGAATTGTTATTTTACAGTTAACATGTTTAAAGCAATTATTTGGTGATTGGTTGTAGATTAATACATTGGTATTTGTATATTCATTGGATTTTATGTTTAAATTTTGGTGTGATGATTTTCATGTATTAAATCGATTTTATGGTATGATCATAATAATATATCTTTCTATATATCTGTACTTTGTGTTTACGATAACAAATGTATCTCCTTCTCTTTGACTCTCTCTCTATCTCTCTCTCTCTCTCTTTTCTTTTCCCCCTCTCTCTCTCTCTCTGTTTATTTTTTCTGTCTCTCGCTTGCATCTACGTTTCTTTTTATCTTGATACTTTCCTTTATTGATCTATTCTCACAATCTGTCCTTTCGTTCCTCTTTTCTTTGCTTTGACAAAAACATTATTTAAAGCCTTCGCTACGCCATATACCTTTCAAAGTTTTTAAAGTTAAAGACCAGTTTTGGAAACGCCCCTCTTTCAACAAATGAAATGGAAGCTCTCATTACCAATCATGTGAAAGAATATGCTTTGACTAATACGTGATGATACAAATTTTGCCGGGAAACCGCCTACTAATTGATATATTTGGTAAGTTATTATATCTATTGGGACCAAATAGATATCGCGCACGTGGTCGCGTAGTCCCATATACATCTTTCTGTGTACAGTGCTTGTAACTTTACCAAGACTGGGCCAAATTTCTTATCATTTTGATGATTCCAGAACCTTGCAGTACACACCAATACTTATATGCTAGATGATCAACCTTTTCTGATCGATTCCACAACGTTTCTTTCACAATGCAATCGCATGACCAGAACTGGTCTTTATCTTTAACATAACTATTACACTCAGTTCATTACAGGCTAGATAATTTACCCGATTAACTCTTTCAAAAGTATGGATGGAGACCGTAGATTGCCATATTATCTGGACGATATTATACTAAATGCACTTTACATGTCTACTATGGCAATCTAATGTTTGCTGTATTAGTTAACCGAAGCTGGTAAAGTGTTAAAACGAAAAGGCTTTGCACTATTTTACCTAAACGGAATAATCAAAGGGGAGAAAAGGACATTGAAATCTATCCTGCATCCATTCCATAGAAATTACATCTTTCTTTTCATTTAATCTCACTACACGCTTTGCTCAACCACATCGAATGGTTACATATTATAATGATTAATAAACAATTTTTGTTTCCTTTTGGCAAATATCACTTAGCTATGTCAACATTGACGTCTAGGTTCTTGTGTAAACAGTTTCCTAACTAAGTGGAACCCCCACCGGCTAATTAGAGGGAATGGACCATTTACGGGTATAAAAAACAACACGATATTGCGAAAACCATTAGAAAAACAGCGGAGAACGTCCTATCTTTTGTTTCTAAATCAATTGCGGTTATAGTACTTAAAAACCGAAGAGTGCAGTACTTGTGTTATCTAAGCGAAGTAAGTAATTGTCGCTTCTAGTAAGCATAATTATAGCGGTAAATTAAAACTATGACAATTTTTGTTGGTATTGCTCATAATATATTGAAAACTAAATAATTCTGATACATGTATATCTAACGCCCACGCCACGCCGTCTTCTATTATAATGAAACAATAGAATCGAGCTCCGAGTGAAATCAGGTTTTTGTAATGGTCCGCTAGCTATGACTTCCACTCGGGGGCGGGGTTAGTTCCAAATAAACCACCGTATCAGTGTATGAAATTATATTATTAAAATATAAAATATAAACAAACAAATCCAGAAATAAAGTGCTTGAACACGATTTAAATTACGATGTCACTTGGCAAGTATTTAATTAATATAAATGACAAATCTCATTCATCAAATCAGAATGATAAAAATAATACAACTTATAAATAAATGTCGATAAAAACCGTTGCAATAAATATAGTTGCAAGGTATTACTTAGGGCTAAAGGACTTATTTCTTACTTAATTAATTACAGTCTAAAGGGGAAGGGAAGGGATAGGTTAAGGGAAATGAAGTTAGTAATTATGGCCACTTATCTTCGCGTATATTTCGATCGCGGACTCGAGCTTGGGACGGGATGCGACTTGGAGGAACTGGAACTTGACGGGAACGGAGCTGGACGTGACTTGGAGGAACTGGGACTTGACGGGAACGGAGCTGGACGTTACTTGTAGGACTGGAACTTCACAGGATGAAACGGGAACTTGACTTGGACGAAACTGGAACTTGACTTGGACGAAACGGGAACGTGACTTGGACGAAAATGGAAGTTGACTTCGATGAAACTTTGATGAGTGCTTGAAAGTCCTTTAGCTTAAACGTTAAAGCTTTGTTGCAATTTAACTGTTGCTCTCTGCTGAAATGGTCACAATCTGACACTGTTGCACTTTGTTAAACTGTTGCTTCGAATTTCCCAAAGTCCGAACTTGCACACTGGATCTTGCAGGGCGTATTATTATTAGTGGATGAATATTAGAAGAAGTTGGGGTTCCAGGTGGGGAGAGGGGGAATCTAAGTGAGGGGTTCAGCTGGGTGTTTCCAAGTGATCAAAACATTCATGCAAACTACTTTTATACCTCATTAAACATTCATACTCGGCTTTTCCTCTTATCATCTTATTGGTCATTACTTTAAAAAGGGGGAAGGGGTCTAATCTAATACTTTACTCTTATTGGTTCAAGGTCACCTCTCATGGCCAAAGACACAGTCCTTTGAAGTGTTCTTCAAAGAGCATATTTCAAAGAATAGTCACAAAGCATAAATAACCACAAAGAGCCCGTCTGATATATAAATCCCCTTTCCTAGAGCTTAATCTCCATTATTACAGATTTATGAATGGCATTAAAGTCTAGTACACTAGTAATCAGTATTGTATCAAACAGGATGGATTAATACTGTGAATGGCGATAGGGTCATAAAGGATGTACCCCAGCGTGGGAATGGGCTAGCTTCCATAGATGGAGACATACCAGCACATTTTATAAATACATCTATAACCAATAAAGACAAAGAAAGATACAGTTGAAAGAGACAAGGATAAGAGAGAGAGAGTGAGGGGGGGGGGGGTCACATGGTTTAAAGGGGATATTTCTACTTCGCTACATCTTCCCCTTGGCCACTTGAATGGCGACCTCGCCATTCCCCGAAATGGAATATGAAATATTAAACACAACACAAATTATCTCAGGATTAATTATTACAACTGCCTTTCCTAGAAAAGTGAAATTTGCCAAATGACATCTAAAATACTATATAAAACCAAACTCAATTGATGCCTACTGTGCTCATATACAAGATATGAAGGCAATAGCATATAACACAATTATACTTTATGACCAAAGTATTCTATGTACACAAGTCATGTCCTTCTACAAAACAACTCCACCTTAACAAATCTACCTATAAAAACGACAGTACAAACTTAAAATAAATCGTAATGACAACTACACACATGTATTTAAAATGGATACACTTTATGAAACCTGATGTGAGGTGTATTCCTTCATATTCATAAAAGTATTCAACTGTGAATGATTTGCTGACCCATTGGTCATCCTCAAAAATATCAGCACAAAAACAACTGTTTTAAACTACCTACACCAACTCATCATATATACTTGAGGGAGAATCAATTTAAGATTTTTATAAACAATATCTGACCACCAACGTACATTAAACATCATAAAAACTTATTTTTAAAAATCAAATGGATGCCTAGAATGCAAATAATTACACAAAATGATAGCATGTCGGTATATCTTCAGATTCCCAAACAAAATTATATCAAGCGATATTTTGTCAAAGTACAATATATATCATAATATAAATCATTCATGACTGTACCTATTAGTGCAAAGATACAAAAATGTATAATAAGAACTACATCCATTTTACTATGTCTTCCCTATCAATCCACCAAATGCCTCAAAATAAAAGTAACAAAAACTAAAACATCTTAACCTCTACATAAAATTCAAGTGATAATCTCTTATTTTATGTGAATGATATCGATTCTTTGCAATCTAGAAAGCTTCATACTCTCTACCTTCAAACAAAACAATAATTTGTATAATTTCCTCACAGAGAAAACAGAGATAGAAGATGTGTCACTACATGTGCACATTATAACAATAAAATACTATATGGTGCAATTAATGCATGTGTGGAACTCAATGAGCCACAAACCATATATCAAACAGCTGAGAGTGGAGTATTCATCCACTCTTCAAAAACAAGTGATTAGTACTTGTATCAACAATAAAGTACCAAATCTGCAAAGATTTCCAATTCAACTCTTCCAAAACAAATTATATTTAGCTAACTCCATCATTCCAACATTATTCGACTAAGAGTGATAACCTAAAGATTATCAATTTGTATCACTATCTTACATTAACAAAATGTAATCTCAAAATAAAGAATGAGTGGCTTTCTCATTTATACCAAAATTCATAGTTATATTTCTTCTAACTTTCTGTGATGGCACCTGATCAACATTTTGTCCTAGACTAAAAACTGGTGCAACCATGTCACGTGTTGCTGGCAGAGTTGATAACAGAAGCACCACTAACATCAACATCATACTTGCAATTATCTCAGTTGGGGAAAACAACAAGAATATAAATTTCACAAACACTAGCAACACCAAAACATACATCATGGACCATCCATACTTGCTATCATTTATTAGCTGTACTATCTGGCCCTGGGAGTATGCTAGCCTATCTGGCGGGCGCGGGCATCTTTGCGATCGTCGCGGAGGACAATCTTCCTCAAACATGGAGGCGGCCTCTTGCTCCTCACCAGCTAGGGCGGGGCACGTATCGGGGGTAGGACCTTCCTCTTGGTCCTCTATACTGACTATATCGCTGTTAGCATCACAGCTATCTTCACTAGAAGTGCTAACATAGTCATTATCTTCATCTAAAATTACAGGGTGGGGTTCTTCTGGGGCTAGGTCCAGGGGCGTCAAATTGCTATCATTTTCTTCAACATTCGGATTCACAATATTTACCTCATTTTCACTTGTATCTACCACAGGGACATCCCAAATGACAACATCAACGTCATTCTCATCACATAGGCCTGACTCTTGTTCAATCTCAACTACAGGGGCGGGATGGGGTTTCCTTACATGTCTAGGGGGAGGGGGCCTGGGAGGGGGTGCAGTCTTAGGAAGGAAATTACAGGGGAGCAATAAATTGCGATGAAGAAGACGGCTCTTACCACATCCTGTTTCGGGTCGCACCTTAAACACAGGGATGTCTATGTTGGGGCGCTCAACGATAACATGTGGCACCTTGCCCCACTTGTCACCAAGCTTGTTCTTTCCTCTTACCCCCACATTTCTAACCAAGACTCTATCTCCTACCACAACCTTATTTTCCTTCAGCTTCCTATCATAGGCGATTTTATTTTTCTGATTCATCTCATCACCTCTTCCTGATGCCAAATTATAAGCATAATCAAGACGATCTCGTAAATGCGTGACATACTCTGGTGCACTAGAGGAAGAGTTATCCTTTGCATGGAGTCCTAAGTACAAGTCTATGGGGAGGCGGGGGTGTCTACCAAACATCAAATAAAAGGGGGAAAACCCGGTGACGTCATGTTTAGTGCAATTGTATGCATGAATTAGGGGGGCAACATACAATTTCCAGTCACTCTTCTTCTCGTCAGAGAGAGTCCCAAGCATACCGAGGAGTGTGCGATTCATCCGCTCACAGGAGCCATTACCTTGGGGGTGATAGGGGTCGTCCTGGATTTATGGGTTCCTACCAAACTACACAGTTGCTTAATTACCTCGGACTCAAAATTTCTACCTTGATCAGAGTGCAACCGTTCAGGGAACCCATAATGTACTAGAAAGTGATCAAAGAGGGCCTTGGCCGTAGTGGTTGCCGTTTGGTTCCTGGTTGGCACCGCTACTGAGTATCGAGTAAAGTGATCGGTGATAACTAGAATATTCCCGTACCCACCTTTTGATTCCTCTAGGGTCAAATAGTCCATACAAACTAATTCAAGGGGCCTACTAGTCTTCACACTAACTAAGGGGGCAGTATTTCTCAAATTCTGGACTCCTTTCCTGCGCACACAACGACCGCAACTCCCAACATAGTGTTTCACAGCTTTAGCCAAGAAAGGCCAAAAGAACCTCTCACGAATCAAGTCTGTGGTTCGTTCAATTCCTAGATGGCCTATTTCGTCGTGTAGGGAGTTCAAAGCTAATGTTCGATACTTTGGAGGAAGGACAAGTTGTAGGGTGAGCTTTCCCTTATCAACCCTCCTTCTGTACAAGACTCCTTGTTTAATCTCTAGCTTGTCCCATTCCCTCAACAAAATCTTCACCTCAACTGACTCATTCCTAACCAAACCTATTGGGGGCTGTGTACCTTGTTTAACATAATCTATTACTTTTCTAATGGACGGGTCTTTCCTTTGTTCTTCCTCCCAGTCTGGGGGTAGGCCAGGGAAGCTATGAGGTGGGTCACTGGAACAAGTAGAAGCATTAACAGTAGCACCCATCATCTCAACATATGGACTATCTTCCACGTCAACATGTAGGGCATAATTAACTACCGCCTGGAATGCTTCAACTGAAATTGGGGCTCACTATTTACTGGGGACTCGGTACTACAGGTGGGCTGGGGTTGTCGAGAAAGAGCATCGGCGTCAATGTTTAGCTTACCGGAGCGATATGTCAGAGTAATATCATAATTCGCTAAGGCAGCTAACCAACGTTGCCCTGTTGCATCAAGCTTCGCCGTGGTTAGAACATAAGTGAGAGGATTATTATCTGTACAAACATGTACTTTGTTCCCATACAGAAAATCATGGAACTTCTCAGTCACGGCCCATTTTAAAGCTAAAAACTCCAACTTGTGAGCAGGGGCGTTCCTTTCACTCTTACTTAAGGATCGACTGGCGTATGCTACGACTCTTTCCTTCCCGTATTCATCTAGCTGATATAGGGCTGCACCCAGTCCAGTAGTACTTGCATCCGTATGCAATATGAACGACTTATCAAAATCAACATATGCCAACACAGGGGGGCTCATCAATTTTTCTTTCAATAACTGAAATGCCTGTTCACACTCAGGGGTCCACTTCCAGGGAGGGGATTTGTGTGGCGGGCTCTTACGGTTACCTTTCTTCTTACGGGGTCCACCCAGGAGATCATGCATGGGTGTGGCTATCTTAGAAAATCCAGGGATGAATTTCCTGTAATAGTTAGCAAATCCAAGAAAAGAACGAGCCTCTCGGACACAAGTAGGGGTAGCCCAACTTCTAACAGATTCAATCTTGTCTGGGTCAGTTTCAATTCCCCTATCTGAAATGATGTGGCCCAAGTATTTCACTCTTGTTTGCAACAATTTACACTTTGACGCCTTAAGCTTAAAGCCATGTTTCGCCAAGCAAGCAATTACTGCTTCGAGCCTCACAAGATGTTCATCGATAGTCTTACCATACACTATTATGTCATCTAGATACACGACACAACAAGTGTGATTCAATTCTCCTAGGCATTTTTCCATTGCCCTTTGAAAAGTGCTGGGAGCATTACAAAGTCCGAAAGGCATGCGATTGCACTCCCACAATCCGAGCGGAGGGGGAAGTACAAAAGCGGTCTTGTGCTTGTCCTTCTCATCAACTTCAAGTTGCCAATATCCAGATTTAAGGTCTAAGGAGCTAAACCACTTTGCACCATTGAGCATTTGGAGCGTTTCGTCTATTCTTGGCAAAGCATATGAATCTCGGATTGTGCGCTGATTAAGCTTGCGGAAATCAATGCAAAATCTCAAAGTTCCATCTTTCTTGCGAACAAGAACGACAGGGCTTGCATATGGGGAGAATGATTCCCTAATGACGCCTGCTTCATGCATAGACCTAATGTGTTCACGCACTTCTTCGTACATTGAGGGAGGGATTCGCCGGTACCTCTCTCGAAATGGCTGTGAATCATTGAGGGGGATAGTGTGTTTGATGATACTACTTTGCCCTATATCATGATCAGATGTGCTAAAGGCATGGGAGTATTTGCCCAAAACCTTTTCCACCTTATCTACATCATAGGGGGAGGCAGGAGAGTCCGAAAAATCTAATCCTTCAATAACACCATCAAAACCTCTAATTGTCTCAAGATTTACAGCGCTTTGCTGGTTTGTCTGAATGGGCCCTTGCACTTCACAAACATACAGATCACCTAGAGTCTGGCGTCTGTATAACCAAATTGGACAGTCAGTATGATTCTCAATCAAAATAGGGACACGCCTAGATTGTTGCCGCTCACGATCAACATATATGACCCCCTGATTTACCACCAGGCCAGTTGGGAAATCACGCACACAAGGTTCTACCATTGCTGCATATGCATATCCTACGCAAGGAAGCGATACTTCACCCTGCACAACTACTGCCTGTTTTGCAGGAATCTTAACAGCCTTTCTTGCTGCGATCCTAACAGCGCCTAGTTTGCCTTTTATGGTCGCCGGTATCGGTGTTTGCATGCATGCATACACTGCTTTCCAAGTAGGGGTCAAGTCCCTATGTGATTCAAAATCATTGCCAAAATCAGCGTGTCCTATATCAATACACGCTTGAATAACATTAGTACCCACACATAACGGAACCTTTCGATTATATGGGGTATCGGGGACAATCAACACAGGGGCAACTACGTCTTGGGGGGATGGGAGGGAACCAGGGAGATGAATTGAAACTTCTACATATCCTAAATAGGGGACAGGCAATCCATTGGCACCTTCAACCTTGATAAGGTTTTCAAGTGAATGGAGAGGGGTACCTTTAAGATTATACGCATAAAATGACTTACACAAAGTTGTAACTTGGGAGCCAGTGTCAATCAAGCATTTGGATCTATGTCCATTAATAATAGACACAGCTTCATTTGCTTGACCAACCATTTTCTTCATCGTCGATGAGGGAGGGGGGACATTACTGGAATTGACCTGCACTCGGTCTACTGCCTGTCCCACGGCAGAGACCTGTTTTCGTTTAAATTAAACTGTGCATCGTGGTGGGACATGGGGGCAGAATGATGGGACATGAGAGGGGGAGGATGGGGCATGTTGTCATGAGGGAGCATCGTTCCCATCCTGTGAGAATTAACGGGATGGGGAGGGTGGTTATAGCTACGAGGTGGGGGTCTACGGAGGTTACACTCCCTAGAAAAATGGCCTGTACGTCCACAGGTGTAACATGGTCCCTGAGGAGCCCTGGGAGCCCGTGGAAAATCGGACTGGGGAGGGGGTCTCTGGCGTTCTACTTCCATCTCCTTCAATTTACCTCGTATATATTTAAGCTCCTTCTCGAGGTCGGCGTGAGAAGACTGGACTTGTGCGGCATGTGCATGAATTTTGTGGCGGGGTCGCTGATTTTCCTGAGCATGAAAGTTCCGAAAATCTTCACTTTCCTGCTCTACCAGCCGAGCTACCCGTACAAGCTCATCGAATGAGTCAATTGCCTCATACTTATGCCGTATGGCTTGTTTAAGATCGGCATTCGACAAGCCCTTCCAAAAGACAATCCTAAGGGTCTCATCTTTGGCCATGGGGGAGATGCCCTTTCGAAGTTCAACTTTATCTATGGCGAGTTGGAGTCTGGCGCAATAGGCGGTAACCGACTCCTCTGTTCCTTGCCTACTGGAGTATAACTGCTGGAGCAGTACCGCACCCGACTCCACCGTGCCATAAAATCCGTCAATCTTCTCTACTATCTCCTCCACACTGGAGTCTATATCCATGTTCATGACTATCTGTCCAGCCTCCCCTCTGAGAGAACGCCTTACTAACCTAGCTAAAGCCTGGTGACTGCAGCTTTCATCTGTTTGGAGGCATTTTATTTCGTGCCTCCAAACTTCGAAAGTACCTCACCACCCTTGGGTTTTGGATCCCCAGAAAATATAGAGAGTTTGAACGGATTCTGAATTACGGTTTGGGATCTAACTACAGGGGGAGTAACATCAATTGATTCTTCTTTTAGTTTGAGAACGAGATTGGATGTGGGAATTTCCAATATCTCAACTACCTTATCATCTAACGTCTGCTTATTTAGTTCCGATATTGCTCGTAAAGCAAAGACACTACTAGCAAAAGCACAGTGAGCGTTACCGGTGCTCTCGCCGGTTAAAGAGTCCTTGCCAAAATTTAAGTGGGACACTTCCCCAATCTTCTCTAAAAATCCTCTTAGACTGTCCTCAGTAGTTGAAGGACTCAATCCCTTTACCAGAACAACACAATCTCCCTAACAGAAGCCATTGTTTAAAGAAGTAATTAGGAGAAAAAGTATGAAAGAAAAATAAAGAAGTAGAAGAGGAATAGATCTAGGGGAAAGGTGAGATGGGAGGAATAAGAGGATCTTAGGAAAAACAACTATATGAGTATTAATCTACAACAGAAAAAACAGTTAAATCCCAATCTGCAATATTGACTATATATATATATGTAAAAGAATAACGACTAAAAAAAATTGTATAAACCAACGCTAAGCGGAAAATATAAAACTTTGCCAATCACTAGCGAGCATATACTTCAGCAACACATACACTCACGTCCAGTCACACAAAATATTTAACCATTCGTCAGATAATGGAATATCAGATGATCAGAATGTAATACCTTCCAAAAAGAAATGACATAGAGAACAAGGCTAGCAATTAAATGAGGAAATGGTTTTCAATTAATCAGGATAAAAACCAAATGATATATCATTAATTTCCGAACTAATCAACTATTCCTCTGCACTATAAAGATTCAAATTCAGATTCGAATCTCAACGAAATCAATTAACTGTCTACAAAACTATAACACTACATATACATGTACAAGCACTTTTTATTGACAGGGACTTGGCATCAAACCTGTCTTTAACAAAAAATTATTTGGGAGCGTTACCGCTTTTTGAAATATTTAAAATAAAATCCTACTAGAGCAAAATCGTGCTGATAACGCGAAGGTCGTGAGTTCCGTCTAACGCCCACGCCACGCCGTCTTCTATTATAATGAAACAATAGAATCGAGCTCCGAGTGAAATCAGGTTTTTGTAATGGTCCGCTAGCTATGACTTCCACTCGGGGGCGGGGTTAGTTCCAAATAAACCACCGGATCAGTGTATGAAATTATATTATTAAAATATAAAATATAAACAAACAAATCCAGAAATAAAGTGCTTGAACACGATTTAAATTACGATGTCACTTGGCAAGTATTTAATTAATATAAATGACAAATCTCATTCATCAAATCAGAATGATAAAAATAATACAACTTATAAATAAATGTCAATAAAAACCGTTGCAATAAATATAGTTGCAAAGTATTACTTAGGGCTAAAGGACTTATTTCTTACTTAATTAATTACAGTCTAAAGGGGAAGGGAAGGGATAGGTTAAGGGAAATGAGGTTAGTAATTATGGCCACTTATCTTCGCGTATATTTCGATCGCGGACTCGAGCTTGGGACGGGATGCGACTTGGAGGAACTGGAACTTGACGGGAACGGAGCTGGACGTGACTTGGAGGAACTGGGACTTGACGGGAACGGAGCTGGACGTTACTTGTAGGACTGGAACTTCACAGGATGAAACGGGAACTTGACTTGGACGAAACTGGAACTTGACTTGGACGAAACGGGAACGTGACTTGGACGAAAATGGAAGTTGACTTCGATGAAACTTTGATGAGTGCTTGAAAGTCCTTTAGCTTAAACGTTAAAGCTTTGTTGCAATTTAACTGTTGCTCTCTGCTGAAATGGTCACAATCTGACACTGTTGCACTTTGTTAAACTGTTGCTTCGAATTTCCCAAAGTCCGAACTTGCACACTGGATCTTGCAGGGCGTATTATTATTAGTGGATGAATATTAGAAGAAGTTGGGGTTCCAGGTGGGGAGAGGGGAATCTAAGTGAGGGGTTCAGCTGGGTGTTTCCAAGTGATCAAAACATTCATGCAAACTACTTTTATACCTCATTAAACATTCATACTCGGCTTTTCCTCTTATCATCTTATTGGTCATTACTTTAAAAAGGGGAAGGGTCTAATCTAATACTTTACTCTTATTGGTTCAAGGTCACCTCTCATGGCCAAAGACACAGTCCTTTGAAGTGTTCTTCAAAGAGCATATTTCAAAGAATAGTCACAAAGCATAAATAACCACAAAGAGCCCGTCTGATATATAAATCCCTTTCCTAGAGCTTAATCTCCATTATTACAGATTTATGAATGGCATTAAAGTCTAGTACACTAGTAATCAGTATTGTATCAAACAGGATGGATTAATACTGTGAATGGCGATAGGGTCATAAAGGATGTACCCCAGCGTGGGAATGGGCTAGCTTCCATAGATGGAGACATACCAGCACATTTTATAAATACATCTATAACCAATAAAGACAAAGAAAGATACAGTTGAAAGAGACAAGGATAAAGAGAGAGAGAGAGAGAGAGGGGTCACATGGTTTAAAGGGGGATATTTCTACTTCGCTACATATATATTAAACAATTCAATACTGCTCAATACAAAGAAACGATAAAACAACAAATAACTCGACAAGAGGTGGCGCTGTCTACCAATTCTAACCAGAGCCATCTATACACAGAGTTTGGCCAACCCGGTTCTACACTGCAAAAACCAGAGTGTTAAATTTAACACCAAGGGTGTTAAATTTAACACTTTCTTGGTATCTATATCGTGCAACTCCTCTGGTGTTACTTAACACCATTTTCTGGAATTAGATAATTTCAATTCCACTTTTGGTGTTAATATTTGACAACTCCTACTGGTGTAGATTAACACCAATATCTGGAATCATAACAAATTCAATTCCACTTTTGGTGTTTATATTCTTGTTGATCCATTAGAGATTTTTCTATGTATGTCTAATGGTCCCACATTCCAT
This sequence comes from Mesocentrotus franciscanus, assembly GCA_037976565.1. Lineage (NCBI taxonomy): Eukaryota > Metazoa > Echinodermata > Echinoidea > Camarodonta > Strongylocentrotidae > Mesocentrotus > Mesocentrotus franciscanus. The sequence continues at coordinate 28,826,972 of CP137685.1, read as the reverse complement.
ATTCCCTATTATCGACCAGGGTAGAGGAACCAGTGGTAAACTGATAATTCATAATCGATGTTGGCAACTGTCCACCAATAGGTATATTCTAATCTCCATTGCATTAACTCCATCACATAGATCATTTGAAGTAAATTCAAGATTAACATGTATGTGGTACAGGCTGGTACACATATATATATAATAAACATGCATGTTGTTTCTTGGTTAGTAATCATATAATCAATATATCTATTGCTAAAACGTTAATATAATTGTAACAAGATCGGACATATAATCTATTGGTCAATAATTGCCAAAGGAAAATACAAATCACAAAATTGATGTGCATTGTCATAATTTGCTTAACAAATCATGATAAATGTATTTTTCTGTGAACACGTGTAAAGTAATCATTAAGCGCGCGTACACTTTGTGAAAACTTATTCGACCAATCAACCGCCTTAAACGAAATCACGTGATGATACTTTCAACACCAAGCATAAAACAACACCATGTTACTTAACACCCAGTAATTATTAATGCATGCTTAAATCTGACCGGTGTTAAAAATAACACCAATGGTGTCAACAAAATTCAATACCATACTGGTGTTAGAAATTTAACACCCTGGTTTTTGCAGTGTAGTTGGACACAATATAGCGACTACTGCTTTCTTGGGCAAGCACAAAACAAAAGAATATACGCCATGTTGTGACCCAGTGAAACCAAGTTGGCCAAACTCCTTGTATAGATGGCTGTGATTTTAACAAAGTCGAGACATGACGGTGACTTGACCAAAATGCACATTTTTACTGAAACCGAGAAGTGATGATTGGTTTATTGCATTTTCATTTTATTCATTTAGATATTTTGATGTGCAATCACGGAGAGGGTATAAGACAATATATAATACCACAAAAGAGAGAGAGAGAGAGAGAGAGAGAGGGACAGAGACAGACAGACAGACAGAAAGACAGAGATTAGTTCTGAGTGCATAAAGGAAAGTGAAAATAGAAAAAAAGAGATAAAGAGAGTACACATGTTTATGTTTCAAGAAAGAGATGTTGAGTTTTAGAGACAGAGTTATCAGAATGAAGAGGAAGACGAACCACTATAATACAATCAATATTAATACAAATAGTCCATAAGTATTTTAAAAAATGAACAAATGTTCAATTCAACCTGCCTTGCATAAGGTAAAATATGAGCAATGCAAGTAAACAGGATCTTGATAGAGTCAGAGTGAAACCATTCTGGTCTCAATGTGTTATGTACAGTGTGGAAACTTAACACACAATGTAGACACAGCAGTGTAAATTCAGTGTTAGCACACTTTTGACGCAGTGTGAACGCAGCTTTTTCACATTTTAAATAACTGTGGAAACAATTTTAAGAACGTGTGAACAAGAGGTAATATAGGGTGTAAACATGATAAATACAGCATGAAAACTGTGTGTTCACATTTTATTAAAGCCCCTCTAAAGTGTTGGGAGCCCCAAATTCGCCAAAAATTTGATGGCAAAATTTCACTTAAATTGTATCATAATGTGAAAGAGGATGTCATTTAAGACACACTTCTGCGAAGATCCCCCAAAAAAAAAAAAAAAAAAAATGTGTTTGAAGACAAATATTGATAAAAAGAATACATAGTTTGGGTTTTCTGTTGTACGCAGAAAACCTAAATATCGTATTCTTTCATCAATATTCGACTTCAAACACATTTTAAAAAAAAATCCTTGCAGAAATGTGTCTTAAATGACATCCTCTTTCACATTATGATACAATTTAAGTGAAGTTTTGCCATCAAATTTTTGGGGCTCCGAACACTTTAGAGTTTAGAGGGGCTTTATTAACCTTTGCGTGCAAACGGTGCAATAGAACAGTGTTCCAGGTCATATTTATATCCTAAATAACCACATACTGTGATTGTATTGGCCACGGTGTTTATAATAATCATCAACATTTCACATTCTCAAAATCTTTTCCGAGGGTATACTGTGTCCCACACACAGTGGATCTCTTAAAGCCCCTCTAAAGGGTTGGGAGCCCCACAAATTTGATGGCAAAATTTCACTTAAACTGTATCATAATGTGAAAGAGGATGTCATTTAAGACACATTTCTGCAAGGATTTTCAAAACACATGTGTTTGAAATCGAATATTGACGAAAGAATGTACAATTTTGGTTTTCTGCGTTCAACAGAAACCTAAATTATGTATTCTTTTTATCAATATTTGTCTTCAAACACATTTTTGGGGGATAATCTTTGCAGAGGTGTGTCTTAAATGACATTCTCTTTCACATTATGATACAATTTAAGTGAAATTTTGCCATCAAATTTTTTGGCGAATTTGGGGCACCCAACACTTTGGAGGGGCTTTAAATCACAGTGTGTCACATCATGTGAATGAAGAATTTAGTCGGTATGTTCACACTGGCAACGTCATAAATGTGTTTTCAAAATTAAATCCATGGTAATACATGTAAACGCTATGTGTGATACGTTGACATTCAGACAGGGGTAGGGGAAAAGGGGCGCATAGTAGGGGCGCATGTGTTAGCGCATGCGCAGTAGGGAAATGAAGTAGCCGACCAGAGATGAATGATAATTGTATTAATTGTATCGAATACCATACTGATAGATGTTTGTCACGTGGCAGTACTTGATCACGTGATAGTTAAATGGTCCTGTAGATTATTTTCCACCCAAATTCTCAGAAAAAGCCGCTGAGGTGATTGCCTGAAAAATAAAAAACAAATATGAGATTGTTTCTCTCCCGGTTCAACATACCCATCACCAATAATTGCTATTCATGATGTTTTTAAGAAACAGACCGACAGAACATACAGGCGCAAACAAGTCGGCATCGGAATTCAATCTTGTTTGATTGTCCCGTGCTTCGAGTCCCCGAGCGCTACTTCGGTCACACACGAATGCAAACAGAGTGCAGAATTGGAAACTACTCTTATCTTGTAAAGATCACTCGTGATCGCTCGTACTGGGGCACGCACAGGTGATCGTGCCTTCAAGAAGTTCTAAACGATGGAAGCTATGTTTCCATGGACAGGACTTTGAAGTGGCACGTGGTGTTCAAACGCTCACTATGCTCATGGTAAACATACTTTATACGAAGTACGCCTTCGGAAACCGCTAGCGATTGCGTCGAGTCTCAGACGGTCTTCATCTAAACAGCCACTTGCGTGTGGTCTCCGGAATACATACGAGTACTTAATAATGGAATGTGTTTTTACAAAGATACAAACCTTTCAAGTGATCCGAACCTGGAATTGCATATATCAAAACAAATACAAATATACTAAAGAAGTGAAATCGGCCTGTTCGCCCTAACTTCAGCCACAAATCGTTCACGTCTGTGCATTAAGGTTCTAATCCCTGAAATCGGAAGTTACTTTGAAACGAGAAATTTCTCACTAGTTTGAAATTAGAGATGACTGTGTTGAAGATTATTGATTGCTAGTGTACACAAATTCAAGGAAATGAATCTTGCGTAAGACTTTCTATATACATGATATAAGTAGATTCAGGGAGCCATACGACACTTGCTCGGCGACAATGACTCCGCGGTCCATTCCGTACGCTAACCAAATTCTAAACTTCGCGACCAAATACTATACCCAACCCTTATACTAACCCTTCATCTTGAACGAAATAAAGTCCCTAGCAATTGCCGCAAGAGCGTATTGTCAGAGCACCTGCTGTACTCCAATTTAACATGGCAAAAGTAGAAAATAAATTACTTTCTGACCGATAAAATCACCAAATATGATATTGTTTACTCACATTTATATTCAAAATGGTGTGTATTATCGCGTAGCTCGGATATCATCCAATTTCTTGTCTAGTCGGGGAGTGGCGGTATTTCTAGCGAGCAAAAGTAGTCGTTTGAAAGGCGAAAAAAGCGCTTCGAATGATTTGAGTTGGGTCGACATTAACATCTTGACTTTCGCGGCGTATTCTCATGGGCCTATTAGAATACACTTGTGAACTCCTTTTGGGACAGGGGCGGGAAGAATAAATTTGCGCGGGAAACATGTGTCTTTTTATCGGCCCGTTGTGCTCCAATAGCAGGGGAAGTTCTGGCGGGAAAAGGAGGGCCCTTATGTTGACATTTGAGTATCAATTGGGGGACTCTTGATGTTTTTTTATTTAGTTTTGGCGGAAATTGATGTTGACATTGACCGCCAATCGGTGCGGTAAATGATGTGTATTACGAAGGTCGTGCACCCACATCATGTAATGCGGGTTGAAGTCTGGTTTATCAAACGTATAGCGAAGGGGAAAATAAATGTATCCATTTCATATTTGACATGTGTTATAGGCGTTTATTTTAGTACTGAGCTCGCCTATTTTATTGAGGAAAATCATGAATCAATGGAAAATTAATATCTTGATAAATAACACTAACAAAACAAAAACAAAATGTGCTAAAAAAACAGGTGCTATGTATAAATTATAAGGAGTTGCACTTGTGATAAATTTTAGCACCTAAAGTGCCAATTCTGGCAAAGGTTTTTGCGGTGCACAATAAATGGGTGCTAAAAACAAGTGCTGAGCCAAGGCAATCAAGGAGGCCAATGCATTAGCACCTGAAGAGCTATGACAATTTTCCATACCATTTGCATATTGTTTTTTTTATAAAGTTTTTGTGTACTATTTATTGAATAATCTGTTGTCAGCGTCTAAAATATACGATCGGTCAATAAAAAAAAGAACAATGATTGAGAAATTGGTCAGTGAGTTTGTAAATTTTATTAATTTCCTACGTCTTATGATTTAAAAACCATTTTTAATCATGATAAATAAGGATTGTACAAATACATATCAATCTCATGTAATGCGTAATCTGGGTGCTGTTATTAATAGCCCGTATGTCTCTTCATCAGCACCTTCAGTGTAAAATTAGTAGCACCTCTTGGATGCTGAACCAGGGACCTATATAAAGCAGCACTGTATGTGCACTCCCTATATGAACACCCAAAACTGCTATATGTAGCCTTCCAAGTGCTAAAAATAGCACTTTAGTTTTTTAGAGTGTATGAGTAGCATATCATTGCAGGTCCTCTAAAATGAAAAGGCCTTCCTGATTCATACCTTTTGAAAATCGACATTTCAGTAATTCCTGTGTGTTGGAACAAACACGGAAATTGGGAAAGTTGTCTGGCATTATACGTCACAGGGATAGTACCAATTCAGCCAATTTGAAATTCCCAAAGGTAAAGTGATATAAATTTTCAAAATGTCATTACTTTAAAAAAAAGTTTTTGTCCGATTTCGTTTAAATTTTTAAAAATCTACTTCTCTGATAGGGGAACGAAAAAAAAACAACAACAAGTGGCCCAAAAAATGGAAAAGAACAGCACCACTGGCACTGCATAGTGCAGACGTGCAGGCCGGTATGGGCGGGAAAGAAAGCTTTACATGCCGAGTATTTATGAGGGGGGTATCGACTGCAAAATAAACACGGCCATGTTTGCGCGTTGATGCGAAAATGGCCTGATTGAGATTCAAATGGAGTGTACAGTTCCTCCTTAGAGACCTCTTCAGAAATAGTATGCTTACAATAGTAATATATATTCCTGTTCCTTCTTCTTTCCTTGTTTAACGCCATGTTTATCCTTTCCTTAAATTCTACCTGTTCTCTAGTGATGTTCATTCTTCATACATTTCAACATACGATCCAGCAGTCTCAAACACTTATTTACTCAATTTAATGTTGTTTTTATGTCTGTAGGTACCTCATCTAAAGGCGGGGTAATAATATATAGTACATAGATTACAAACATTAGAAGTGGTATACACGTATGAATGTTACTATTATTATTATTATTATTCTCATTATAATTTCAAATATGATAATTTAATATACATATTCATATGTATTATAATAACGATCTAAAATATCCAATTATTCCTTCAATTTGTCTTGTTTCTGCAAAAACACATCACTAATTATTTTCATCTTTATTATTCCAACTACTGTGTCTGTAGTTACGAGGAAACGTGTTATTTTACAAGAAATATTTTAATTATTTTCACATTATCAATGAAACGGCAACTATTCAAATCTAATTAATATCGATTTTTATTTACAATTTATGAAACAAAATCACACATTAAAGTGAACTATAATTCGTGTACAATGATTATAATTGGTAGAGAAAAATAAAACTAATAAAGGCAAAGTTTGGGATGGTACAGCTCCCTTTAGTCACAGCGGATTAATATTAGAAGAAAAAAGAACCCATTAATATATACATAAACATCGATTATTCTTTGTATACACTTTTACATCTCACCCCTGGTAATGTGGTGCATGTGTAAAGACCCACGTAAAGCTAACTCTAGACTCGCCTTATTATTATCCGTTTTATGAAGAAAGAATTTTGCGTTGACTGCCTCCGTGAGTGATGAGTTTCCTTTACGCCATCAAACAAGCATTGGACTCTCCCTCCCTCTGGATTTAATGAAGTTTGCGTTCGTTCATTCGGAGATGCCGACGAAATCTATCATTTTTCCGGTCGCTCATTTGTTGCCATGACAGTTAAATATCGCACAAATTTGCCAGACAACACCAGCATTTCTTGTTTGTCCTCGCATTAATATCCGAGTGGATCCAATTACTGAGCGGTCGAGAAAATACCATCATCCTACTAACAAGAGGGCCCTCGTACTGAAATGCATATCAATCATTCATTGTTGTTGTTTCGTCTTTAACTTCCTAGTTTTATTTTATGGAGTTTACTCTTCTTGGCGCAGAGTGTAGATAGTAGAAAATTCCCTTGATTTTTTAAAGATGATTATTTTGTATAATTCTCGTTCTTTTAGGCAACATGCTTTATGCGAATATACTGTATCTGAATGGGGGGCGAGTGTTATACATTCTTTTTCAATGACAGAGGGTTTACTCGACTGGGTTATTTTTAGTGTAGAGGGGGTGATGAATGTTTCATTGTTTCTTTGTTTTGTTTTATTTTGTCTTTGTGTGTGTGTGTTTTGTGCGTGTGCGTGTATGGGTATGAAATTTCTTTATTATTTTTATATTTCATTCATAATGTTGTTTATGTATTTAATGAGGCAAGATTACTGTACAATACAGATGTTACGTAAGAAAAATGAAAATACAATTCTCTTTTTTTATATACATTTTAATCTCCTTCATATCCCCTCTCTTTCTCTCTCTCTCTCTCTCTCTCTCTCTCTCTCTATTCTTCCACTCTAAACTGTTTCATAAAGTCATCTTATAGGCTATTTATCCACCTACCTATACTATATTTTTATTTTTATTTCAGTACATGATATTGATATTATTATCATATCATTCCCAGTCATGATGTTGGTCAATGTTAGCGATATAAATATGATTTTAAAAATTCATCATTTGGAATGGACAAAGCTGTTAAAACGTTCGTCATTGTTTGAGCAATAACCAATTAGTGCAGTAACCCTCAGATAAATGTAGAAAGAGAAAATACGTGTTTTAAAATAATTTTTCAAAAATGGATTGAATGGCATGACATATATATATGTAAGCACTAGATCTGCGTGAATATGTATTAATAGGCGAATATTCATAGGCCTTCATAAACCTCAGTAAAGACCACCAAAAGCAGAGAATAACTCAATAACTCACATCGAATGATATAGACACTCCGCAAATTGGCCATGTCGTAAGTATTTCACACATAATCCAATTAACCTCGTCCCCAGGCAGGTAGTATTGGTGGCCCTTGTGGGTGTGAAGTCGGACAGGTTTGATTTAGCGTCATATCTGGTCACGCGTTTATCTTAGGATGACGTACCGATCCATCATTGCCAATCTCTTGTCGTAATTGACCGCTGTGCATGATGAGGGATGACTTACCAAACTGAACTCAGGTTTACAAAGACAGTTCTCCACCTGAATCAAACTAAATAATCTCTTCAGGAAGCGGGGATGGGGGATGAGGTATGTCACTAAATCAATGTTGTCCAACATAAACCCAAGATTTATGTAATGGTTGTCTATCTCTATCAAAGACAATAATCACCACGAGATGGGGCACTGTCATCAAATTAATCACTACTATCCAAAATTAATTAACACAAGTTTACAATATAGGTTTTCCAACTCTATCCAACCAAATGTTCTATAAGTACAAAATCTAACATCAAATAATTTTCTCTGACTTATTTTCATAGCAATCTAAACATGTCAGGGTTAAAAAAGACATGAATAACGAGGTCATGAAATTAGTTAAACTAAGGCATTCTCCGCTGGTGCAAATATTAGAAAACCTTTTTATACTATCGTGAGACTGGCCATTAAGTGATTCGGTAAATAGTCTATCAACCTTTAGAAAGAATAGATGTAGACAATGCTTGGTCATGCCCCTGCCTTCACTTCTCTTTCGACATTATATTACCATGCTTTTTATTAATATTTGTAGTATTGATATAAATAATTTGAGAAAAAAAAATAACACGTAGCAGAAACCAGCTGTTCTTTGAAAGATAAAAATTCTTGATGGCATCACGTCCGTCAGTCACTAATATACTAGCGCATCTAGACAACCTAAATCCATTGGTACATGTATACACCATCGCCTTCATCACATTAACCGGGACTGGTGAACCCTTCTCAGGAGACATACATAAATATATCTACAAGGCTAATATCCTTTAAAATTGATAAGAGTCCCGAGTGAATATCAACACTTGGGATGACGTCAATAAAGTTGTGGTAGAGTCTGTATTTTGTTTTCGTCATCACCATCGCATCCGCCATCGTTACCGAACCGTCGTCGAGTTTCTTTTATTTTGATTATTCGCACTCAACGACCGCATTGTTAAGTGCGTCTTTCTTCGCCTTCATTGAATTGTCTCTTAACTTGTGTGTAGTTTCGTTTATTGTGTACCTGCAGAAAAATAAGAGGAGACGTAAGAGAGAAAGAAAAGAAAGAAACAAAAATAAAACTAATGGAAGGAAGAAAAACACGACATGACCCGACCTCATGCTGGACGATGGCACAGACTTTACAAAATCATCATCATATAAGGCAATTCTAAAATCCCTGTCCATCGACTAAGTGACATTTCACGTAATCTCAACATGTTTTCTTTAAAGCTAAAAAAATGGTGTATAGAAATTGCACCTCAGTTGGTTTATTGAATCTTTGCGTTAGTTTTCTTCAGATTCTCCCCATTCTATCGTTCTGTTCTCTCGCATATCGTCGAAGAAGTAACACCAACGCCCGCACCCCATCCCACACACACACACACCCGCACGCACCCGCACACATGACGCCACCCACGCTACACCTCTCTCACTTCTACTAAACACAAACACACATGTGGAACGATCAAGTTTTATAGGCTGATTCATCAGACATACCAACCTCATAGTCATGCAATATCTCACAATTTAAAAACTAACAAACAAATACGAAAACAAGCACCGTCATAAAATTGCACCTCCGACTATTACGTAACAAAGAAAAGAATGAGTCTACATATACAAAATGGTGTTGATTCGAATACACAATAAAAGGCCGAAAATTAGATTTGTCTTACAATTTTCGTTAAAGGGATCCGGTAACTTTGTCTCAGGTTCTGAAAAAAAAATCTTGGATTTAGCTCATGCTGCAATGATAATTATAAACCTTTAGGTCAGTCAGGAACCCCATGACTTTTACAAGCCGATCGCCTGTCTGATTATCAAGATATTTATGATTGGAAATCGAAACCAAAGTTTGCGTTTTCCTAACGGTTTTCATAACACTACAGTCTATTGGGGAAAACGAGTATGGTAAAACCGGTCACTCAAAGATTTTTACTTTTTTGAGGCACTTCTTGATCATTTTGAATCGTGATTTTTTTTTAGGGCTTCAATATTACACCATATCACAGACACTGATAAAACGTAGGGCCGTGCATCTCAGATATAACATTGTTAAACGATGCCTTTAAAAACCAGTTAAACCATTTTAGACTAATTTTGAAAACACGATAAAAGTGCGTACATACTATTTTCATGAACGAAACGGACCTTGTGAGTAACAAATTATATCGCTCTGTTCTCTCGCATATCGTCGAAGAAGTAACACCAACGCACCCACCTCATCCCCCCACACACACACGCGCGCACCCGCACACATGATGACACCCACGCTACACCTCTCTCACTTCTACTAAACACAAACACACATGTGGAACGATCAAGTTTTATAGGCTGATTCATCAGACATACCAACCTCACAGTCATGCAATATCTCACAATTTAAAAACTAACAAACAAATACGAAAACAAGCACCGTCATAAAATTGCACCTCCGACTATTACGTAACAAAGAAAAGAATGAGTCTACACATACAAAATGGTGTTCAATTCGAATACACAATAAAAGGCCGAAAATTAGATTTTTCTAACAATTTCCGTTAAAAGCCAGTTAGACCATTTTTGACTAATTTTTGAAAACACGATAAAAGTGCGTACGTACTATTTATTTTCATGAACGAAACGGACCTTGTGAGTAACAAGGAGTGAGCTTCTAAAGGTTCTTCTTTCCTTCTCTATCTCTCATTATTGACTGTTCAAGAGGCGAATATTTCCTATTAACTTGGAGTGATTTATTCCTTGGAATTACAAAATCGAAGGCATATTTTTGACAGGAGTGCGGCAAAATGTTGGAGGTACGTAAGTAAAACGTCACTCATTCTAATCTGATTTACTGTTTGTAGGTGTTAACACATTTATATAATGTTAGCTGTGTTGCCAAGTACGGAATGTGTCGCAGTTATTGCATATTTCATGAATTTAAACAGATTTGGACGTCAAAACACTAAATCACTCATTACCTCAAACTAACCCGTTTTTCAATGACTGAATACACCGGTTTAAACTAATAAAACAATATAGCGTTAATAACTGGGCGGCCAACATGGCCAAGTAACGTCCGGTGTTCCATTTTAATATATATTCTAAATAGCCTCGGACATGTACAACATATCATTTAGCACATTCTTAAGTAGTTTGATAGTAACTTGATGATGCCATTATTACATGCAAATACGTGAACTGCATGAATAATATGAACAGATAAATTCTAGGAATGGGGATTCCTTGACATTCTATTTAAGCAAATATTAAATGTGCATATTACGGCCCAATTACTATTTTTACCATTTCATTTTCTAAGATTTTGTAACAACTTCTTCGAAGTTAGCCCCTACTCTCCTGCACTATTACATTCACCAAACACAATTACACTGAGTACAGTGATGCCAATATAATTCACTTCTTTAATATTCGCGTATGATGTTCGAGTATACATGTACATGATGGTGTACCTTTCAGCGGCGCCATATTGCCCAGCGGCTGATACGGGCAGCACTCTGCAAAGATTCGACCACGAAATTAAATACTGATACATTTCTGCACTTTTGGTTTCAGTATCTCCTGCTAGAGAACCCCTAAAGCATTATGAACTACTCCTCCTTTCGCTTTACTCGTATAATTATGCGTATATAGTATGTGCCAATGAATAACTGGTATTAATCCAAAGACCAGGGTTTCTTTTGAGAAGAGGAGGTTTAATAATCCTTTTAATTAGAATACGGTAAAATTACTTGGATGTCATGGTTTGAGATGCAGTTGCTATTTCTTGTCACGTCGTTTCTATAAGCACTATCAACAAAGTCATGCTCTGAGATTTTGATGGAATAGTCATTTTCATATTACTTTATAGCAGTTTTGATACCTCTATCTCTCTGTACCTCCACATCTCTCTTTCTCTTAATAATCTATTTAGCCCCCCTGATTTTCTAAATGTACAGGATTTTGATCATCCACCTTTCTTTCATCAGGTCATATTGCTGATCACTTCGTTTCGGGTGGAATTCCACGCTCACAAACAGTGAAAGACAATCTCATACGAGTGATTCAACCACTACTTCGCAGTGGATTCAATCGAATTTAATTGGATTCTACTCCGACTCTTTATATTAAGATAGTCGTGGTGATAACGACAGGGATTTGTTTTCTTTCAGCTGGGCATTTGGGTTAGTAGATTATGAATGCACGCATGTATGTCGACCCAAATGCACTTATTCATGTATAGAACATGTTTTATACATAACCGTCCTGGGTTACATGACCTTGAACATTATTCATGACCTTCTGATGTATCTGTTTTTCATCATTCTTCTTTCTGTACGTCCCCACTTCATTCCTTTTGTTCTTTTCCATTAAGTTCTTCAGTTACCTTGGGAACTTCCAATCCGTTTTCAATTTTAAAAATAAAAACGAGTAAATTTCTGGGCAGAACATTTAATTTCCTTTCCCATCGCTAAAGCGAGTACATCCATTTTCTTCATCAGCAAGATAACCACTTTCCCTCTTGACCAAAGATGTGCTCGCATTTTTCTGTTTGTGGTATTTTTCTAAATTCAATTTCAATAATCACATTTCCCTACCTGGCCATCTCGCTCGGCATAGAGCAATATGAAAGCTAGCTTGAAGGGGGAGAACGTAATTCAATTGAGGGGGTTGGAGAAGAACCAAGGCTCTCGCGTTGATATGGAGGTTCAATCGTAATTAACTTGGTTAGCAACTTCAATTGTTTCTCTTTGATTGTTGAATCGTTATAACTGCCTGACTGTTGCAAGAAGCTACTTCGTGAGACAGGTAGAGAGGCAGAGAGACAGAGAGAGAGAGAGAGAGAACGAGGGAGAACGAAGAAGAGAGACAGAGAGATGGCTTAGAGTAGAGTGATGGTGAGAGATACAGTGATAGATAATTGATTCTGTCTTGAACAATGTTCACTTTCCTCGTTGTCTATGTAATTGGGATGAAAGTCTAGAGAAGAGGAAAATTGTCAGTAGTTTTGAAGGTGTACAGTGCAAAGGCGATCTCGTGTTACCTGTGTACAAACTGGTGTTGCATATTTATCAACACAAATATTGTGAAGTTGCTTATATGTTTCCTATGAGAGGCAGTTGTCTCATTTTTAAACAGGCGTTTAATCCGATTCCTACGTTTAGTGCAGGGTACTTTATATAACCCATGGGAGTGTTTCACAAAGACTAAGATCGACTTTAAGTTGGACTTAACTATGGCGGGCCGTTCATGCCACTGTTTGCTCTCACCGTTATGATCTTTAGATAATATTTTTCATTCAATAATGAATTATAAAAATATATAAATTCTGTAGATTTATGACCATGATTTGTAAGTCCCTTGAGAGATCAATGCCAGTAAATGGTGAGAGCAAACAGTGGCATGAACGGTCTGCCCTAGTTAAGTCCAACTTAAAGTCGATCTTAGTCTTTGTGAAACTCCCCATAACTGTATTTTCTTGCAAGCTCGGAAGGCTACATGTCCATTTCATGTATTTGTTGTGCTTGTTGTTGTTGATGATTGTTTCTTTTGAATATTCACATGTTAACGTTTAATGTGTGAGACATGGTAGAGTAAGCGCCATGAAAGCCCACAAGAAGCCACCGTCATCATCATCGTTATCCTCATCATCATCATTATCATTATCCTCATCATCATCAGTATCATTTTCTCCTATTATCATTTGATATTTCAATATAACAATGCTCACATAATTATCCAAAAGACTCTCAATCAATGAATATGCAAATTAGAATGTATTACATTATTACATGTACAGAATTTGTCTCTAGAGGTCGCTTTATATTCATGATGCTCAGAGCCATCTATACACAGAGTTTGGCCAACTTGGTTTCACTGGGTCACAACATGGCGTATATTCTTTTGTTTTGTGCTTGCCCAACAGAGCAGTAGTCGCCATATTGTGTCCAACTCGAACCGGGTTGGCCAAACTCTCCTAATCATTGGCACTGATGATGCTTACCCACTGTTTTCCTTTCAACTTTGACCTCTAACATATCTAAAACATTCCCTGTAGCAAATGGGACCATATCCATCCCGACTGAGTGCAAATCTATTATCTTGCACTCTTTAAGATGCACTTAAGTCCAAGACAAAGGCTTAAAGAAAGCGTAGGTTTAGGTGTTCAGGGGTGCAAATTATGCACCCAAACAGGCCTATCCTTGATAGTGATATGCCATATATATTATTAGGCTTGAAGATGACCTTTTTGTCTGGTTGCATTGTTAAGAGTGGCACGTTTACCAATATAACTTTTGGATAGACTTGGACAAGTGAGAATAGAAGCGTAGTCACAATTCTCATAAATTGGCTGCACTTGTACCCAGGGTCCTTTCCACCATCTCTTCCTACATCGTCCAATGCATCTCAAGATCCTATCCTTCGCTAGCCCTCCAACCATCGACCTCTATTTGTTTTACAAATTAACCATGCTGAACATTTCAACAAGCCCACAGTGTCGCTTTGCCTCGAAACCACTAGGAAGGCGAGCCTCGGTACCTCGAGCGGGCGAAGACCCGTCACTATGGAGTGGACTCGTGTTCTACTTCTGCTCCTCTTCAGGCGTTTTATTTAGAGCACGCCGCGTGTTTAACGTGTATAACTTACCCATGAAACTTATTATGTAATCAACTGCACCGCCATTAGCATTTTAAGAGAGCGAGGCAACCTCGTGCGGTCGAAAGCTCGTGTAACATTGTACTGAACAAGTGTTATGAAAAGTCTGAATGTATTTCAATGTATGCTAGAAGGAGTCAATCAAACGTCATTGTGGTAATACTTTGTTTTTGAAAGCAAACAAAAAAATCTAGGTTATATGCAGCTGCTATTCGAGAATGTGTGGAGTGTGTATTTCTGAGAAATCCACGGATATAGAATAAAGAAACTTATGTCTGTTGTATGCTGTTAAAGTTCGTCAAAAGTCATTTCATACATGTATTTAAAGATTTCTCTTTCATATTGATAATGCTGAAATGTACTAAGCAGACCGTCAATCGACATGACTTTTATCTTTTCAACATTGTACCTTTTTTTAACTCTTGACTTTAGCCAGTGATATGAATATCAACTTTATATTTTGTAAAAATAAGAATAACTTCATAATTTGTAGTGCCACTACAATGAACAATTTTGCTGAATTGTTTTTCATTATTTTCTATAGTCATGCTCGTCGAGTGTGGTGAAGAATAGAGCAATTTACCTGTAGACCAACTTTTCCGGTAATTTTTTTTCGTTTAAAAGACAACCGTATAAAGTTACGGTATCATGACATCCCCGTTTTCGAAGATGCTACTTTTTGAAGAAGCTGAAATTATATCCTTAGATCTGAAATGCTAAGGAGGAAACCTGGTGCTGATTTGATGCTTTTCCCATCGGGCCGGGAGGAGGAATCTGAAAAATCGGTAATTGGAGTGAAAAATCACATTAGCCAAAAGAACGGAAGTATGGCAGCGGCGTCGGCGCAGATGAGACGCGTAACAGGTTTATCTACATGCACACGTACTATGAATGGTTTAGCTATGTACTTTGAAGAAGGAAGATTATGTTAGTCTGGTTATCAACTCCAACAATCTTTATCACTTTTGCTTGTGGATCTTTCTTTTCCTTTCATTCCCTTCATTATATTATTCATCATCTCCTAATTCATCATTTCCTTTTCACCCTCATCCCTCTCTCGTCTTGAACTTCTTTATACAAAAAGATTATTGCAATAAGTTTCTTCAATCTTTTAAAATCCTATTAGTCATCTTCGAAAATTCTACTCACTTTTCCTCGCCATTCATTTTTTTCCTCGACTTCTTTTTCTGATCATGCTATTATGTACATTATCTCCTTCGTCTTTATTTTCAATCAATTATCTTTGTTCTTCACGTGCACCCCTACCCCGTCACCACATTTCTTATTAAGCACATATGGAAGAGGTTTGGAGCTTGTACATTTAAAGTCCTTGGTCACGTCGACAACCATGTCCCACAATACATCACCAACTGCATGACGTGGTGATGCTGGGATACAGTAATCGGGAAATTGTTCTATGTACGCCATTACCGAAAGATGGCGCAATCGAAGATACATTATAGCAGTGGTAGCGATGTCGGTAAAGGATACACGTCTGTATAAATAATAATAATGACACATAAAACCACACACCCTCAAAGAAACAATCAACCGCCACCACCCTCTCCCCACACACACACACGCCCATGCCCAACACCAGAAATTCATCATGGGGCTTAAAGATGTGATGTTTATCGATATCACTTCCTGATTTATACTTCCTGAAATTTAGGCCAAAATAAGAACATAGATTTCCTTCAAAGTTTTATGACGGCTGATCTATAAGGCTCACCGCACGAGGAATATAATACGCATCGGCTGGTAACTTTTTCACAAACAAATTGGCCAAAATTCAATTTGGGGGCTTAGGGAAGCAGAAGTTGATTAGAAGTGTGAATTCAAGTCTCTTGTCATCCTTCCGATTTAATAAATAAAAAATATATGCCCTTGGACTTTTGGTGGTTAACCTACTCACTAAACTCTCTCTCTCTCTCTTTCCCTCTACTCGTCATCATTTTCCGACTCTCCCGAGTGGTTTTGTGAACCAATTACCGCTATATCAAGTCTAGACGAGTGAGTCCATTTTGGCGGGAAAACGATTCTGTTCCCGCGTGATTTCTGTCTGCTCCCACGAGACGGAGGTGACCTTATTATAAAGTTTTATCTCATGTCTGTTTTCTTAGAATCCGGTGGAGATTTTACTTAAAAGACTATCTTTGAGAACATGGACACGCTATTCGTCACCTTGAATACGTCACGAAAAGAGCATGAACTTCAAGATACATTTTTATAGAATGTATTTCGTGTAATTTTTCTTTCACTCAGTAGGCCTTTAATGTTGTACACATTGGTGGATCCAACAGTGTCTGGTAAGGAGGGGCGGGCAAGTCCGAAAAATGTGTGACAAACAAACAAACAAACATTATCAAGGTTATCACATTCATTAGGTCCATTTTGAAGTCTAAAACCGCCGCTCGCCCACATTAATTGAGGGAACGTACATGTACGGTAGGCCTATACCAGAGAAGGCTTTACTGCCCCCTCCCCTTCCCAGATCCATCGCTAATACCTTACTATTCTTTTCCTGTTTCCCTGTGTTCCGTATAGTCTGTCCTTTCGTTCTCTTCAACCCATTTCTAAATCTATTTATTACAGGTATATCTCTTGAAGCGGTGTATGATCGAATATTGAATAAATTGATTACGCATCCCTTTTCCGCTGGAGGTAAAGTAAAGCCATTATCCGAACTTTTTTAGAACGAGGATACCAGAGGTACGCCCCCGCAGTCTAGACTTTGGTGTAGATTACAAACACCGTACACCAATTGCACCACTCACCCTTACCCTTCAAAATCTTTAACATTCTATTATGTTCGTCAACAAGCGAAAAACCGTGCAAGTTCCTGCCGTTAATATATTATGCCATCGTTATTCATGCATCGAAACCCTAATGCTCTCCCATCATGTCGGGTAGTTGAACAACTAAACAAAGTATAGACTAGAACTACAGTTTGTTGAACAATTTTTTTCTGTTGTCATTTCATTTTGATGCGAGAAGGGCGAAACTTTCAGTAAAGGTTACTTATATGAATTCAGTATTAGTTATGCTTAGGTACTTTCGCTAACACAGGCTCTACCACAATATGCATGATATACCTGCTTCGCCTTTTCCAGCTTATTTTGTTAGTGAAGGTTACGACAAGCTTCTTCCATGTACCGCAAACTCGACTACAAACCTATTGTCCAAATAGTTTCACTTGTTACCTGGCCCTACCATTATCTCAATATCTATATATCACTTTGTCTGAGGAACTTTTCTCATTTGCGCTTCGCTTTTTTCAAAGTGAACGATGATGAGTAGCACTGCGAAGGAGAATGACCTGCAAAGCAGTCTGGGTAATGTGGGATCTGGCCAATCCTGTTTTTGCGTCAGATCCGATTACTGCAAACAAGATGAGAGCGAAGGAGATTATAAGAGTGCATCGCCTTCTATCACCAATCATCACCATCTTTCTCCCACTCACCATGACTATACCTTTATCAAGACTTTGTCTCCCCGACAGAAAGTTAGAGCCTTACTCATAGTCTTAGAACAGGAAAAGCCGGCTCCACCAATGGAATTCCACGACGTGAGCCACGTGATTTGCTCACTCATTATGACGTCAGCTATGTTGCTTGCTAACGGAAATACAGTAATCATGTCACCTCATTAACTATAATGACGTCACTTTGCGCTCTTTATGACGTGGTCGACAAATGCTCTTTACTTTTTTTCAATAGATTCATCATGCGATCAAGCACATAACAGTTCAACTGTTGATTACGTACTTTAACTATGAACTACTCTTGAAGAGAAATAAGTAAATAAAATCACACCAAGAAATGTTTTATTAGGAATGTAGTCTCTATCAATAATCAACAATATATTCTATATGAAAAGATACATTTTATACTAATATTCTATTCTATTCTATTCTTTTCTATTCTAATAGAGACTATATTCTATTATAATATTGTGTTACTGAGAACGATTAACTTCGTAATTCTGAAAAGTAACGATACGCAATGAACTACCTATTCTTTCTCAACAGGTGCTTTGGCCCGAATTCACAAAGGAGGTTTAAATTTAACCCATGGTTTAAATTTAACCCATGGCAAAATAAGCGCGACACAAGTCAGAGGGCCAATATTAGACGCGCGCAAGGCAAGATACGCTTAAATTTACGCTTATTTTAAACCATGGGTTATGTAAATGAGGGTTTAAACCATGGTTTAAATTTAAACCTCCTTTGTGAATTCGGGCCATTCAGTTTAAGACAAATTTTGGTGTCTTTGTATCTCTTGAAGCATTAAATGTCAGATTTAAAACAAGAGTGGTATCTTATTACAGACTATTGTCGGGGGAGCTTCTGATCAGACAGTCATGCAAAGTTATTTTTTAAAAAGGTTAAATACAGATCAATAAAAGAGAATGCAATATGTTATCTAAAGAAGATGTGGAAGTAGTGTAAAGTAGTGGGGGTTTCAGGAATTACCGATTTTTTTCTTCAGGACGTACGGACTCTAACAGGGACACGTTTAAGACTACTCGCGTATCACATCTGCTCACTTCCATTTTGGATATTTCATCGTCTATAAATTGATAAACCCATTATGATTAGCGCTAATTAGCGGTATTGCCCTACCGCTTAAATTCTATTAAAACCTGTTGCACTTTTCCACAAACATGCCAAAACAAACTGTGGAATCTGACGAAAGAAAGAGAAAAACAGCAGTAGATTTTTGGTGTTTGTTATGAGGCTTACGGTCAATCCCCGATCGAGCGCTAGACATATTACTTTCAGGTTATTGCCCTTTCTGAGAACATCGTCAGGAAATTAAAGTGTCAGTTACATTCAAATATGAGAAGAAACTAATTCCATGTTCAGAATATAGTTTGTTATTTCGTTTCATTGTAATCGTGTGGAAGGATGGCATGAATTTGTCGTTCTTTACGTTTATAATCGCTTTCTATGACCATTCCCTCTTTCAATTTGACTTTAAAACACTAAGAATTATTTATGTTTTCTATTTCAAACATAATCGCAGTTAATGTTTTGAATGCTGAACTACATGATTTTTATATTTATATATTTATCGAAATTCATTACCAGTAGACTTAAAAACTTTAAATGCATTATATCCCGAAACAAACAATTATAATGATATTCAATGAAATCGTTGGAATAAAGTTTGCGTAGGAATATTAATCTTTTCACTGTTTACATGGTTATGGTAAATTAGGTCCTCTGTGTTTGAGATCGGTTTGAGGAAATCTTTATAATCATTTCTTTACATTCAGTAGATTGCTTTCCATAAGAAACGGAGAAAGAACAAATATAATTATTTGCATTTTTGTCCTTCTTATTTCATATCTTAGTTCGTTTTCCTTATCTTCAAGCTATTGTCGGTTGGCAATTGGGGCCCCATCGTTTCCCTTTTATCCTTCTTTCTTCCTCCTCTTGTTCTTTACCTCTGCTTTATCCTGCACTAATCTACTTTCCTTCCCTTTGTCCTTTTTAATGTATGCTTACATTTCTATTGCCTCTTCTACTGTTTCATCGTAATCTAACTTTTTTCAATGGGCCTTTTGTCATTCATGCACTTTTTCGTTTCCCGTTGCATGCGAATTTGATAAAGCGTTGATGGGCATGTCGCCTGCTCTCACCCAGCTATCTGGGTCGCTGTTCCTCCCGAAGTTCCGGCACCGATCGCTTTCCCCTTACCGCAGACATTATATGATACTCGGATTGGTCCCGCATATCGCTGCAGAATAATATAGCACAGGAGAGATGATGATAATTACCCAGGATTTCGAACGAAACGCCAAAATCTGCATTATTCTCATAAATGTGACTGTTCGTTCACCTTCTTTTCGAGTATATTGTTACTTTGATAACTACGATATATTTTATAGTCATCGATATATTTTATAATCATAATGGAGTAATCAAAGTAACATCTTACTAGGCGATTGATGAAGTTGAACATGGAGAGAAATTAAGTTCTCGTGCTTGAGACAGGCTAGGGAAATCTAGAGGCATACCCCCCCCCCCTTATCCCACTGTACAAAAATAAGCAACCCAGTGTTAAAGTCTTGTACTCAGAATGATTACTGTAATCAAACAAGGACCATGAAAACAGCTCTACGCTCGAAAGCGTCTTTTTCTCTTCATTTAGGTCTTCTTTCACACTGCTTTTAAACAAACAACAAACAATCAACAGTTATTAATCAAACAAATAACAAACAAAGCAAGCTCTTAATCAAAATTATCATGATATCATGTTCTGTCGAATTTGTAATAATAAGAGATGCACGTTCCTTAGTCTATGCATGTTATCAGTTTTTGAAACTATCCAAAAGAAGGAAGAACGTGTAGAAAGTCGTAACAGACTTAATTACATTTTTGACCACATTCCTAGATATACAGGTCACTGGCCAAACCTTCTCCACCATGGCTCGACACTGTCCGATTCTCGGTCTTCGGGATCATGTCATTTTTTGTTCTGTCTATTGTCGGTCGAGTGTCGGTCTCCTCGGTGCGACCAGGGTATCAAATACAATGTCTACCACCTCACGGATATACAGAGCCTGCCACACCGCCAAACCGACCACACACCAACTCCATACCGACCAATTTATTATTTGCCATACGGTGTTGAAGTAGAAGTAGCAGCAGCATCATCATCATCAGCAGCAGCAGCAGCAGCAGCAGCAGCAGCAGTAGTAGTAGTAGTAGTAGTAGTAGTAGTAGTAGTAGTAGTAGTAGTAGTAGAAGTAGTAGTAGTTGTCAGTGGCGGATCTATGGGGGGTGGGGGAGGGGTTAGGGGGTTACCCCCTTGGGCTGCCAAGTGAAAAAGGGATGTGCATATAAAAACGCCATCATGTGTCCAGACCCACACAGTATCCGAATCGTCATTGGTTCGAACCCCCCACCCCTTAGAAGATATTCAACTCATCTGGTAACTTAACCAAACACATGATAACTCTGGATATAACTGTGTATTAAACTGTTACTTGCTTTATAAAGACGTTATCATGCACTGCTTTTTATGGTCTCCATTGTGTTAGTAGATGCCACGGAAACATCACTTATGGGGGTTCAAAATAGCACCAAAAAAAAAATCATCGTCATTGGGTCAATCCCCCCCCCCTTAGCAAAAAGCTAGATCCGCCCCTGGTAGTAGTAGTAGTAGTAGTAGTAGTAGTAGTAGTAGTAGCGGTAGCAGTAGTAGTAGTAGTAGTAGTAGTAGTAGTAGTAGTAGTAGTAGTAAGGACCGCTATTCATAAAATGGAAAGGGGATCACTATTCATAAAGGCATACGGACCGCTATTCATAACGAGAGATGAGGGTCGCTATTCATAATTCACATTGAGGGGCATTACTCATAAGGACCGCTATTCATAATACTAAATCGGGGTCGCTATTCATAAACAAGAAGAAGGGGCGCAAGTCATAATTTTTATTGGGGGTCACTACTCATAATGACCGCTATTCATAATACGAATATGAATCATGAATAGCGACCCCCATTCCGCATTATGAATAGCGACCCTATTCTTGTATTATGAATAGCGACCCTCTTCTCGTATTATGAATAGCGTCCCTCTTCCCGTAATATGAATCGGGACCCCTATGAATAACAAACCCGATTTTGTATTATGAATAGCGACCCTCTTCTTCGATTATAAATAGCGGTCCTAAAGAATAATGACCCATATGAATGATGACCCTTTTCTCAAATTATGAATAGCGGTCCTTGTGAATAGCGAGCGGACCCCGTAGTAGTAGTAGTAGTAGTAGTAGTAGTAGTAGTAGTAGTAGTAGTAGTAGTAGTAGTAGTAGTAGTATTCGTAGTAGTGGTAGTATTTATTTTTCGACCCATTAAAAAGAAAAATACTTTTACAATATACAAAACAGCAGCCGGATTTCCCTTAGTCATGCGCAATCCAGTTACACTACAATATGGAATATCGTTATGAAACTTTCCGTTGGTCGACTGTTGGTATGTGGTGTGTGTCTCCTTGGTATTAGCTACCGTGAGAAGACCGCAGAGCCATGTATGCAAACGAGACGTAAGGATGGGGAAGATAATTAGACGATCTTGTAAAATCCATTATTTATACCGACTTCTGCCTGCCAGGTGTTCTGCTTCTCATCAATAAAGATGTGACCGAACGAGAACAAGGACCAGTCCGATGTTTGAGCTCTTGTATATAGTCGTGCATGATAAAGGTTGTGTTGAGACAGACTCAATAAAAAACAAATATATTCTCCGTATAGGGATACGTGCAGGGGGTACAGGGACCCCTCCCCCCCCCACCGACATACACACACACCATCACACCACTATCATCGAAAGAGAAAAGAAAAGAAAAGAAAAGAGAAAGGAAAATGAGACTGAGGGGTAAGAGGATCGTAAAGAAAGAGAGGTCTTCCTCCTACACCATCCTCTAAAAGGATACGGAGATATTTGAAAGTTTGTCTTTCGTGTAGCACATGTATCACATGTTATAAGGGGATCTCCTTAGCTCCTTGTTAAAACACTTTCTCTGTAAATTACACCGAGCAGCGAATGGTTCAACGTGAGAATGTGTAGGTTCATGTTGTATGTAGGTTAATGACAATTAAGCGGAGAGGTCATGAATATTCACTATAAGTCCCTTGTAAGCTGTAGTCAATCACATTCTTCATTTAAACAAAATGAAAACATTTTCACGAAACCCAAAATGTATTATATCTTTATCAAATTTGTTTCTGCATTTAAATTTAAAAAATGCTAAAGAATGAGAAGCATTACATCAGGAATGATTTCCCTTTTTTTCCTCCCTACACTTTTTTCTTTCCTCACCCCCTCATCCCTCTTTGTTCTATCCGCAGTTTTCTCTGAAAATTATATTCTTGTATTGTTTTTTTGATATATATTTTTCGCCTTCTATTACATGTCCAGCTATTGTTCATATTCTTCCTGTGACGTTTCCCTTAAAGTCGGGCAGAATGGCCATGTTGTATACTTGAAACGGACGGGCAGCTACGCCGGCCGTCTGGCCTAGCGTACCGTTACGGTTAATAATTGAGATCGCCCCATTTCATGGCGACCGAATTAATAGGCTGTCCGTATTTCAGTCTTCTCAGGCTTTGAACTTTTACAGGGCTCACCGCTTTTTCGCTGAACGCCATTTTGCCACTTTGTGTGCTGCTATTCCAAAATTAATGAGATGAAATTCCTAGCGAGAACTACATCGGTTAACCCACTTACAATGAAAGGGCATGTTAGAATGATGAATAACGTTTTATGGGGGCCGCCATCGTTATTTGTTCATAGACGAATTGAGTTGAAGAGAAAGGCCACACGTATAGTTTAATCGAGCAATGCAGTTGGATATACTCACGAGCAACATGTGTCATTCGTTCTTTTATTCTAATCAGGGGCGTATCCATCAAGGGGCATGCGCCCCCAGTCAAATGGAGATTACAGTAAAATAATGTTAATGTTGGTTCAAAAGTTATGGAAAGATGGATAAAACAGTTAAATGGATTTGTTTTGCAATTGCTTGTAAATATATCGTGTTATCTATGATGTTGAAGTTATTTGGATTGCGATGCGAATTCTTAATAATTGTTATCATTATCATCACCAACATCACTTTTCCCTTCTAAACGTAAATTTAGATTGTTAGTGTTTTTCTTCCATTCTTAGACAACTTTTACGACCATTTGAAAATAATTAAATAATTATTTGTTGTTCTGTCCATGACTCCATTGACAGAGAAACACCTGTTTTTCAGGTGACACTAAATACAGTTTTTATCCCCGCCTGAGTGCGTATATTTAGTCCGCGGAGTTATGTAGTGCAACGCGTCAACCTCTTTATCCTATACAAATCACAATGATTCCTCAATGAAATGAAAGTACAAAAACTTGTCTCTATTGGAGTAAATTCTCATTGGCATATCATGATCAAATTGATTAGTTTCTGTTCTTTGTTAACATACATGTAGCCTAATTACAGTAAATTGTATGAGACTTGAGTGGTTACACTTAGCCTTCCATAAATCATTTGGCTAAGTTAAGCCAGGTTTAACATCGATGGGTCGCCTTTGAGAATACAGGCCTCTAAAAATATAGAAAGGGTTAAGGTTTTAGAAGTAGACGACATTTGGTAGAGATGTCGTTTATCATCCTAAAGATAACATCCGGGTCTGTATGACAAACACACACGTCATTCGCTGATACCCCGACTAAATTTCATTAGCTAATTGCGTGGTGGCATTTCACTTCTCTCTCTCTCTCCCCCTCTCTCTCCTTCTCTTTATCTCTCCCTTTTGCTCTCTATCTCTATCGGACTCTATTTCTTTATATACATGTTTCTCTCTGGCTTCTCTTATGTGTCTCTCTTCCTCACAATCATCCTCTTCCTCTAACCTTTTCGCTGCCTTGCCCTAGTTTTTTGTTGTCTTTGTCTGCCTGCTTGTGTTTCCACATTATGAATATATGTCTCCCCCCCTCTCTCTCTCTCTCTCCTCACTCTCTATCTCTTTCTCTTTCTCTCTCGCTCCTCACTCTCTTTCTCTATGTCTCCTCACTCTCTTGCTCTCTCTCTCTCTCTCTTTCTCTCTCCATCTGCTGTATATTCTTTTGACCACTCAAAGCCAACAGAGAAGTCTTATCCTATCCAACTATAAAAGGTTGTTTGAAAGTTTCCGACAGTTATGAATCCAAGTTGGTTGTATTTTACATTTTAGATTTAAAATCAAGAAAATTGCAACTTCAAACTGCGTGGCCGCACAAAAAAGAGAATTGCGCCATCTATTGATAAAACATTTCGTATGATTAATATACTATTGCATCGAAGATCAATCAAAAAATTTCTCTTTCAATCGTTTTATTTTGGTTTCCAGCTAATTTTTATCATATTCATATTCTAATTCTTTAAACAAACAAAAAATTTAAACATGTTAAATACGCGAGGTTAGGATCATGAGAGGGTGAAGAGGAATGGATGGAATACGGGGTAGCAGCAGGAAGGTGGGGAGATAGAGAGGAGCTAAAGAAAGAAGAGAAGAGGAGGAGGAGGAGGAGGGAAAAACATAGACAAGACAAACAAATATAAGGATGTTAATAGCTGTAAATACAGTGGGAATATCTACAGCAAGGAGACGATTGAATGCCATACAAAGACGGCGAATGTATAAGCTAATTACATTTCGTAATCTTTATAATGTAACGTGATGCTTTAATAACGTAGGCATATAAAGGGAGCCTGCTTACGTATATTCGTCCTTGCAAACTTTTACATTCTGAGCAGTAACATTTAAAAATAGAAGTAATCTAGTAATAAACGGCCATTTTACACTTCCATGTGGTACGATAAAAGACGACTTTATACAAACATAGTAAAGTGGCTAATGTGACCATTACAAACTCAAATGTAAACAGAGTGCGTACATTATTTTATAATTCATTCGTTCTAATTAACGATGCTCTATATACGCGTAACATTCATAATACATGCTGGTGTTAGTAGATTGAGGCAGGACTGTCAGTCGTAAGTACATAACCATGGTAATACAAAATAACCCAAGAAAACGTCCATTAATTACAAAGAATTTAAAATACAACTAGGCCCCTACGTAGAAAATCTTTTTCAAAATACCAAATAATTAAAGGGAACACTTAATATCGTTATAGCAAAAATTGTAAAACTAAATTTGACCTTTACCACATTAAAATCCTACATACATGATCTTAATAGTTACAAATATTTAACGTATTTAAAAAACGACGTGTCATTTTGATCACTTTCATATAAAGGGTTTATATTCGGCCATCATCGTGTTAATTGAAGGCATGTCTTAATTGCTAAAGATCCATTTAAAATTTATGAGAAAAAGAAGGTCACTTTACGATGTTCTACATTCTTTGTTTAAAGTGCGTGTCATGTTTGCACGTTTAATTAAAGGTTTGTCTGAATTGCAAGAAATGCAAAAGGTCCATTATTGAACTTTACAAGATTAAAATGGTCCCTTCCAGATCTAACAGGTGCTTTTTATTAAGTGTGTGTTCAAGTCTAATCACCTTAAAGTGCTATTAAAAGTAATCTTTACTTCAGCCGTACTGTCGACAAACACGCATAGAATTAATAAAAACGACCACGCAGAATGCAAATCGATAATTGGTGTAATCAGACCCAGAAGGTCGTTAACACTTTGTAACAGTACATGGGTGAATGCTCGTTTGGCTCCAAACAGACGAATTGTAGTAAGACCTGGGCTGGGGTGACACGTGCTCATTCATTGACTATTTTAATTAAACTTACTCATCGACATCCAAATAATGCCATTATCATAATCCCCTTTACTTCCGCCATTAGTCACTTTCTGACCAAGATGACTTTCACTTGTTATTACCCACTAAGACATCTATTTGAAGGTTGAAGTATCTTTGTGTTTTCCTCTTTTATTTACAGTGGCCAAAGTATGGTTTGTAAGCTTTGAGGACGATGGAGCTTACTGTTATATTATTACAAATCCGACAAATGAAATTGTGCTATAGGTAAATATTATGCAATATTTTAGACAAGACAAGCAAAATCATGTCGTTATAATGTGCAAGGAAGTAAATATATCTCATTTATTATATTTGTTCTTCAAATTTCTCTTTGGCAACGCAAAACAACTAACACTATGGATTCAAAAATTGCTTTAATCCACTTTTCCGTTATTTTGGATTGTTTTCGTGCCATCACTGGAATATGTTTAGTATCTGCGATGCGATGCTCAATTTACTGGCCATAAATCTTACACCGCAATAATTTCAGTGAACAATTCCATCTCTCTATTTGTGTATGTACTTACTATTTAAGGTACTCAGTCATTTCTATGCTTCTTTTGTTGGGGGTAAAGGATGGTCTCTTATATCATTTGCTTCTCCCTGTATACAGCTTTAGAATGTAACTGATGCGAATTAGGAAAACATGTGATAAGCTGTACAAGCAACAATAGCATAAGAACATGACTTTTCTATAAAAACTTATTGTATTTAATTTATTAATGATGTTTACTCGCTTCTCACAATCTGCTGAAGAAGAGACCGCTAAGTAGAGATAACGTTGCACTTTTTCTTCTTTCCAAGTCCTTAAAAACACGCTAATTAGTATCATGCTATAGTAGGAAAACGAAACCTGCAAAATAAACTCCTTAATTAGTGTGGATTGTATCACGTACTTATTTTTTTAAACAGACTCCAACTTTCTCTCTCGCTCTCTCTTTCTCTCTTTCTCTCTCTCTCTCTCTCTCTCTCTCTAAAAAAAAAGGCATCACCCTCTCATCTTCACCTCCCTCACTCTCTCATTCTTTCCTTATCCTCCATCGCTCTCGATCTGTAACTCTCCTCACGTCACCCTCCTTTCCTCTCTCCAACAACTGGAGTCACGCGGAATTAGCTTCACTGCCTTCTCATCCAATGTTCCTCCTCATCATCATCATCTTCTTCCACCTCGTCCGATCATTACGTCACCATAGAAACCACTTTGACGTCATTCAACCGGTATCATTCAATTTGTTCGACCAATCAACGTTGTTGATGGTAGCGCTAGGAGTGCCAGTAGGGTGTTAAATTGATTTATTTCACTTTTTCTGGTAACATAGAAGTTGGAGCATGTTTCTTTTTTATATTCATACGAAGGATAAGCTATAACCTTTACTGCTCGCGGTCTTATTGTGACTAAATGTTGGAACGAACTAATTTAATCGGCCTCTTCTGATTTGCATCCTGAAAGAATAATGCTCTTATTTGGAACTTTATGTGGAACGAAGTTTTCTGGCGTTAGCAGAGGTAACATAGTAGTAAGATGTTGAGGTACGAACGGACATTATAACTATCAAAACTCTATCAACTGCTCTGTTACCACACGAAGGTCGAAAATGATATACGCCATCATTAGTCCTTAGACAGGTTTCGATACGGTGAGAGGGATCATTGTGATAGTGATAGTAGTAGTAGTCGTGGTGATAGTGGCGGTAGTGAAGTGGTGGTGGTGGTGGTGGTAATGGTTATGATGGTGGCGGTATATAGTGGTGGTGATGGTGGTGATGGTAATGCCATGCATGGAAATGGTAGTCGTACAGTGCCGTTGGTAGCAATGGTGGTAGGGGTTGTGGTGGTGAAGATATTGTTGAAGATGGCGATGATGATGTTTAATGATGATGATGCTGATAGAGACAATATACTACAGTTTAGACAAATTGTAAAGATGTATTAATGCACTTGTAGTAATGACGCACAATTTTCAAAAAAGGTACTGATGTTGGTGGTGGTGGTGGTGGTGGTGGTGGTGATGGTGGTGGTGGTGATGGTGGTGGTGATGGTGGTGGTGATGGTGGTGGTGATGGAGATAGCGGTGTTGGGGAAAGCTTATGATGATATTGGTGGCCATGTTCATATAGAGGGTTGTGTTCCTTTAACTT
Organism: Mesocentrotus franciscanus; assembly: GCA_037976565.1. NCBI lineage: Eukaryota > Metazoa > Echinodermata > Echinoidea > Camarodonta > Strongylocentrotidae > Mesocentrotus > Mesocentrotus franciscanus. The sequence continues at coordinate 28,798,010 of CP137685.1, read as the reverse complement.
CCTTAAACAGATAATTAATCACAAAACTGTGATGATAGAATAGACGGTGATGGTGACTTCCAGAAATGTCATAGATGTCATATTTATGTGGCATTAATTTCGGTAATTGATGTTCAAATGGAATCAAATGGTTAATGTAAAGGCTATGATAATGGGAACACATTTATTGCGATAAACGTATGAAGCATACTTTAGAATGACTGTAGTATATATTGTATATATATTTTATAGACCTTTGTGATGCATTACATGAGCCGATATAATCTTGGTAACAGTAGAAGTCAATACAATAGAAGATGAATAGTGAAAAGTTAGGTCGTGATGCAAAAAATCATTAACATGATTAAAGTATAATACATTGCAGAAGATGAATAGCCCAACTATTGCTAAAGATTCAGTCGAATTCATATCGATGCGCTATGTCATTTTCATGATTGGTAATCCCAGGTCACAGCATTCATGGTACAGTGCGTTGTGTACAATTATTATAATCATAATTTAAAATGTATTTCATATAATTTACATTTGATAGTGGTTTTTCCAACACTTCTCATTAGGTCTCGAAATTGTGGTCACGATTGTAACGCCCAAGAGAGTTATTATTTTGTCGTATGAGTGCATTATTGGTAGGCCAATATATATAACATATTGCTATATGTAAAGTTTGTATAGAAACTTATAGATTAACCGGAATCCTAATGGTTATGAATTCACTTCTGGCAGAGGAATTAGACCACGTGTAATTGAATAGATTGACTCAAGGATGACACTACAGCCTGTCTCAAGAAAACAATCAATTATTAAATTCCTCCTCCATTGACATGTGATGTGAGCTGATAAAAATAAAAGAAAGAAAACATATCCGAAAAACTGTGAACTCGCCAAACATAATTTTTAAAATGTTTAGTATAATGTAAGTTTATTTTAAAGACTTTTATAGGCAGGTATACTCCTCTCTAACCCCTCCCTTTTGGAGGGGGGAGGAGGGGGTGGCTTAAAAAACTGATTCAAGCATTATCTTTTCATTCGGTTTCATTCTGTTTCATCGGGTTCCAATCTCTCTCTCTCTCTCTCTCTCTCTCTCTCACACACACACACACACACACACTTAATATATTCTCCATTGTCATCTAGATTAGTATTCTGGACTTAGATTATTATAGAGAATGATTTTGTTTGTCCTCTCAAATCATTTTTTTTTTTTTGGTATCAGACATTATTTGTGATTACCCATACTGTCTAGCGTAGAAATTGAACTGCTGATAATAATGTAGGACATGTGTCTACCTCTCTCTATATCTATCCCTTTCTCTCTCTCTCTCTCTCTCTCTTACCCGCCCGTCCATTATTCCTCCTTCCTCTTACCCTTTATCTCTCTTCATTTCCATCTCTCTTTCTCTCCTTCTCTCTTTCTTTCTTTTTTCTTTGCGAGTTTACGCCTTTTACATATTATAGGGCCATGTCTCCGGCAATATTAAACATGTAATTAAATGCAATAAATATTTCCCCTAAACCACATTACCGAAGTAAAATACCTAATATGAAGTATGAATATGAAGCCAGGTTTAACTCAATCTGTCTTTTTATTCTACATGACACCCCTCCCCAACCTTAGCCCCAATGCCCATGTTTCATATCAACCAATCAAAATCCTTTTTTCGTAAAAGCTCGTTATGAAAAATTCGAACTCATGTTTAGAAGTATGGAAATTGAATTAGGGCACGTCATTTTTTCTTGGACGGACTATACATACAGGTAGAGTCGAGTAGATACAAGTAATAAATTACCTGTCACTTGTACCTTAGAGAGAACTGACGATTCTTTTGTGTTATTTATAGCTACAAACAAATGACAAAATGCAATTTTATGTATGTAGTTCATAACAAGATTGTCGCAAAACAACTTCAAGGTTTGAAAAAAGAGGGAATATAAATTCGATTAAATTTTAGTTAGATGAGGATTTTCTAGGTCCCTATTCAATTCATGCTCAGTCCATTCTGTTCGTAACTCGATTTCATGTTTTAGTCATCCTTTATATAAAATTACCCTTGGAATGCATTTGCAAATAGTTTGGACTTGTTTGACAGAATTCCCTTACAGAAGGAAATAGCAGGTAGAAAGTGAAAACGAAAATGCAGTAATCATTTGTAAATCTTGTCAATGTTGAAGTGATAGTCAGTATTGAACATGTTCATGGTTTAGGTATACCACGTGATATCAATCTGAGAAGAAGATAATAAATGTTTTTATTTAAACACGTTTCATTACTGGAATGTCTTTTTCATTTGCCTTATGATATATCCACACCTCTATTGGTTCAATGAAAACTGCATTGTCAAAACTTTAATGTTCAATTATTATGGTTTCATTCCATCCGTGTATGATGTTAATTTGCACAATGTCCTTTACGATCAAATTGAAAATGAATTAATGAGCTAAAATTGAGTGTAATAATGGAAGTCGTTATATATTTACCCCCATTTTTAAATTAAGATTAGGACTCATGATAAAATGTCAGCTTTATTAGATTTTAAATCCACTTATAGATTCGGTCTCATAAGGCCGTTATTATCAATATCATTAACAGTCTTATTGCCTGCAGCAGAGTTAAAGTAGATAACTTTTTTTCATCTGAAAATCTTCTTTTATTCTCGATTAAGACATGCCTATTTTCTCGAGCTAATTGGAAAAGGGTGGTCATAATAAATATAATACTTAGGGTTGGAAAATTGAGACTAGGCGACAAGACATATTTCAAGCATAAACCATATTTCAATGTTCATCATGTTTTTAGAATGTCTAGATACTTGGTTAACGGTTTAATGTATAGATCAAAGTGCAGTAAAAACTGTCTATTAATGTAACCCAAGGAAGACAGAGAAGGTAGCCTCTGTAGACAGGTGGCCTTTATAAAGAGAGGTAGCCTCTAAGATATGTTTAACAGATTTGAATCTTGGACGTCCTCCCTGTCTTCTCTCTCTCTCTCTCCCTCTTAATATATATATATATATATATATATATATATATACATATATATCTATATATACATGTGCATTTACAATACTTGAAGCAATGTATTCGCATCGATAATAACAGAAGGCCTTGTCTAGCGTGCGTAAGTCTGGATCAATTTGTCAATATTCGGCATGCGATCGAGGACACGCAGGACCAGTAATTAGCCACCATGGCTTACATTCTTTATCGCGTGACACCACTCTAATTAAGAGAATCTATTCGTCAAAACTATAAATCATTGTGCACTACATGGCTTTTTGTATGCCCTACTGGGAGCTACAGCTCTTTCAATTGGAATGTAGCAAAGTATAGGAACAGCGGTGACATTTTTATCTTGTTTATCACAATAATCGTCCCCATGTTTGGTTGTGAATTTTCTTTTTGTCTGAAAACGATGCATTTACTGATTTCATAATAGTTTGAATTCATATAAACGAATATTGGATGTGAAAATATAAAGATGACGACGGTGATTACATGATGTTGTTAAGAAGAGATGTTTCAAAAGAATAAAAAAATCATTTAATCTATAGATGTTTGAAATGTTTCCGAATTTTCCTTCTTTATTCTACAGACCCAATGATGCGAACGTCATATCGCCACACTGACACCAGATAGCACTACCTACCAATGATGCGAACGTCATATCGCCACACTGACACCAGATAGCGCTACCTACCAAGAAGGTATACACCTACTTCACTGAGCCACGCCCATTTTGGGAGGACAACCACGCCCACATGCTTGCTTCCTTCTGAGGCCCAACGATCCGACACGCCCACTCATCTTGACAAGCACGGCCACCTACAGCACCAATATTGGACGTTCCACGCCCTCAATACCACCGAGCCACACCCAGGGGTGCAGACTACCAGGCCACACCCACCTGTCATTCCTTCTATCTCTCTATCGTTGACTTTCACCGGTTCCTCCGTCATACATGAACCACATGCCTAATCGTCATCACTCCCACTATGTGGCAAACGGAGAGATCGACGATGACATCACAAACCCCATACATCTGGTAAGCAAATTAATTCTTAAATTGAGTTTGAACTTTATTTCAGTCTTTTAATTTAATGCATACAACAAAATTGATGTGGGGTACTCACTTTCTGTCTTTTTGTTTCTGCTAATAAAATTCAAGTTTTTCCTGTACCATTTAGTTGGTGAAATCATTGCAAAATGTGAAATGAATGTGAAATATGAAACAATTAACTGAAACTGAAACTTGTTTTTCCACTTTCGAGTGAACAACATAGGCTAGATACAGAACAATCGAACACATACATGTATACCCTTATTGTATTTAAATTTATACTCGACACTGGATTAAGGCTTTTGTTCAAAATCAGGTTGAACAAATCAGGTTGGTCTGAGGTCTACGTTTCGCGTTGTTAAACTTGATTTTCACCCATGCAGGGTCAGTTTTATCTAAATTAGTAGATTACATGGCATGGAGTATAACTTACAATCAAAGACCTACCATGGTTATGAAATAGACCTTTTTACACAATAAAGGCAACATAACTTTAGATTTAAATGAACATTTGACAAAATGTACAGATCATCGCTCGGCCTCATGTATGCTGCTAAAGTATGGCTCGTCACAATTTTTTCTATAAAGACCCTATCGCCAACATAGCCTGTTGAGTTCGGTCGCAATTTGGGGAAGGGATATAAGATACACGAATGTTCATCCACCTAACACGTTATCTCTTTTTCCCCTGCATTACTATACGTAACTTTTTAACAGCGAACTTCGCAAAAAGTGTCAGCTACGAGGTTGCGGCTTGGGCTAATAACCTCGTCTCATTTGCCAGTATAAATATCAAATGTAATCCGATAGTGCATTTTCCTTTCATTTATATCCGTCCTCAAATGAAATTCGGCCACCCAATTCCGGCCGGCATCTTATTCCGGTCTCGAGTACTCTCTCGAATTCCTCTAATTGGAGTCGTCGAGGTGCTCTGCAGAGCGCTGGTATCACCCGAGGCGCTAGCTGACATCGCGATGCTAGGCAACCCCACCAGGCCAAGAACCTTGATTTTCATCCTTTAACCGAAACTGATGACAGTCATCTTGACGTTTCAGGGAAACATAATCTCACGCCATATCATTTCTTTACATCTACCAACGTAATGATATTTACGATTAGCGAGAAAATCAATTTTGAATTATTTATCTTAGAAGATAGATGCGTGGTACGTGAGGCGGAAGAAAATGATGGAGACAGCGGATAACGGATATTTTTGAAAACTGATACAAGAGATCGCAATGAAAAATATCAAAACTGCATTTTCCGTTGTCGAGAAAGTTTGTTTAAAATGTTATAATTAAGAAAATCATATAATCTACGTAACAAGGGTCGACATTATCTCGGGGAATTTTGTAGGTAAAAGCAGGCCGATTTATCGTACAAAATGAAAAAGCAAAAGTATCTTTGATATGATTCCATAATTGCAAAATAGTCTTTTAAATCATTATGGCTGTGAAAGAACTGACCAAATCGTTATGTTACTGGTAGCATATTATTCTTTTTGAATACAAATTCATACGTACCTAAAGACTATACAAATATGTTGATTATTTTTTCACTCTTTTATCCGCTTACAATATTCGACACATAACAAACGCATTTCTCCACGTCAATTATGAGATAGATAGATCCGTATTTGGACGGATTGATAGACAGATAGTTAGATAGTAAAAGAGATAGACAGGAAGTGGTTTGATGACGATGAAAGAGGCAGAGGATCGATATCTATATCTGTTACATTTTGTACCTCTGATCAATATGATCCACAGCGCGCTTGTTTACACGAAGCACAGAGCACGCACGATGCGTGAGCGCCGACCGAGGCGCCGAAATTAGCGCGGTTAATTAGGCTCGTTCAATGAAGTTCAGTGGAAAAATCAAATTGCTTTCAGAATTCCAGGCGGAAAATTAAATTTCGTTGTCTCATTCTGAGGAAAAAATTTCCAGATAAGAAATACATTGGATTAGATGAGTTTTCACTAACACTTTTTGCACTGAAAAAGGGGATTTCATTAAAATGTACATTGTTGATAGTAATTGTGAGGTAATGGAATTTAGGGCCGTTTTCTTAAAAGTTCGTGGATATTTGAATGAACGAAAAATTTCACTAACTTACGATAATCTTAATAAATCTTTGTTACATTATTCGATCTTCAAAAAGGGTGAACAAAAGTTCAAATAGCCATGAAAACCTCGGATAATGCACAGAGCATGGAGGAAAACATAAAACCTTACACAATCCTACCTGAAAAATGTAGGCCTTTGTTAAATATGCCAACCATGCATATGGCCAAAAGTTTCGAAATATATCATGGATGTTGTGGTATTGTACTTGTTTTTTTATTAGGTTATTTTAGGGTTGTTCACGTTTAAGGCCATTTGTCCTAAGCCAGATCCTTTGCGGTGGGCGACCGGTCTTTTTAAAATTAAATTCTAATTTACAAGACTACTGATCAGGGGGTGAAGGAGGTGTTCCAGGCGGCTTAATTTCTCTTCTTTTCCCCTGTCCCTTTCATTTTCTCCATTTTTCTCGCTCTTTCTATCTATTTATTTATTTTCACCAATTGACTAGGGGTACATGCCCTTGTGTCCCAGAAGCTATGACATTGATGGTTGTGCAGAGGATCAAAATGGTGTATTCTTGGTATAAATGCTTCTTTCCCAATTCTACCATCACTAATAGGCCCTACATTGGAAGGACATCAACATGTTTAAATAAGCAATCCGGCACCGATGTGATCCCATACTAACGACATATGCATTAAATTCCTATTTCGTTTATTACTGAAAAATACACGAACAACATATTAATACGTTGTCACCATTATCTCCCATTCTCTTCCAATGTTTCCAGAGACCGCTGCCTACACTCCCGGTGCCTCCGCTCCACCAGAGTCTGGAGAGGTACCTGAAGTCCCTGAGTCCTCTCGTCTCCAGGGAACAGTATGAGAGAACCCACGCCCTTGTCCAGGAGTTCCTCAAGCCGGGAGGAGAAGGGGAGGCATTGCAACAGAAAATACTCGAAATGAGAGAAACCAAAGTCAACTGGGTAGGAACTTCGATCTGATTGTGGTGTCCGTCCTGTACCAAAGCTAGTGCTTTGCAACTAGTTAACCCCCAAACTAAAACACACAACAACAACAAAAACATCATTAGAGCTCAATTGAAAATGCATTTTAATATTAGGGAGGAGGAACGGGAATGGGGATTCATTTTTACCACTGTCTCCATTCAAGTATTCCTTTAAAAAATAAAAAAAAATAGAGAAATTTGTACACTTATTCTTATGGACTTTATGGTAGCCATTCAATGCCAATGAATAGGGGCTTTATATCATTCATATACATATATCATATTAAAATTGTACTTCTTTCTATCGGAATGGATGATTGTTTACAACGTTTCTTACCACAGACATACGACTATTGGCTAGATGATATGTACCTAAAGGTTCGGTCCGCCTTGCCCATCAACAGCAACCCTGGTATGGTCTTTCCCAAGCAATATTTCAGAGACGAAGGTCAAAGGTTACGATTTGCTGCAAAACTGATATCCGGTATTCTGGACTACAAGGTTGTTATTGATGCGTAAGTATAATCCATCTAAAATGACAATTCCTTGTTTTCTTGAATGGCTTCTTAGCGTCTAACCGAAACGTTTTTATATATTAAAGGCATCGTTTAACAATGTTAAATCTGAGATGCACGGCCCTACGTGTTATCAGTGTCTGTGATATGGTGTAATATTGAAGCCCTAAAAACATTGCCCTTAAAAATGATCAAGAAGTGCCTCAAAAACGTAAAAATCTTTGAGTGACCGATTTTACCATACTCATTTTCCCCAATAGACTGTAGTGTTATGAAAACCGTTAGGAAAACGCAAAATTTGATTTCGATTTCCAATCATAAATATCTTGATAATCAGACAGGCGATCGGCTTGTAAAAGTCATGGGGTTCCTGACTGACCTAAAGGTTTATAATTATCATTGCAGCATGAGCTTAATCCAGGATTTTGTTTCAGAATCTGAGACAAAGTTACCCAATCCCTTTAAGATGTCGATTGGGAATGTATGGTCTCTTATGAAGGGTTAGCATTCAAGAAAAGCAAATTTGATAGTGGACCGTCCTGCATCCTCCTCCCTATCCTTCCTCTCAATTTAACTTCGTATTCATAATTTAATCGGATTAAAACATTACCCCACGACTACCACACACTGGACAAACCTGTAAACGGGAGTGTCCCGTTGGGAGCGTTCTGCAGATGACATGACTTAAAACCTTCCCGGAATTCCTCCAGTTAATCGAGGGTCGGCGAAACATAAATCCATACCAACGAAAGTCAAATCATTATTTTCTTAACACAATATTCTAAAACGCTTTCACCTTTATCTCTCTATTTTCTTAGGCGAGCGTTACCCGTCGACCGGGCCAGGCACAACAAGCAGGGTCAACCGCTGTGCATGGAACAGTACTACCGACTCTTCTCATCCTACCGGGTACCCGGTCTATTCAAAGATGAATTAGTCTCACCGGGTAGCAGTCTCATGCCCGAACCAGAGCACATCATTGTCGTATGCCAAAACCAGGTAGGCACAATAATATGTCAGCAATTGTCAGACCCAGCATTCTTTAAAGATAAAGACCAGTTCTGGTCATGCGATTGCATTGTGAAAGAAACGTTGTGGAATCGATCAGAAAAGGTTGATCATCTAGCATATAAGTATTGGTGTGTACTGCAAGGTTCTGGAATCATCAAAATAATAAGAAATTTGGCCCAGTCTTGGTAAAGTTACAAGCACTGTACACAGAAAGATGTATATGGGACTACGCGACCACGTGCGCGATATCTATTTGGTCCCAATAGATATAATAATTTACCAAATATATCAATTAGTGGTGCCAGGTAAAAATGTCAGAGGTAAAAATGTCAGAGGTAAAAATGTCAGAGGTAAAAATGTCAGAGGAAAAAATGTCAGAGGTAAAAATGTCAGAGGTAAAAATGTCAGAGGAAAAAATGTCAGAGGTAAAAATGTCAGAGGAAAAAATGTCAGAGGTAAAAATGTCAGAGGTAAAAATGTCAGAGGAAAAAATGTCAGTGGTAAAAAAAATCTGAGGTAAAAATGTCAGAGGAAAAAATGTAAAAGGAAAAAATATTCGAAGGGAAAAATGTCGGAAGTAAAAATGTCAGGTACAAAAAAACATGTAGGGGTTAAAATCGGTGCCGTCTTAATATCTCAGCACTTAATCACACAAAATGTCGAGACGTAAGCTACTGGGCTAGTCTATTATATTTTATAAATGACTGTGCATTGTACTTCGTACATGTCCTGAGGATAATACAATGTGGAAAATAAATTTGAAACTTATATTTTGTGATCAGGTTTGCATAGGCCTATATGAGTTTCTATCATGTTTCGATATTTTAAATCGGTTGATATTTTAATGTTTATTTGGTTTTGAGAAAGTAGGCCTAAGTACATAGAATATTAAGATTGAATGAGATAAAACAGGGAATCAGTTATAAAGATCGCACAGAAATTCCACAAATTCAGTAATTAGGCCCATGTTCATGTCCATCCCAGCAAAGACTGTTATGACAAGAAAACATTAAGAAAAAGACACGGATGCTTTGTCCCCCTCATCAATACTTTAACAAACAATAGTTTAACAAACAATATCAAAGCTTTGCTTGAAGAATGTCAGATAGTAGGCCTACAAGTAGTAAACGTTGAGACATATCTACCCAGGTATTTTGTCATGTGCTTTCGACTTTTATTAATGCAGTACGTTTCGAAAGGCAGAAATTATTGTATTTGTTGGGTTAAACATAGCACTGTGTAACTTTATATAAAAACATCATGTTTGTGATTAAGAAACGTGGGAGAAATACAATTTAAGTCCCTCAATTTCAACTGTTTTTTTTTTCCTGCCAAATTCGCGATGCATTTTGTTTAATGTGTAGACTTATACGAATATGTACCTGCTGGAAACTGTCGTATACAGTGTATGCCAGCACACCTTTATAAATCCTGCACCAAATATCCTTCAAACAATATTATCATGTATACAAGCAGTCTCATTATGCTATAAATGGGTACAGTAAAACTATGTTTATGATATGTTACTCATGAATCAATATTTGTCAATTTCAGAGTTTGATCTCTCACAGCAAATAATTATAGAACGATGTAGCTTAAAGAGAACCTCTGCAAAGCGCGCGTTTATCTTATCATGTATACAAGCAGTCTCATGATGCTATAAATGGGTACAGTAAAACTATGTTTATGATATGTTACTCATGAATCAATATTTGTCAATTTCAGAGTTTGATCTCTCACAGCAAATAATTATAGAACGATGTAGCTTAAACAGAACCTCTGCAAAGCGCGCGCTTATCTGGAATGTGATGGTGCGGTTATCATTTGATGTAACATGGGCGGCTTTCTGCTTTGTATCAAAGTATCAAAGCTGCTTATTGATGTACTCCCAGACTATTTATACCGCAATAGTGATCGACGATCAACTCTTTGCAAAGCGCGCTTCTCTGGAATGTGATGGTGCGGTTAGCATTAGATGTAACATGGGCGGCTTTCTGCTTTGTATCAAAGTATCAAAGTATCAAGCCCACAAGAAAGTGGAATTGTTGGAAATATGCATTTGTAGGAAATTACATTTTATAATGGTCATTGCCACGCTGTTAAGATGTCCATCAATCTTCAGAAGGGACGGGAAGTGGGGAGGGAGCGGAGGACTCACAGTGTGATATCTTATCCTCTTTTTTTTTTTTGGGGCTGTGTCGACTTTTCTTTTATTTAATGATTACACCATCGAGCCACAACTCGGCCTATAATTCATGGCCAAACTTCTCGATTTTAGACATTCTTTTCCCAGAAGTTTGCTCAGTGTACCAGTATCACTTGCTTTGACAAAGGCATATGAGGGGAGGCAGCTGGGTCACTATGCCCCAAAGAAGGATACACCCCCGTCTCCGCTCTGCAATAATCGGGCAAAAAATCACAATTTCGGGCCGAAAGGTAAATAAAAGTTAAAGAAAGAAGAAAATAAAGCAGTGCTGAAATTAATGACTGCAGAGAATCCTTCGTTGTATCTTTTCGATAAGCCTGATATACAACCATTACCAATATTCAACCTGTAACACGCTTTTGTTTTTATATTATTACCTCTGACACTTTTACCTCTGGCATTTTTACCTCTGACATTTTTACCTCTGACATTTTTTCCTCTGACATTTTTACCTCTGAAATTTTTTCCTCTGACATTTTTACCTCTGAAATTTTTACCTCTGACATTATTACCTCTGACATTTTTACCTCTGACATTTTTACCTCTGACATTTTTTCCTCTGACATTTTTACCTCTGACATTTTTTCCCCTGACATTTTTACCTCTGACATTTTTACCTCTGACATTATTACCTCTGACATTTTTACCTCTGACATTTTTACACGGAGCCCAATTAGTAGGCGGTTTCCGACTTTCCCGGCAAAATTTGTATCATCACGTATTAGTCAAAACATATTCTTTCACATGATTGGTAATGAGAGCTTCCATTTCATTTTTTGAGAGAGGGCGTTTCCAAAACTGGTCTTTACCTTTAAAGTATTCTGAAAAAGCAAATAAGGTACCGGGGAATATGTGCCCGACCATATGTGAAAGAGGATGTCATTTAAGACAAACTTATGTACAGATTTCCCCCAAAAAAAATTGTTTGAAGACAAATATTCAAAAAGGAATACATCACTTGCCTTTTGGGTTTTCTGTTGAATGCAGAAAACCTAAATTTTGTATTTTTTCATCAATATTTGACTTCAAACACATTTGTTTTGAAAATCCTTGCAGAAATCTCAATGACATCTTCTCTCACATTATGATACAATTTAAGTGAAAATTTGCCATCAATTTTGGGGCTCCCAACACTTTAGAGGGGCTTTAACTTTGGATGGGCTTTACCTTTCGATGGGTATTTTTCCAAGGAAGGGAATTTTATCCCAAAATGAAGTCGCAAATCGTTACCACCTTTTAGTTAAGTGATAGGGGCTCTTAAGATTTTCTTTAACTCATGAGTTTATTTCAGATTTTTCGTTTCATTCAGGATTCCAGATTCGAATTTCATCGTCCTTAAATTCATTAATATAGTAATTTACTTCTATTTTGAGAGTAGATTTAGAAACGTGTATCCATTCAAAATAAATTTGTTTTACGAGTGATTTTCTTCAATATCTATTTAATCTCTCACTTTGCTACAGTTCTTTATCTTAGACGTCATAATCAACTTCAAACGACTGAGCGACCAAGACCTGGTCAGTCAACTCAAGAGAATACTAGATGCTGCCAAAGAAAACCCTGACTCCGTCCCGTTGGGTCTTCTTACCACCGCCGATAGACCAACATGGGCTGGTTCTAGGGCTAGATTAATAGAAGGTAAGTTCATCATCTTCTTTCCTGTTTTGCGAAATTTTCTGACGCATTTAAAATAGATTTGATTAAGGGTTATTCGGAGTAGTCGACTATGAACTACATGAACTGCATTAATGTATAGCGGATTAGGAATCATCAAATGGAATAAGATTGACTGAATCTTACTCATACAGTATAGGCATACGGGTTCATGGGGCGAAACACGCATGCGGCATGAAACTTTGTTAAAGTTTGAAATTACAAACATCTCAGCCATAAATATTTTCAGATGTGAGGACATTTGAAGAGCAATCGCTTCTTTAATGATATCTACCATATTTGGCATTAACATGATCGCAACTACTTTTAAAAAAGCAACCTATAGGGCAATTTTGATGGCCTTGTACGTCACCTTTAGAGATGTACGAACATTACAATGACATATTACGTAATCCGAACAGGATTTCTATGGCATATACAGTAGGGTATTGAAATGCCCGTGAGTTGATTTTTCGAAAGTAGTTGCGATCATGTTTATAAAAGATGGAATAAGTTGCGGATATTCTGTCATCTTTACCTGAACCAACCCTTCTCTTCAATTTCAGATTCAACGAATCGCGACTCACTAGACATGATAGAGCGATGTATCTTCGTTCTTTGCCTTGACGAGCGTATGGACTACCCTAAACCCGAGGTCGGCAAGCCCATCGACTCGGATGACGAGCCTCTTGGTCACCATATGCTGCACGGAGGAGGAGTCGAACATAACACGGGCAACAGGTGGTTCGATAAAACCATGCAGGTTAGTGTCGAGTTGGGTTTATCAATTCATCATGTTCTACATACAGTCGAAGGTACTGTAATTCCTGAGGTTGAGGGGACACATTAGAATACTCCAACACTTCAGATACTTCTGATAACCCCCTAAAAAAATATATAAAAAAATATATATATATATATATATATATTATAAAAAATAAAAAATAAAAAAGGAAAGGAAAAGAAAAAAAGAACAAAATTTCATCATATCTTAAGGTGCCTCTTTCTTCACAAAGTAGGACATGTAAGTTCATGTTTTAGTTGCTTTTTAGGGGTGCATAAGAAAAGACCCGAAATCGTGGCGGACAGTTGATATGGTACAACCACCACCCCCCCTTCCAAATCTTAGTGGACGCATCCTCCCACGACATGTCGTAAGGTAGGAGGTAGTATCAAAATGATTTAACACTGAACGTTGAAAACCTAGAAAATAAATGTTATCCTTAACACGATTTTGATGGTAAATGTAAAATATCACAGTACTGAGCAACGATTTTTTTAAAAATCGATTTAGCTGTCCCAATCAGACATTCGGGATATTGGCACTCTCCAAGTTCCCGGACTGGATGGATTGGGTTGATTTAATCGGTGGTAATTCAGACAAAAATGTGTATAATTATCTTTATCCGTAGTTCATCATCGGTACCGACGGCCAATCCGGTCTCAACTACGAGCATTCCCCGTCAGAAGGAGTCGCGGTCGTGCAGCTGGTCGAACATCTACTCAAATACATGTACGTCATTTATATATTTCTTGAACTAAAACATATCCTGGGTGCTAAAGGTCACAGTTTTTTCAGGTCCGTCACCCTCCTTATAGGTTTGCATGTCAATGAGACGTGGGTGCTCACATTTAAATGAAGAAGAAAAAAAAAGAGATTCGGTTTTTTTTTTCTCTCTAACCATTTCGGTCTTTATTTTTCTTGTAGACGTAATCTGGCCTATTTTAATAAACACCACATTTCAAGAACAAAAGATCGAACTTTTTATAAAAATTGATTAAAGAATTATTATTATGAGCCATGATTTTAGAATGACTTTGAAAGATCTAAAAGTATAGAATATATTGTTTATTTCTCATAGTATATTTCATGTTCATGGATTGGTCAAGAGTGATTCACGTGATCAAATATATTTATACTAGATGAGCCACTCCTTACATGTTTATAACCCCTGTAACGTTAGAGCGGGGAGGGGAGACTAGTTAATAGAGTAAGCCTACAGTGTATCTATTTTTCTTGCCCGATTGCTGAGGTCAGTTCATACGCGTCCATCGCAAAGTAACTGGCTTGCAGAAATCAGCTTGCAATTCCTGATTTTTCTCTAACATCCGAAATCTTATCTTCCCACAGTGACTCTGAAACACACAAACGAAAACTGACGAGAGCACAGTCAATATGTGAGCTTCCTAATCCACGAAAACTCAACTGGAAAATCTCACCAATCCTACTCCAAGACATCGAAATAGCCAAAGCTCAGATAACATAGTAAGTCATTATTGTTCTCGGGGTGTCGATACTCCCTTAAAGGTACTATGTTCCATTTGCAGGCCAAACAAATTAAAAGGTTAAATTCCACCGGCATTTGAAAGATAATACTAATTTAGAACTTCCCTCAAAACGAAAAGGCTTGAAAATGTCTTTTGTGGGAAAATAACGACCGTTAGTTGTGGAATCGACTTTAGTGATTGCAATCATCCTAGTAAATAGTCTGATTTTCAGACCCTTGTACCGAATGGTCGTACGTTTTGTGCTGCGCAAAGATTCAATCGGTTAATTTTGGCCATTACAAGAAGTGGGTTATTGATGTAGACAGATGCTCATGTACCCTTTACAGCTCATTTTATGTACAGTATGTTATTACCAAAGAAAAAAGTCAGTCAGTCACTCAATAGTGTCTGACAGTGAATTCTAGAAAGTAAACGGATTTCCTTGCATAATTTGAATACTAGGACACTGCTAACGTTTAAATTTCACAGACAGGACATACGTGACATATTCATAATTCTTGCAAAGTTCTACAGAATTTGATGTTGGCTGCAAATGGGACATAGTACCTTTAACTCGTTATATATGTGCCATTAATGCTCTCCATATGCCGCAAGATATTTCTAATGGGAGAATTATACATAGGGATCTGAGGTTATTTAGAGTTCCCCTGTAAAAGTGTTTATGTCCACCCCTTCCAACATGCTTGAAACCCAATCTTGCACCAAGAAAAAGGGTGACGTGTTATGCCCCTTCAACCTCTAGTGACACTGGGCACCTTATATAGTGTGATTATCCTTTTGCCCCATCTTTTAAATGTTCCCTTTATCTTCTTCTGGTCAAATGTGCATGTATAGGTTATCGCTGCAAATATTTTTTGTTATGTCATACTATTTTGTCATACATTTTGGTCTCGTTTCTGTCAATAACTGTTTTCCTGCATTTTTCTCAACTACATTAGTGCTGTCAATGATGCTGATGTCAAGCTACTACGTTTCACTCAGTTCGGTAAAAACTTCCCCAAATCTCAGAACATAAGTCCTGATGCCTTCGTACAGCTAGCACTGCAGCTAACGTACTACAGGTAGGTACCTAAAAACTCTTTCAATTTCCTCTTGATATGAGTAATGTATTTGAACAGCTCCAGCTTAATACCCAGTCACACAAACGAGACCGTCAAGGTCAATGTGAGGCATGATGGGATATCCTGGTCAACATACCGAACAACACACAAATATGATAGATAGATTGATATGGAGTCGATTTGGAGGTGTGATTCCCGTTACTTTTTATTTTTGATACGCCCCAAGTACTCCATCTGATACATGAATGCAATCAAGTTACAATAACTATTATAAGCTACTGAAATAATGACATTTTTGATTGACTGAGACCAAATTCGTTAACGAATATTTCAGCATTTGTTATTGACAACAAGTCTTATGAAACAGGCTAAAAACCTGCATGATACTTAATGATGGGTTGATATATATTCTTTAAACAAAGGTGATTCCGAAAAGAAGCTTTCATTATAAAATCCTAATCATTATTTGTCTTAAGAATATACGGGCGTTTGACGAGTACATACGAGAGCGGTTCCACACGTCGGTTTCAAGAAGGCCGAGTCGACAATATCCGGGCCGCTTCACCTGAAGCCCTAGAGTTCGTACGATCAATCAAAGGAGAAAGAGAGGCCAGTGTAAGAACAAACATATTTTCTATGTGATTTCTATTCTATTCCACAGTTTGAATGGTTACATACAAACTATTTTTCATAAATAAGGAAGCCGTATGGAAAACTCTAAGTATATATATATATATATATATAACATATAATAGCATATTGTATAAATCTCATCATTAAAAAATAAGGAAGCCGTATGGGATCTATTGCCATGGAAGTTCGAAGAAATTTGAGAACAAAAGCCGTATATATTGAAAACTAAAAATCCGGTGACATAATTATTGTCCAAGGTTTAATGACTATGCCGTAGCATGCCATTGAAGCTGTGAGTATCTTACCTACAGAAAAGTAAGGAAGCTGCTGATATTAAAAGCTCTAAGCTGGCATGCCACGAGAGATTGAAAGGTTGATTGCCCAGGAAGCCCTCAGAGATATGAGAACTAAATTCTAGTTTAATTGTTCCATTGGCTTCAATGGTCCAATTTATTCTTTTTCTCAATCATAAAAAACATGAGCAATGTTATATAACGTGTATAGTATACATGTGCACAAACGTAGTTAAAGAAAACTGGAAACTAAAAAAAAAAAAGAAGGGTTAGCTAAAATCTTGTTAGGCGTAGTTCCAAAGTATACACAATAGACAAATTAAATTCACCACAAAAATAAGAACACATCCAAATGAAAAAGAATTCAAACAAGATTTACACTCAGTAAAATTAGTCCGTTATTAGACATATCATTTGGCATGCTATAATAGTTTGGAAGTTTTAACTTCTAGTATTGAATTAATTCTATTCTCATGCCCGATATATTTTTATCCTAAATCGTTGAACGTTAACTAAAACTTATTGTCTATTTTGAATATTCCTTTATCGAGTCGAAAAATCGAAAACAGCTATAATATTGTTTTTTATATTGCCATTACACTGTATATAATGTTTACATTTATTCTCAGTTAAATTGTGACTTTCGCTTAAATCATATATTAAATAATGTTTAAATTGTTTTAGTAGTTGTAGGCAATTGTATTCAGTTGCACAGCACCCTCTCCAGGTTCATGTTATGTTCAATGTTCGATGTGTACATGTGTTCTCTTTTTTGTTCTTCTTTTTTTAAAGGTATATACGTGAACATGATTTGACATAGTTTTCTTTTGCTTTTCTTTTTTATTTCTTATACTTGCAATTCATTATTTGTTTTATCTTGCTATTCAGTGCTATTTATTTATGTAAAGTCACATGGATTGCAAAAGAAGATCTTTGGGTTATCGTTATTTAGTTAATCTTTTTTTTCCCGGCATCGATGTGGCTCACTTCAAACCTTACTGCTGTTTTTATCTCACCATCTCATATCTATATATTCCCGTTATTCTCGACGGTCGACGCTGTGGGTGTATTTGTTTCTTCCACGTAAGGTACGAGAACAATATCATTTTATTTTTTCTAATTTTAGATTGAGGAGAAGAAGTTCTTGATGAGGGAAGCAATTAAAGCCCAAACAGAAACATGCTTACAGGTATAATATTGAAGACGACTCATTTCTATTTATTATGTATTTCTAAAAATTGGCCATCGTTTCATGAAAGGGTCTTAAGCATGATAAGTACAAGTTTGCCGAAATCCAATCGAAACGCGTATATTATAATTAACACGCGTGTCAAGCGAACTTGTACTTATGACGAATTCGTGAAACGATGACCTGGGATTTGATAGTGAACAAGTTCAAGCTATTTTTCCCGTACCTTTGAAAACCTACTTCATCTCAAATTATTGTATCAAGTTAGTAGCACTTCCATGAGCTCAGACATGACCGAATATAAAGTGATATAGCACATTCGATGTATATCTATGTGCATATTAAGTACACAAACTCGGTAACATAATTATATGCGTCATCAAATGACTATCACTTCAGACTTGCCTTATAAGTAAAAGAGTTATTATAATGTAAGTTTAGAACTTCTGAAAGAAATGGTTATTGGCCTACATAATTTAATTTAGGTCTGCTTGGAAGAGCAAAACGAATTCAATACATGTGTAAAGCCTCCACCTTCTTCGGCATGCTCGAAGGAGCTTTACTCTTGCCATTTATTTCACCGTTGATTCTTTCTTTGAAATGGTAAACATTCAGCATGATCAGAGGACATTTATTTCATAGAAGTGATGCGGTCTAGTGGATAAGTTTCTGGACTGTTAACAGCAAGGTACGGGGGTTCGAATCCCTGCCGCAGCATTATCATCATTTGGTAAAGCATTAATTTACAATTGCCACACACGACCCAGGTGTAGTAAAGTGAGAACGTGGTAGGATTTCTTCTTTCCATGCCCTGAGTGCTACGGTCGCCGGAGTTACACCTGGGATATAATAATGCAAAGTCCTATTGAAGCGCATAGAGACGTTATATCATGTTATGTATATCATGGAATGGAAAATACTAGATTTTAATTTGTATTATGTTGTTGAAACGGTAGACGATCACGGGACAGGGGTTTGACTGCCACCTGCTCTGTCTGAGGGAGGTCAGCAAGGAGCTGGGGATGCCCCTACCAGCCATCTTCGCTGATGAGGCTTTCGAGATCAGTAACAGGTTCTGTCTCTCAACCAGTCAGGTGAGAATCCGCATCATCTCCTATTTCAGCATCCTCATTGACCAGTTACCATGGAAACATGTGCCCGCATGAGGTGGCGGTTGCGCGTATATTGGAAACATTCAAAGCGATTTTCTGTACAACTCTCAAACATTATCGAAACTTCAATTAGCGCAGAAGGCCTACAGTTTAAAGAAAATGATGAGCTCTGGCAGAGATGGAAATTGTGTAGGACTGAGATTTTTCATTTTGTTATAGTTACGTGGAAGAACAAAAATCTTAGTAGCAGTTTCCTTTGAAAAGGATTAGGCCCACTCTTGAAATGCACTCATATAGGCCTATTCTAAATAGGAATGGCTTAAAACTTTGGACCGGACCAAATATTTGATGTCACTTGTGTGCGTTTGCGTGCGTGCGTGCGTGTGTGTGTGTTTGTGTGTTGTTCCTTGTTCCCAAATGTGTGCAGTGGTCTTCACTAAATAGATTTTCAGTCTTTTTGATGATTCAGTAAACCTCACAATACACAGTTACAACTTATCTTTCCCAATCACTACTAGTACTAGACATTTTCTTTTAGAATGCAATCTCATACAAAAGCATGGCCAGGCCAGTACTCACCTATAACTACAAAAATGATATCACTTCTTTCCTTCCTCCTGTATAGGTTCTGACCAAACTGGACACGTTTATGTGCTACGGGCCCGTGGTCCTGGACGGTTACGGTGCATCGTATAACCCCCACGAGGACTATATTCTGTTTGCTATAGCTTCTTTCAAGTCCTGCCCTTCGACCGACTCACATGTCTTCCGCGCAAAGCTCTACCAAACGCTCATCGACATGCACGAGCTCTGCACGGGGACCAAGCCCAACACCAACAACAACTCTAACGGATACATGCAAGGGTAGACCAGTTAGATCAGTTCCAGGAACTGGTGTAGATCTGAGCGTGTTGATGTCATGTTAACCCCGTTGCAGACGAGGCGTTATTTCTCTGATGTTAAAATGCGTCAGTGACTGATGGGCTCTTTGAAGCGTCATGTAAGAGTGACATCGTTCAAATAGTGCTTGCAAAATAAACAGTTCTAACGATGCTTTCAGTGACTGGGATGTGGGCTAATTGCCTTTACAGTCTCCATTCGCGTAGGTAATTGTAATGAGAAATGACGCCTCGTGTGCAAAGGTAAATACAGGGGGTGATGAATACATCATACCCCAATAACTTGAGTTAACACGGCAAATCTGCGCCCGGCATAGACCCCACTGGGGGAAATTGGACTAGAGCTAGAACACATATGCAGTGATAGACCAAGACCGGAACGAAGACAAGATAAGTTCAACTTACGTATTAAAAAGGTACCGAAATCAATGTAAATGTGTTTTGTAATTGAGGCAACATTGTGATTAATGAGGGACATTGCACGTTCCTGTCCTAACTTAGAACCGGTGCATAATGATAGATTATGCAGGTACATGACTAGTATACCTCACCATTTTAGACTTAAGTCTTTATTATATGTAATCAACGTGTTTACATCAAGCTGCGTAGGGATTGACAATTTAAACATAAGAAATAAAACAGGCAAAAAGGTTTTTTTTTTAAAACGCAATTATCATTTGTTGAACCGCAAATTCCAGTTCATGTGCATTGTAAAAACCTTGTGGAAATTTTAAGCTAATAGATGACTCCAAATAAAGCAACCATCGATGTTACTATAGCAACCATTTATTCAAAACAATTGTTCTATGCACTAAAAAGATCACTTTTAATAGATATGCAAAACTTAAACAACGTAGTGAACGTAGCTTATACGCATTAATTTTTGTTGCGTTCAATTCCTCATTATGTGTCAAAATTTTAAACCTAACATTTTGTGAACGTCACTTTTTTCAAATGCTATGAATCTAAGTCAAATTATCACGTTGATTCTTACTCTTTCACTATGCTCAGTATTTATTATGACTTAATGGGGATTTCCCGTGAGTTTTTCAGATTGAGGACGTCAGGGGCGGTCAAATTCTGACGACCAGAAAGCAAGTTTTGTTAATACACGAAACAAATACTCAACGAGAGTATTTTGCAGACAAGGGTTACAAAATGCTGGAAATCACAAACATGCCAACAACAATAACTGTGGACAGTAATAATATTTGATACATTGTAAACTAAAATGACTTAAATTAGTCATTATATTTATGGAACGCCAAGTGTCAACCTCTCAGTGCAGTATATTATTTTATTGTCTTTATTATGAAATGAGTCAAAATAACCCATTAAATGAGTCATAAAATGACCTTTTAATAGAAACCATACACATTCACTAAACCTGTCACTGCTTGGTATAGCTTTAACACTAACTGAAGAGATTGCATGGTATCTCAAAGCGCTTTGTATCCAATGGAAAAGGTGCTAGATAAATTACAGCTATATACTTTTAGACGGATTAGAAGGTTGTCACCTGGCGTCCCATTATGTCACTGGACTAGCCCACCCGGCCCTCTGGTCGACATTTAAACCTGGTCTAGAGTCAAACCACTTCTGTGGATATCGTCCTTTACACCATATCCCGCATATCCTCTTGTGTTATGTATCTAAAATTCGCCTGTACTATTGGGCAACCATCATCTGAAATAATGTAAAATGAAGTATTTTGGTTGGTCCCGACCCATAATTTCATGACGTCATCTGAAGCTTACCAATTAACTCCTTGAGCATGCTGAGTGGGTTGAGTGTTAAAGGTCTATGCCTTGGGTGAAGGATACACCAGTTTACATGGTTGAGTTCCCATTTGTTCACACTTTTGTCTTACCTATAGGCTATTATACAAATTATATGAGCATGTTCTCCTCCGATGACTTAAATTTGGGTTCTAGTCATGTTGTTACATTGTGCAAGAACCTGTCTGGACGCAATGACCAAACCTTGTTTATTCAGTTTGCCTAGAGGTCTATACATAATAATTGGTGTACACTGTGAGGTTTGGAAATTATCTAGACGACAATAAATGGACCTTATCCTGCAAAAAGTCACATGCATTGCACAAAGAAATGCGGGTATTGGACAATACATATACGTAGTGTGAAAGTTCTCGTTATTTTGAAGATGAAGGCGTTTGAAGAGCAATCAGGTCTCTTTATCCAACATTCTAGTATGACATCCTTCCAAACTGACACAAAAAGAAATGAAAATAGTATAGTAATAGTCATATTTGTCTAGCGCTCAATACTACGTTTCTAACCGCTTTCATTGTAATTATTATTGCCCCGGTCATTGGATTCAATTGCTAATCCGCACATGATAGTGCACACGCTCCGCTTCCTCGGGAGGTATCCGACCAAGGGCGTGTTTCATAAAGCTGTTCGTAAAGACTTGAATATGAAGTGCCAGATAGGATGCCCAAAGTTTTTCCTGATGTTTTAACAAAGTGAGACTATATTTCCAATAACCTCAATTAAATAATGGCAGAAAATATACTTTGGATTAAAAATGTTTTTTATAATAAGAATGTTAATATACATCTGCACAGTTCAACTTTAGTTGATGCAGATAAAAATGATTGAGCATAACATTTGGCTTTTCATACTTAAGTCATTCGTAAAGCCATGCGTAACTTTACGAACAACTTTATGAAACACCCCCAGGCTCCATTTCAAAAATGATAATCCTCACAACTATTTTCACTTTTACCAGAACCCAAATGTTTCTTTAATCATATTAATTGATGGTAATTGTATTGGTTTTTATTTGTGCTGGCTTGTTTGATTTGTATGTGTGATCTACCAAGTTTTGAATTGATCTAGATGAAAGAAGTATATCTAATGATTATCATTATGAATGTTGATCTATCGTGAAAGGCCGTCCAATATGTACAGTTCCTCTCAAAAGAAAAAAACGAAACAAAATATTTTCCATCTATTTTTCTCTGTTCTCTAGCCAGAATTATAGTCTTTAGATTTGTTTCTAGGTTCTTGATCATAGCTGTAAAATTATGCCTTAGAGGGAACGTTATTTCCATTTATTTCCATCGTCTGTGTGCATAAGTTATTAGTATTGTTATATTCACAAGATGTACTTGTGACAGTCTAGTGAATACAGAATCAGTTGTATTATAAGCAAAATATATGTATCAAGAGACAGTATCCTGGAACCCAGTGGACACAGAGAAAACACGCATACGAGTAAGCGACTGAAGATAGGAATACATTTAGTTAATTAGCCAGTAATTCCTGGACAGTAAAAGTGGGAAAGAAATAATCAATAAATTCAATGTAATTTACTATTCAAAAATTACTATTTCTTATAACGGATGGGGTATGAATTTTTGTTAAAAGTTGAATTATATATTTTAGTATATTATGTACAATATTGGAAATTGTATTATCAAAATTATTCAGATTTTGACATATTCTCATTTTAGTTCTATACGTCAGTGGACAACATTACAGTTTATAATATTTGAATTTATGTTTCGTAGAATGATTATAGTCCTAGGGGGTGTTTCAAAAAGACTAAGATCGACTCTAGGTTGGACTTAATTATGACAGGCCGTTCATGCCACTGTTTGCTCTCACCATTTACTGGCATTGGTCTCTCAAGGGACGTACAAATCGTGGTCTCAAATCTACAGAATTTACCCTTTTTGATAGATCATTATTGAAGGAAAAAATATTATCTAAAGATCATAATTGAAAGACCAATGGTGAGAGCAACCAGTGGCATGTACAGTCTGCC
The DNA here is from genome assembly GCA_037976565.1 of Mesocentrotus franciscanus. Taxonomy (NCBI): domain Eukaryota; kingdom Metazoa; phylum Echinodermata; class Echinoidea; order Camarodonta; family Strongylocentrotidae; genus Mesocentrotus; species Mesocentrotus franciscanus. The sequence goes on along the minus strand of CP137685.1, from coordinate 28,774,231 downwards.
ATAGTTAAGTCAAACTTAAAGTCGATCTTAGTCTTTGTGAAACAGCCCCCAGTGGTACTAGTGTTAATCAAACTTAAAGTCGATCTTAGTCTTTGTGAAACAGCCCCCAGTGGTACTAGTGTTAATCATTAGTCATGTGCTAATCTTTTTTATTTCTATTATGAAAGTACTAAAAGCACTTTTTAACAGCTAAGCTATACATCAGAGTCACGATTCCCCTTTTCATCAGCAAGCCGCTTGCCTCTTATATTAATTTTCTGTTTTGGGGTCAGTAAAGTGATATGAAACATTACAGTGATGCTGTTGATATAAGATAGGCAGAACTCCATGTTTAAATTAGTTTGGCCCGAATTCACAAAGGAGGTTTAAATTTAACCCATGGTTTAAACCCTCATTTACATAACCCATGGTTTAAAATAAGCGCAAATGAAGCGTACCTTGCCTTGCGCGCGTCTAATATTGAACCTCTGACTTGCGTCGCGCTTATTTTGCACTTATTTTAAACCATGGGTTATGTAAATGAGGGTTTAAACCATGGGTTAAATTTAAACCTCCTTTGTAAATTCGGGCCATTGCGTTTAACGCGACAGCAGAAACTTCCAAGAAATCACCTCAAGGATAATTTATATCCCCTATTGTACTGCCTGTTGAAATGATGTTCGGATTACACAATATATCACGTGACGCGCTGTGGACCAATCACATCTCGGTATCTGTCTAAGCTATCTAATATGATATATTATTGTCATTTTCGCACAGTTCAATGGACGCAAAAAGCTGTCGAAATTGTCCTTGGTTGATTTATTGGGGGTCCTTGCAATCGCTTTGTTCAGATCATTTAGTGGCATTACGTACGTATCATATGCAGCTTATGTACAGTAATAAATATAAAAAAACGAAACAAAACAAATAGACGTAAGATATATGTGTGTGTGAGATGTTTGATAGTGATGGTAGTACCTCTGTGTTCTGTATTCATTGTGTATTCATTTCATAAAAATGCTGTCCATTCTGACATTTCTCTTCGTTTTATTTTGTTTTGCTTTGCTTTGTTTTAACTCCAGGTGCAATATCAGAAGCTGCAGTTGTGTACTATTATCATCATTATAATTATGTCAAAATCTTCTGCATGACCTAATTCTACGAAAATTGCACTTTTAAGCATAATCTAAAAACTATTACACATTGATACACTATGTAAGCTATTGAAATGAAATCGATTACATTAAGGTTATACAAAAATTAAATTGGTAACATAATTTTCTTGTTATAAATAAAGATTAAGCTAACAAGATGTATACTACATTTCGTTGTAAATTGTATTTATATTAAGCTATGGAAAAGGAAATATAGCGTAAATTATTTTAAATATCACGCTTGTTGTTTTCTATCTATTTTTTTTCCTTATCTGTTCATGGAAAAAAATTACAATTTGAATATTTAATTGTTTTCGTCAGTAATTATATTGGAAGTAAAGGAATTTCGAAATAAGCAGAGTTGTTGCTCTCCATAAAAACAAACTCTCGCCAAAAAGTATCTTTTAAATTATGTAATACCCGTTGCACACGACTTACTGCCGTGGGACTGCGTCAGCTGTTGGCGCAGTCTTTGCACAGTCGGATTGACGCCACGTGTGCAACAGGCCATTGACCATATGGCGTGTAATCGTTTTCTTCTTTAAAACAGATGTCCAGTTGATGGGCCTCGATTTTTTTACGAGAAAGAATACCACAACTCATCAAGTTATTTATTTGGTTTTTGGTAAAGAGAAAAAAGTGCATGTAATATAAATTCTAATCTAAGACAGCACCGTCTCTGACGCTCTCCACTGTTGTAGAGGCAATTCAAAGATATATTTGTTCTCTTAAACAGATGACTAACGAGACACTTGGTGGATACTAGTTTCAGTGCATTTAATTTATTTCACCGTCCTGATATCCTTGTTTAAAGGAAAAAAAAGACTCGATATTTATATTTGTATGCTCTTATTCCCTTTTATCTTTAATTGTCTTTTGTGCAAGCTGTCCTCTTCAATAACCCATCCACTTGCTCGTTTTTAGATATTTTATATTCTTAGTCTTTTGATTATTCTCCATATATATTGATTTTGCTTTACCTATATAGTGAAAAACATTATCTTTGAATACGTTGAAGGGGAAATACACGTGTATAGAAGTTATGTGCTATGAATAATTATTTTAGTGTTCTATGCATCCGATTTATTTCCATTCTAATTTCTTGTTACACGAATAATCTAAATTAATAACTGGCAGTGCTTATGCATTTGATCCCAGTTTATTAAATTAGTTTGTATATTTTGTCAAATATTATTGTGAAAGTGGATAACATATATTTAGTTTTAAAAATTATATTACATATTATTATCATTATCATTACTGACGATGGTGAACTTTAATTCATTTTCATACGTGATATGATGAAAACAAAATCCATATGTATTTATCAGAGCTATTTCAAAAACGAAGATTTGATTATGAATGTTTCATCTGTAATTTTATTTATCCGATGTTATTTGGTTTTAGTTGCTGTACCATTGTATATTCTAAACCCGCTTAAGAACTTTAAAGCGTGGTCCATCTTAAAGCAATATATCGAAAACGAATTCGCAGTGAACAACTGAAGTGTTTTTGTTTTGTTTTAATTTTATTTTTTACACGAGTCTGACTTTTAGTGTGTCGTGTTGTATATGGGATACTGAAATGAATGACGTTGGCATGCGATCATATATTCATTAAATATTATTCGGAGGAATAATGATAATGAAGATGACGATGATGATGATTTTGATGATGATGATAATGAGTATAATAATAATAATGATAATAACAAAAATGATAATAACAAAAATGATAACAATAACAATAATGATAATAATATGAATAGGAATACGAATACGAATATGAATATAGAAAAGAATAATTATAATAATAGTAATAATTATAATAAAACAATAATAGTAATAACATAGTTCTTTTTGCCGAAGATAGTGCCATTAAAGGACAGTCCAACCCTTTTAATATGTTCATTTGTATGAAAGCAGAAAAATAACAGAAACAAATTAGCGACAGTTTGAAAAATATCGGACCAATAATTAGAAAGTTATGAATGTTCACTAAGTCTATGCAAATCTCATATTGCCAGTTGGCAGTGGATTGTGACGTAGTCGGGGATAACTACCGTTTTCGGGTACAAAAATATCATTGATTTTGTTTGTGTCTTCTCCGAAGTGCCTTCTCTCTTAGGGCGATAATTAGAATATATTGTGGATAACATATTATTATAGGTCCTCTAAGCGAAAAGACCTTCCACTGTAAAATTTTCTTTTGTGTTGGAACAAATGGGAAGGGTGTCCTCCGTACAGAGACATTAGTGATTTCAGCCAATTTGAAGAACAAATACCTTTCTCCTTTTTTGTGATCGGATTTCATTTAAACTTTCACCAGTCTACTTTTCTGATTTTTCTGATTTTTCTGCTTTCCTCTAGAGTAGTTTGTTGTCAGGATTGGATTTCCCTTTAGGGCTGCTCTTGCTGAGGACTTGAAATTATTAAAGACTTAGAACCCGATTTAACACCACGGTCTAGAGGGTTAAAATTATGTTATTTTAAAGACACCTTATCCAGGGATGTAAGAACCGAGCAAGGATCGAAAACAAAACCTCTCGAATGGGAGTCAAGAGATTCCAAAAATACAGTGCGTATAAAAAAAGTGTACCCAACTTTGGTAGCCTCTGATTAAAAAGTCATAACCAATATGACTTTGAAAATGATTTCATGATGAAGAGTAACCTATTTTCTGTACAATGATTCCCTATTCATAGTATTTATGCCACGGGTGAATGAGCACCAGGGTCTTTAAAAAGTGTTGTCAAAATCGCCTTGTTCCAAGTTTGGGCTAAGGAACCAATGTGGGTCAGGCCTTTTGCATGTGCTTCTGTGGTTTTAAATCCTTTTAAAAGTTAAATTTTGTCTCGTGCTTCAATGCTTTATTGTTTAAAGTGATGCAATGTATCTAGGCTTGCACAGTACCTTGTTTCAATTTACAGGATAACCTTTAATTATTTTAAACAGTCTGCTAACTACTTGTATCATGATATCTATAAGTTCTCTCTGCTCATTTGTCCACTGCGCCATTTCACACGCGTAAGGAGCATAAGGTGTTTATCTCGTATAGCGTATGAAAACTCAAAGGTTACTAAACCTAAGAAAGAGCACATATGATGATAAATATCAAAGAAACTGACAGCAGACTTTCATTTAAAAAAGATAACATCCAAAATAAACGTTATTCATTTTGTATCACTCAATGAGAAGGTTACCCATGGTAACCTTAAACAAGGGCAGCGAATGAAGTCAAGATTGTAATCATCATAACAAAGAGAATATCATAAATTGTGCTTGTAATAAGCATTTCCTTGAGTTTGAGTTGATATCACCTTTTCTTCAAATGCTTAATATTCAATGTAAATAAATGAGCAATTGTTTATTTTTAATGAGATAACACGCATACAAATGGCTTTTAACCACACTCATTACTTCAGCCCAAACTTGGTACAAGAGATTTTTGACAATATTTTTTGAAAAGCCTGCTGATCAGTTATCCAATAATGAAAATGGTATTATTAGACAGGGTATTAGTTCTCCTTTACAATGAAATATGATTTAAGGTCACATCGGTTATAACTCTTCAATCAGAAGCTACCAAAGTTGGGTACACTTTTTTTGGATACGTTTAAAGATAAAGACCAGTTCTGGTCATGCGATTGCATTGTGAGAGAAACGTTGTGAAATCGATCAGAAAATGTTGATCATCTAGCATATAAGTATTGGTGTGTGCTGCAAAGTTCTGGAATCATCAAAATGATAAGAAATTTGGCCCAGTCTTGGTAAAGTTACAAGCACTGTACACAGAAAGATGTATATGGGACTACACGACCACGTGCGCGATATCTATTTGGTCCCAATAGATATAATAATTTACCAAATATATCAATTATTAGGCGGTTTCCCAGCAAAATTGTTATCATCACGTATTAGTACAAACATATTCTTTCACATGATTGGTAATAACAGCTTCCATTTCAATTTTTTTTTTTTTTGGTTCCCAATACTGGTCTTTAAGTTTAAATCAGAGTTCAGAATACAGACCTGAGCTGGGAAGATGCCAAAGCTTTTGCTGTAGACCGCAGAAGGTGGAGAACGTTTGTTGCCGCCCAATGTTCCACACGGAATAGGAGGAACTAAGTCTAAGCCTAAGTCAGAATACGGGCCAATGAGCTGCTGCGTGGATGTTCCGTTGACGCTGATATTTTACACAAATCCCAAACCTCGGGCTGTTCTATCACAATACTGCGTCAAGAGCTTGTGTCTGTGCCTATATTCTATATAAAACTGGCGATTTTTGTAAATCATTTTGAATTCAAAGTTTCGAGATTCGAAATTTCACTAATGTTGTTTCCACTTTAAAAGACAAACATTGTAGATGAAGATAATTTCAACTGAGAGGTACATTTATTTTCAGCATAGAATAATAACAAATACAACACTCATGTTCTCTTCATTTGCTTTTAGAGACAGCAATTCTAACTAATGGTGTGCAGTCACACCAGACCTGTCTTTAAAGGTTACCCAAGGGAAACAGAAAATATGGCCTCTGTAGACAGGTGGCCTTTCTAGACAGATTCTACAACACACATTTCTCTCTCGAGGGAGACAAAATACATGGCCACTATAGACAGGTGGCCACTAGATAGAGAGGTGGCCACAGTTTTGACTGTAAATGGTGACTGATTTATTGGTTGATATACTTAATCACATACAGTAAAATCAAAATCATATCCAAAGGTATTTTTTATTGGGGCTGTGATATCTTTATTATTATATTAAAAAACGTTGAAAATCTGACCACATAAAAAATAGCAATATATAATACATGATAATATGTATATTTTAACAATGGCATTTCCATGACCCCATTCATAATGACTTAACCTCTAATACACAAATATTCAATCAACAAAACAGACTTCTGTCACTTTGAATACTTTTAAGTTGAAGAACATCGCAAATACTTTCGAAAAATCAACCCAGGCAAGGCGAATTCAATGGCCTTGTATACGACCCAATTTGAAATGTGCGAACATGACAGAGACGTATGGCGTAACATGATTTCTATGGGATATACAATAGGGTATTTGATCTGATTTGATTTTATTATATTTTCTTCTGCATTCATATAAGTACACAGTTTTTTCGATAACAATAATAATATTAAGTACAATAAGTATTTTTCTGACAATGAATCATAAATAAGCGAATATATATATTAACAATTGTTATTTTCAAAAACGAAATGATAATCTGTCATAAATACTAAATTTCCTCAAACATTATAAAATTATTTGCGGAAGAAGGGCTGTCATTGTTAGCAAATTGCTTGATAATACGACAGCCCCAGACAAAACTCATGAAATAGATTAACACATTTATTAAGCAGAACGGATAGGTAATTCAAAAAATAAAAATTTTAATGATGGTGTCAAACAGGCGCGCCGGAAGCAGTTTGGGATTGGGGGCAAACATTCCAGGGGGCTCACCTTCCAAGGGCAGTGGCGTAATGAGCAAAAAGTTTCAGGGGAAGAAGAATCTGCATCACCACATAGTGTATAATTACAACACTGTAAAAGTGTACAACGGAAAAAATGAAACGTTAAACATTAAATAAAATATGGGGAACATATTAATGTAATGGGAAATATATCAAGTATAATTACTAAATAATAATAATAAATAAGTATAAGTACTAAAACAGAAACATCAAACAATTTTTGAAAATTAAGTAAATAATAAACTACTTACAACTATAGGAAACAAATTGCGTATACACGAAATAAGTGAAAGTACTCCGAAATTATCATGAATGTAACTTACTCTAATTCCCCATTCCTCTGTTCTTTCGCTTCCTTTGCCTTCCACTCCTAATTTTTATGGATAGATTCAAATTGTACGTATTGTTATTTTCATTTACTAGAGCTCTAATATGCTTAAGACGACCCCTTTTCTGTATATACCATGTCATTATGATACATCTTAAGTTTTAAGATTGTAAATGTATATATGTTGATGTAAATGGAATAGATAAACATCTAATCAAATCAAATGAAATGTTTAAGTGTTACATCGTACATAAAATTTAGCATTTGTATTAAAACAGAATCACAGGTCATTCAACTATAATTTTAAAGAAAATCAGACCAAGTACGAAAAAAACCCAGAGAAACAAGACACTATTTAAAAAACAAAACAAATATAAACCAAAAAATTGGGGAAAACAACGTACAAAAAAAAAAAACAACAACAAACTAATAAAAACGGATACCGCTAATGTTGGTCGGGGCTGCATCCACCTTGGTTTGAGGACAGAACAGCCACCGCCCGCAAGCCCGGTCGAGGCATAACCATACAGCGGGGTCCGACTGAAATGAGATCCCGTGAGAGTCCAACATCATTATGAAGCGTCATATTTGTCAGGACTCAGGAGAGGGAGAGGTTTTGGTGATTACAATGCTTGTGCTTTTTCTGTCTAAATGCAGATTGGCAGATGCAAGTTATGGACGTACTCTTGTTATCCTAAAGATTCGTTGATCCGAACACACAACTAAATCAATCTGAACCAACAAGTGTTCTTCATTTCCCTCTCCGAATCAATACAATTGTGCAATTTAGAATGACAAGCCAGAATAACGCAGGTCTAATGGTATCGAGTGAATAACAATCTATAAGTTTTTTAATTTTTTCTTTGAGAAAGTTCGATTGTGATAACTACCAGTAAGATAATGATAACCACAGTCATAACAGGGATCATCACAACCACAAGCATGAACGATGGTTGTTTCTCAGCTTGATCCGATCCTTCGCCACTACTAACATCACTTATAAAGGCGTTGGAAGAAAGCATGTTTTGCACAGTTGGGTAGCCATTCCTGCTTTCATATTTAACTACCATGACCGTAAGACAGACCTTTGTCCAAATCCCAAATCTTGGTCCCGAGCATGAGTAGTTGCCTGATGAATCTTCTGTGACAACAGCTATCGAAAGAAGTCCCTCTTCGTTGACGGATACGGAATGGAATGTTGAAGAAGATTTTGTTCGAAGAGTCAACTTATTTGGCAAGGTCCAAACAATCTCTGTGCGGTTGCATACATTTAGCGGACATCGAAGTGAAAACAGAAGATCACCGACATATGCAATCAATACTTGATTTTCAATTTGGAATTTATTTCTCCCCTGTTCCTCAGTAGTGCAGTTTTCAATTCTGACAACGTCCACAGAGCTTTGATTCCTGATGGTCGAAGGAGTTTCACAAATGGGAGGGTTAGAAAATAGTGAAAAAATCCGGTGCTCAAACGAAATCAAATGACAGTCACAGTGCCATGGATTACCCGCGAAAACAATTCTAAGACCAATCGACCTGAGTGGCACATCCCTGTTACTTATTGAGGATAAGTTATTGTTGCTTAAGTCAATGTGGTCCAAATTTACACACGGATGGAATGCACCGTGTCTTACTACGATGATTTCATTATTGTTAAGAAAGAGACTATCCAGTTTAATACGATGAGAAAAAGTGGTTCCCTCGATCACTTTTATTCTATTCCATGATAGATCTAAACGTCTGAGATACGGGAAGGATGATTCCCTTGTAAGTTGTTCTGGGACCAACTGGAACCGATTGTTGGATAAGTTTAAGATTTGCAGAGACCTGGTTTGTATTCGTGGAAAACCAGAGGCCAGTCCATTTTGTTGGAACTGTGCTCCTGAAAGATCACTCCGAATGATGTACGAAGAGTTAAGAGACCATCTACTAACGGCTGGGTTGTTGATCATGGTAAGGTACTTCAGGTTTGTGAGATGATCAAACAAGAAGAGGCCAGAAGAATTATACATTTGGATGGTGTGAGAAAACCACAAATATTTTAAAGACGATAAAGCAGAAAAGGAACTGTCCGAAATCTTTTGGAGAGGATTGCCTGTAATGTCTAGATAGAAGAGCGATGGGCAACCTGCAAAGCTATTTTCAGACAAATACATCAGTTTATTCCATTGGAGGTATATGAAATTTACATTTGTAAGTCCCTGAAGGCTGTATTCGTTCATGGCTGATAAAAGGTTGTGTCTGAAATCAAGAGTTCTCAATTTCGTAGCAAAATAGAACCAGAAAGGCTTAATTTCTACAAACGTATTATAAGATATGTCCAAGGATAGCAACGATTGGCCTAAATTCCATTCGTTTCCGGCTGAAGATATGCTATTTCCCTGTACAGATAAATATTGGACACCAGAAGGCAGATGTCTGAAAGCGATGTTCTTACCTTGAATTCGATTGCCATCAAGAGTTAGTCTCACCAGTGAAGATGGGAATGGAGGGCTATCCTCAATGTTATTTTCATCCATCAATAGATTGATTAAACTCCAATAATTTGCAAATGCTTGCGTTTCAAAAACGGATATATTATTATTTTGGAGATTCATGATGGATATTTGATTTGGTGGTAGAGTAGGGAAGATGTGCAGCCTATTAGCATTCAGGAAAAGAGTTTGTAATGATGGGATTTCTCCAACGTCGCCTTCACTAATGTTCGTGATCCGGTTTTCACTAAGGTAAAGGAATGTCAGTGCTACCATACTTGTCAAACAAGGGAATCTTGTGAGTAAGTTGCCAGTGAGATACAGTTCTTTAAGTGCAGGATATTGCAATGCTCCATTCTGTATCCATCGTATACGATTGAAGGACAGATCAAGATACTCGAGACTTGGTAAGGAAGGGAGATTTATCAACTCTTGAATGAAATTATTTGCCATTTGGAGCTTACATAAATTCGTTAGATTTTTAAGACCTGATTCATTCCAATCTGATATTTGATTGGAGTCCACGCATATCGCACGCAGATTATGCATATTTCGAAAGTTGTCTAAACTTTTTATTTTGTTAGACGCCGCGTTGATATAAGCGATATTAGTAGAACCAGCAATCCTGATAAGACGGATAGAGTTATTGAAAGCATATATATGTTGAATATTTAACCCTTCTCCAAGAAATAGTTCAACAAGATTGTTGTTTCCAACATTGATTAACGACAGAGATGGAAAATGGAATGACACATTTGAGAAGATTGGTTTTTCTTTCAAGGAATTACCATTGATAACAAGATTAAGAAGGTTGGGCAACTGAACAGAAGAAAGAATACTGATTTTATTTTGTTTAAGAATCAAGGATTCTAATCTGGGTAACTCGGTTAGTGCCCCATCTGCAATTGATGTAATGGCATTATTTGCCAGATTTAAGGTTTTCAGAAACGGAATATTTCTTATCGCGGAGATAGATGAAATGAAGTTTGTATCAAGGTGCAATTCAACCAAAGACATAAGATTTTGGAAAGCATCTTTTGTTATAAATTTAATACGATGATATGATAACTCTATGAACCTCGCAACATAGAGCTGAGATAGAGAGCCTATTGTTTCCAGGCTTCCATGAGACATATGTAAAGTTGTAATGATTTCTGGATGATGAAATGAGCATGAATCCATGTAAGATGCTTGGAGCCCTCTGCCAGCAATCCTACCCACCTTGTATGGGACAATCGCTTCTTTATCCAAAGGATTCCAGTCAAATGCGAAAGAAACATATGTCTGCCCGAGTGGAAATTGTGTAGGCCATTGGGTAAAATTGTTATGAGATATGTCGACCCAGATGAGCATTGTAAAAAAGTGGAGCAGAGGCAAAGCCACAAGACGGTTCCCTTTAAGATCAAGTTTTGCTAGAGACACAAGCTTGTCAAAGGCACCGTCCTCAATGACCTTGATGACGTTCCCCGCAAGCGTCAGTTCCTCCAGGACCCCCTGGCATGGGAATGATCTATTGGGAATCCTTTGCAAGAAATTATTCGTCATTTTAAAGGAATGGGTTTGGCAAGGAATTATTCCAGGGATGATGGTGTGTTCCACACCCGAACAGTCAACCTCCAGTCGAACCAATTCCAGACATTGGCAACCAGTCGGACACGTCGACACCGCGTCGATCTGTACGACTACATAGCACAAGAGTAGAAGAAACCTGATCCTTACACCAAAGGTTACACCACGTTGTGGGAAGTTGTTCATTTTCTTATTATCAGGTGGATTTTCCATCTTGTCGAAAAAGTCAAACCAACCATAGAAAATTGTTTCTATACTTCACGGCGAACAAACGGGTATAAAAAAAATAACGTTTGTCTCATAGTTGCTTCATCGCGATGTGAAAAAAGAATGTTCCATCTTTATTTCCACCAAACTCAAATATGCATTAAAATATTTCTTCTTCGCGACGCACACGTACAAAAATTTAAACACCCAAAGATAAAGGGCTACAGTTCAGTTGGAAACGTGGAGCTAAATGATTTTATAAACTAAATAGCAAGATAGTTACACAGTTCCTAAATATTAGCAACATTTCAGAAGGCACACTGAGGCTCAAGAAAATGACGCTACTAATTGGCCTCGTCATGATGAAATGGCATGAAGTGAAATTTCTTAATGAGCATCACTCATACCAGGAATTTTGCGAGCTTCCCCTTATAACTGATTTGTCTGGCTGTGGTGAAACCATAGACTATCAATGGAAACTAGACTGGAATTCGTCTCTGCTGACGAACTAGATAAACTGCAGCAGATCTGAAATGACGAGGAAACGATCGCCAGACGGCATCTGAAATACGATCGACAATCGCCCACAGAAAGAGGAGTTGTAGTTCCCCACATATTTGAATTACGGAATTTCTCTATATTGTCTCAATATTTTGATAAACAATAAACGTCTTGAACCCGATATGTTACACTAAAGATTTTACGTGTATTTTCTCAGAAATAAATTTCCCATAGGGTTTGTACACAAACTTCTGAGCATAATATCTGGAATGAAACATTTCACCATGTTCTCATCGTCCAATTAAAAAAATAAATGTCATATCTCTTCTAGAGTATACTCCAGCTACAACATACTAACATTTTGAAGGAAAATCGGCAATGAATAAAAGCGATACGGTCCAATGAACAAATAAAAATAATTTTAAACATAGTCAAATACAATGTAATCAATTGAAATCTACTTTTCTTTGACTACGAAGGGCCACATGATGACGTCACAATATCAAATGTGGCCATACGGGACAAGAAATCGTATTTACAACACATACTCTACCCGAATATGAAAATTAATTGGGTAGTTCAGGGACTCATTTAAGAGTTATAATGTATTCTATTGTATTGTTCAATTATCCCTTTTCATATCTTGTCAGTGCCATTTTTCAGGTGCGATAAGTGCCCCTTTTCACCTCTAATAACTGCCACTTTTATTTTGACATGTGCCCCTTTTCCTTTCTTATAAATGCTCTTTTCCTTCTTATAAGTGCCCCTTCCCCTTCACATAATTACTCCTGTTCATCTCTGATAAGTGCCTCGTTTACATGTGCCCCGTTACATGTGCCTTTTTCTCCCCTCCCCTTTCACTTCCCTTCTCATAAAAGCCCTCTTTACCTCCGCTAAATGCCCCCTATTAAAATCTGATCGATGTCTCTTTCTTTCAATAAATGCACATTTCCTTTATTATAAGTATACCTTTTTCATTCTCATAAGTGCCCCTTTTCATATCTTGGCAGTGCCCTTTTTCAGATGCGATAAGTGCCCATGTTCACCTCTGATAATTTCACTTTTAACAATGATACGTGCCCTTTTCCTTTCTAATAAGGGACCTATCCCCTTTTCATTAATGCCCTTTTCCACCTCTTATAAATGCCCTAATGAAAATCTGATGGGTGCCCCTTTTCGGTCGACAAATGCCCATTTCCCATTCTCATAAGTGCCCCTTTTCATATCTTGTCAATGCCCTTTTTCAGATGCGATAAGTGCTCATTTTCACCTCTGATAATTTCACTTTTAACAATGATACGTGCCCTTTTCCTTTCTAATAAGGGACATATCCCCTTTCCATAAATGCCCTTTTCCACCTCTTATAAATGCCCTTATCAAAATATGATGGGTGCCCCTTTTCCGTCGACAAATGCCCATTTCCCATTCTCATAAGTGCCATTTTTTCATTCCTGGTGAGTGCCTCTTTTCAGGTGTAAGGAGTGCTCTATTTTCAGCTCTGATAATCACCCTTGTACTTTGACACGTGCTCCTTTTCCTTTTTTTAATAATTGTCTTAGTCCTTTCGATAAGATTAGTGTCCCCTTTTCCTCTCATCATTAAACGTGCCCCTAATTTAAAGCGACTAAGAGCAATAGATGATATAATTATGTTACTTATCAAAGGTCTTTTCAGTCTTCCGTTATGAGAATGTGCTTATACTCCCAACAGAATAAGGTTTTTCCTCGTTATATGATGTAATTTTTCGAAATGCGACATCACAAAAAGACACAAATCTTTAAATTTGTCCTCGCTCGCTTCGCTGGCTCTCAAATAAATATATTAAGACCATCACACCCAACTGCAAAAGTATGATGCTTAAGCAATATCTTGTATGATGTATAAAGAGAAACAAATATTAAAATCATCCCTGATAATGTAATCACAATGTAGGGTATATCATCATCATCAACTTCAGGTGGCGCTGTAAAGCGCTGCTGTGGTCTTCACGAGAGCACGCCATGCAACTCTTTCACCTGCCATTTGTGTTGCACCTTTCATTCCTTGTTCAGACACTTTCTTGATATCATCAGTCCAAGATATTGGTGGGCGACCTCTACCCCGTTTTCCTTCGACTGCTCCTTGCAGTATTTGCTTCTCAACACCTCCAGATCTCCTAACAATGTGCCCAAAATAGTTTAGTTTTCTTTCCATGATTCCCCTTCTGATGGTCAAGTCTGTTCCAATCTTTTCCAGGACCCACAAATTTGTCTTTTTATCTTTCCATGACACCTGCAACAGCCTCCTGTAGCACCACATTTCAAAGGCATCTTCCAGATGTGAGACATATTCTTTACTGTTGATCTCGCCATTGTCATCCTTCTTCTTTTCTCTGTGGTGCTCTCTCCTTTGTTAGTGATAATTGAACCCAAGTACTCAAACCGATTTACTACTTCAATCTTATTTCCAGCTACGGTGAAGTCAGTGTTATTATTATCTCTATAGACAACCATTATTTTTGTCTTTTTGGTGTTTAGAAGAAGGTCTTGCTCTTCACTTGCCTGTTTGATGCGATTCAACAAATCAATCAGCTCTTCTCTGCTGCTGCAAACGAGAGCAGTGTCGTCAGCATACCTTAGGTTCGTGATCTTTTTACCTCTAAGCTTAACTCCCCATTGAATCCTTCCAGAGCATTTCTCATAATGTCCTCAGAATAAATATTTAAAAGGTTAGGAGACAGTATGCAGCCTTGACGTACTCCCCTGCCAATTCCAAACCACTCAGTATTGCTGTTACTGGTTCTCACTGTTGCTTCTTGATCATGATAGAGGTTTTTGATCAGTTCGATGATGTGACTTGGAAACCCCATCTTTGCCATTGTATTCCACGATTGAGAGTGACTCACACAGTCAAATGCTTTGCTATAATCTATAAAGCACAAATAGAGGGGATGTCCGTGCTCTCTACATTTCTCTATTATGTTTCGAATGTTGACAATCTGTTCTCTTGTCCCTCTACCTTCACGGAACCCTGCTTGCTCATCTGAGATCTCGGCTTGCAGTTTGATTTTCATTCTTCTGCTAATCACCTTCAGAAATATTTTGCTTGCATGACAAATCAAGCTGATCGTTCGGTGATTTGCACCTTCTTTCAGATATCCCTTCTTTGGCAATGGTATAAAAACAGCTCTACACCAGTCCTTAGGCCACTCCCTACTATTCCAGATATTGCAACAGAGACACCACATCAGGTCAGTACCTTCTTCACCTGTAGCCTTCAACATCTCGGAAGTCAAGTTGTCAAAGCCAGGGGACTTGCCATCCTTCAGTTGTTTCATTGCAAGCTCCACTTCTGATCTTTATGGAGGGGGCTCCATTTCATCACTCCCCCACTGAGTGACAACTTGTTCCTGTGCAGCAAACAGCTTGGTACTATACTGAACCCATCTTTCCTTGATGTCTTCATTCTCCGTCAGTGTTTTGCCATTTTCATCATTAATTACATCCAGTCTTGGGATTCTTTTCTTTGTGATTTCTTTCACAATTGCAAATGCTGCCTTGGAGTTGTTCTTGTGACGCTCTAGGACTTCACATTTCCCCTCGATGTAATTCCTTTTGTCCTCCTTCACACTACTTGTAGCCGCCTTATTGAGTCTCGTCCATTCTCCTCTATTGTGTTTTGCTTTTGCCCTCTTTCTGTCATCAGCAATGTCGAATGTCTGATTTGAGATCCATGGTTGTTTCCGCTTCCTTTTCTTTGGGATGTGATTCTTTGCTGCATTTTCAACTGTTTCTTTCATGTCTTCTCACAGCTCATTTGGTGTTTGCTCTGCTTCATCGTTTCTCAACAGCAGCTCAAACTTGTTCTTCACTTCCACTGAGAATTGAGAAGGGATATTTTCAACATCATACCTTGTGGGAGCTGAATCACATTTCTTAGCTTTCAGTCTTAGTCTCAGTTTAGCCATAAGCAGCTGATGATCGCTGCCACAGTCAGCACCTGGTCTTGTCTTGACGTTCTGTAGTGAAGTCCGCCACCTCTTCTTGACCATGATGTAGTCTATCTGGTTTCTGGCTCTGTCTCCCGGGGTATATACCAATGTTTAAACAATTTTATATTTTCGCCTTTGTAGGTGCCCTTTTTCCTCTCCAGAGAGTGCCTTTTTGTTGGTGCCCCCCCCAACTTTGGAAGTCGCTCCGCCGCCCCTGTATGTTAACATCATCTGAGAAACATAACCAATTCAACTGGCCTATCTGGGGCTCTCCTTTAGGGACCGCTGGTGTGATTAGCTGTCAACTATTATCTGTTGATACCTGAACAAGCCATTGTTCATTATTACACAATAGGTACATAAAATGTACCATATTAATCAGAGGGGTATTGTGTGTAATATTTTCTCTCATGAAAAAAAAATTGTAACTAAAATCCACATTTCATACAAAATTACAAATTAAATTTTACATAAACAAAAATACAAGTAAATTTTCAATTAAAGAAAATTAAAAATAAATTTCATATTTAATACATTGTCATAATCATAATACATGATACAAAATTCAATATTCGAGAAAAAAATCCATGAATCGAGTCTATTATAATGTTCATTAACATCTACATTTCCTGTTTTTATAGATCAAGATAGAAAAGTGGTCATTCGATGCTATTAATCGGTGAAATGTAAACGGTACAGGGGAGTCGATCACGGGGGGATGGGGATATATCCCCCAATATTTCAGGTGGGGGATGGCCTGTACAATCATCCCTCCCCCCCAATAATTCACCAACAAAAAAATGAAGAGAAAAATTAATGATGAGAGCCCGATGAGAGTAGTTAATGGTTATTACTCGCAAGATGACCATCAATTTTGCTATCTCATTTTCATAATACATACATATATAAATAGAAAACGAAGTAAATGAGACAACCGTATATGAGACAAGAATAAATTGAATTCTCGCTCATACGGCTTCATCAGGAATTGATGAATTTAATTTGGGCATTAATGCCAAGAAAAAATTATCAACCAATTCCTCAATATAAAGAACTCTTAAAGGTAAAGGAAAGCATCTGAGCAAGAATATCACATGACTTTTGGCCAGTTCAATCTGAAGTGATTTTTAAAGCTATGACTATGTGGGGTTGATGATGCGTTTTTTTCATAATGCAAGTAAAGTAATAAAATATTGTATCATTGAAGAGAAAGACGGTTTTGTCCAAATGGTAGCATGTAGGAGACGAAACTTTCAGTTTGTTCCCTGATTCATATTCAGTATCTATTTTGTTTTATTGATTTCATCCATTTCTTTGTTTATTTATATCTCTACATGTAAAACATTTGAAGAGCTATTTTCCGAAAGGAGCAAAATCTTTTGATAGCAAATGGAGATAATGATATACATTTTCCTCTATTTACCTTGAACAAAATTATTAACCTAAATTACGAGAGAAATTATGAACACATGCATCTTTTAATAACAATTTTCCATAGACACCTGAACAAAATCGGGTAAACAAAGAGTTCTTTCTTAAGTTACACACATGGATCTAGTGCCTCTTGAAAATAAGCTCTTTGTATGTACATAAACAAGCAATACAACAGAATACTCCAGTTCGATATTTTGGAGAAAGATTATTATGTCACAACTTATTTTTGTTTTATTGAAAAGCTGATGTAGGCCTATGTATTGTATTCAAACGTAACAGGCATAAGATAGTTAAGGTGTTTTGAAGGTTAGAATGTTATTAAGTTTGAAGTTTTGTTTATAACACCCTTCCAATAATAATGCACCTTCTAAGACTGGTTATAGTTTTTGAGAAAAAATAGTGCTCTGGTCAGGGCCTTAGGGAATATTATGCTTATATTTTAGAGCGTATCTGGTATGATAAGTATATCTGGGTGAAGAAGGAGATAATGGAAGTTTGTTGTTTGGTAGTTGGAACGTAAGTTTTATATTATGTTTTTAAGAAACAGACAGTTTGTATGAGATCAGGAGTGGAAATTTTCTGTCATTTTGAGAACCAAATTTTGCATCAGTGATATTCTGTTTCATTGAATTGAGTTTCCGCAGAGAGGATTCAGTTGGTTTAATTAAAGAAGGAAGAGAGTCAAATGAAGAACCAAAAGCAATATGTTTTTCATTTACTAATGAGAACTATGTTTTTGAGATCTCCTTACACAGAATATTGGAATGGGTTTTTCACGATGAATGTTGTTTGGAGACATCAATATTCATAAAATGTATGTTTCTATCACCAGGAAATAAAGAATTTTCTGTCTACATGAACCTTTCCTGGTTGCTTATTAATGCATTTGCCCACTGGTAACATAATACTTTCACAAGTTGATATCCCTCACCATTGGATTTTTTGTGGTAATGTCTAAATTTCGTTTAAAAATAGATGATATCAGTCTGGTAGGCCTACACTGCAGGCAAGAGTCAGGACTAACATTTAGCATGTTATTAATTTTATTACCACTCTTATATTCTCTGAAATGTTATCTTTATTGAGGGTGACTTGAAAAAGTTAATAACTTGGAAGGGAGGGTGCAACCTGCCACACGCTTCTACCTCTTGGTTGCTTTGATCCATTGCCGAAAATATTTTGGCACCTATCATCCCCCAACCACGGATACAAATCGACACCCCTGAAACGGTATATAATATATGCCCATTATTTGTCCCTTTTCACCCCTGAAATTACAACAAAATGAAAACAAGCAACATGAATATTTACTAATTTTCCCTCTCTCTATCTCTCTTTCTCTCTCTCTCTCTCTCTGATATCATTCAGGAAAACATTTCTCGTCAGTAGAAATGCAAGGAATTGAGCACATTTATCAGTTTAAAAGCAAAGTGTCCGAAATTCCAAAGCGCTTTAAAAGCCAGTTTGCAGAATTCGCTTTCTTTGCAAGCCTTCTCCCATGAGAGATCCCCATTTATTATTAAGGTTGATACTTTTTTATTGATTTGTTTTGCATTCAAATCAATGATTCCTGACAAAAACAAGAATTATGTATTTATAAACCCGAAGCCATAATTTATCTTGAAATCTAAATTACATTCCTAGACCTATTAGTTAGCACATGTACTAAATGTCACGCTCTCTCTCTCTCTCTCTCTCCGTCCCTCTCTCTCCCTCCCGCTCTCCCCCTCTCTCTCTTCTCCCTCTATTGTCCTTCTCCTATCTCTTCCCATGTCCCTCTTTCTCTCTAACTTTGTTCCATGTCTCTCTGTTTCTCTCTTATAGGATAAGATGTGAATAAAAATACAGTAATACGTCTAATTGGGTGTAAGTGTGTGTGTATGGGGAGGAGGGCTCGATAAGCTATAACAAGCGAAGACACAGAACAAAGAAATTCCTGAGAACAATTGTCCTCGAATAGCATTACATTAGCCCGTTTCTCGAAACCAACGACGAGACAGTCATAACTTTATCCGCCAACTACAGAGATGTCTCTGATCTTCCTAAACCGTTTAACGAAGAGCTTACTAGCTAGACATCTCGTGAAATCGAAACTTTCGGCGAGAAGAGGAGCAAAGACATAACCTTGGTCGCAATTCCACTGGATTAAAACAAAAAGTAATTTTAGGAAAACTGCAATTATTTAAATGAATTAGGAATTAAAAAAAGATTGAAAATAATACCAGGGAATAAGAAATGCAAAATACTTCAACATTGGGGAAGATTATACCAAAGAATTACTTGTAAAATACAATTGTGAGCATTTCATGACCGGTGAATCGGTTTAGTTTGAGGGATGGCCGGGTACCCCCGGATATTTGCATTTGATAGTTTATAAAACATTACACCCTTATAAGTTATATTATTCATAGTAAAACTACGATGCTATGAAAGTTTCGTCGAATGTTTTAGGCTTCAACAAAATATTAAAATGACAAAAATTCAACATTCCAAACGTTAAAACACATGTTTTTAATTCAGTTTACACATTTGGAGATAGAATTTAGTTAAGTGAAAAAAGCCTCAGATATAAACGTGGCATATTTTCATAAGATTTTAAATATAAAAAAGGATAAATCCCTGATTAAGAGAATGTGTAGAAAGATCATAGCTGAAGGATTTATTGGCCTTTTGTCAGCCAAAGTGTACCCAATAAATGACATGTGATGGCGCTGCCCATTCACTCAAAACGTTATGACAGAGATATGGCAGGGTCGGAGGCGTCATAACTGCTTAGTCAAGATGTTTACCTTAATCTTGGCAGAGAGGGCTTCGTGAAACACGTAGCGGACAATTAGCTTAATAACGCTGATTTAGTCAAGAAATTAGACTTATGACGGTTTCGAGAAACGGGCCCAAGGCCTGATGTCAAGCAAAAGATATGAGCCTTATTCATTAGCTTCCAAAGACAGGAAACAATGGAGGTCAGGAACAAAAGCTGTCCTCGTTTGTAAAGCCATACACAGATGTGAGTGTGGGTGTGTCGGGGTGGGGTGTATGTAGTGCAGAATGCACTCTCTTTTCGTCTTGTATTTATATTGTATTATCACTATAAAGACACCGCTTTTGTGTAACAAATAAATAAAATCAATTGAATTATATTAAATTGAATATGCTTTGTTTGGAATCCAAAATCTTTTTTCCAGTGTATTGTATTGAGAATGTGAATATTACTTTTGAACTTTTATTGACTCTTCCCCATTCTAAGATCACTGATAGACATCATTACTTCTATGCTATTAAATACTATACCGTTCCTTATAATTTTTATTTAAAAATTGTATCTGAGAGGATACAGGGCGGATATTTGGAGTGGTTCTTATCAAATAAGATATTTATAAACCCGAAGCCATAATTTATCTTGAAATCTAAATGACATACCTAGACCTATTTGTTAGCACATGTACTAATGTAATGTCATGCTTCCTCTGTCTCTATATCTCTCCCTCTTCCTCCCTCTCTCTCTCTCTCTCTCTCCCTCTCCCTCCCTCTCTCCCTCTCTCTCTCCTCTCCATCCCTCCCCATCTCCCTCTCTCTCACTCTCTCTAACCCTCCCCCTCTCTCCCTCTCTCTGTCTCTGTCTCTGTCTCTCTCTCTTCTCCCTCTCTTGTCTTACCCCTATCTCTTCCCATGTCCCTTTTTCTCTCTAACTTTGTTCCATGTCTCTGTTTCTCTCTTATATAGACGGTGAATAAAAATACAGTAATATGTCTAGTTGGGTGTAATTGTGTGTGTATGAGGGTGTGGGGGGCTCGATAAACTATTATAAGTGAAGACAGAGAACAAAGAAATTCATGAGAACAATTGTCCTCGGATAGCATTTCATTAGCCCGTTTCTCGAAACCAACGACAAGATAGTCATAATTTTATCTGCAAACTATCGTTCCTTGTAATCTTTATTTAAAAAATTGTATCTGAGAGGATACAAGGCGGATCTTTGGGGTTGTTCTTATTAAACAAGAAAATAATGAAGAAAAACAAAAGGAGAGACACAGAAAATGCCTCTTAAAGCAAATATCAGGATAACTCCTGTGAAATTGAAAACTTGAAATGTTATTGCATATGTATTTTGTAAAGATCTACACAGTTAACATTTTGCAAAGAAGCAGGTGAATACTCGAAAAGTTTTTGCGAACGTCACGAACAAAAAACTGTTACCGTAAACACGTCATCGTTAGCATGTTTTCTATAGTCAGATTTAAAAAAAAAAGAAGAACGGAAAAACATTGAAGTAGGAAAGAAAATGAATTGGATTGGAAAAGAAGAGAACCCGGTATAATAGGTATGGAATTAGAGAGGTACATAAAATAGAACTGCATGGTTAAAGAAACGATTGCAAAGACCTTCAATGGGAATTGCCTTAAATTGACTGTAGCAATTTGAGTATAGGCCTAGATACGTCATCTGTCTTTACTAATAACATTACTAACGACTGTAAGGTTTCATACACTAGATGGTAGATTGGAGAACATTACGTAATATGAACTGCATACATTTAGTAAATGCATGAAGCTTGCGTAAAAGCATTTTCTCTCTTATGATAATATTGAGAATCCTCGCCATGAAAATAAAATGGCATTCGAACTTGGAAAATGTTGGAGATGTAAAAGTTATTGTAAAAACATTATTATTTGCGGGGGGGGGACTGCTCTCCCAGTCAACATTACAGGAACTCCTGAATAAGGGAAACCCAAATCTTGGGGTGAAGGGCTCAATATTTCAATCAAATGTCATTGCTTATTTATATAACTGAAAGCCCATTTTCTCTCCTTATGAAAATCCAAATGTGATCAGCAAATGACGTGTTACCGATATCAGAAGTGCCATTGCTGGTAACCCAACTTTATATATGAGGACACACACATTTTCGGGAATTCGCTGAGGTCTCTGTTTCATCCTTGGCATGAGATGGCGCACTATCCTGCGAGGATTTGATGAAATTCAACTCCAACATTGGGTGTAACTTAGGTACATCGATCCCATATTGTGCATAATAAAGACTAGGCATACCTTTAGGAAATCTTACAGTTCATTTCCAGTTTTCCTGGGTGGATTTCCGGGGTTAGGGATGGGGTGGTGATTGTCATACGGGTTAATTTCTGAGGGGGTTATTGTCCGGAGGTGATAATGAAAATGCAGAGAGCAGAGGATAGACATCCTTATGCAATAATCATTTTTCATCAAGTGTCAACCTATTCTGTTTTCTAGGAAATATCATAGATTATTGTACTTTCAGGAGAGGAGGGGCGGGGAGGAGGAGGAGGAGGAGACGGTGCGTTCGTGAGTAGCAATGAATGGCTCTATTATTAATTATTTATTAAGTAGAAAATCTTTAATCAGAGTAGAAAATCTCTAATCAAAGTACACATATCCATATCAAATTTGCTCACATCCAATCAAATACAGTTATTTCAGTAGCTTATAACATCTGTCACTTTGTCAATGGCATCAAGTTTTATGAAACGGGATACTGGTTAGAGATATGAAGTGTAATCCAGTGACATTTACTCCGGCCATTATTTTGTCAAAAGGGGTTTATAGGAGTGAGGGTTGCAATTCGGTTTTAGGCTAGGGTTGGGGTTATATAGGTATAGGTATAGTATTAGGTCCAGGGTTAGGGTTAGGGTTAGGTTTAGTATAAGGTCTAGGGTTAGGGTTAAGGTTAGGGTTAATGTTAGGGTAAGGGTAGGTTAGGGTACAGGTATAGTATTAGGTCCAGGGTTGAAGGATTCCGTTGACCGTTTAGTGTAGGAGATTTTCCTCGGAGCAAGACTCGCCAGAGCAAGTGTAGTAGAACCATGGACCTACTACACACCAGTGGTGGATCCAGGGAACCCAGGGGACCCGGCCCCCCTTCCCTGCCCCCCCCCCAAAACGGGAAACAACAAACTCGCAAATATAGCGATTTTATGCTCTCATATATAAGAGCAGAAATTTGTAGCGACAAACTCCTACTAGAAACTATATAGTAGCAAAATCTGAAATAGCGAGTTAGATCGCTATAGTTGGCTCTATTTTACTACAGTACTAATAGTGGCAAAATTAAAATAGCGAGTTAGATCGCTACGGCTGCTGCGCTCTTCTACATAAGAGCGAAATTCAAATAGCGAGTTAGATCGCTACAGCTGGCGTTCTCCTACTAGTACAAACTCTTACTAATACCTATAGTAGCGATTTCTGTTATAGCGAGTTAGATCGCTACGGCTGCTGCGCTCTCCTATATAAGAGCGAAATTCAAATAGCGAGTTAGATCGCTACAGCTGCGTCATTCTCCTTCTAATAGTGGAAAATTCAAATAGCGAGTTAGATCGCTACAGTTGGCGCTCTCATAATTATAAGTGGTAGAATTCAAATAGCCAGTTAGATCGCTACGGCTGCTGCGCTCTTCTATATAAAAGCGAAATTCAAATAGCGAGTTAGATCGCTACAATTGGCGCTCTCCTATTAGTAGTGGTAGAATTCAAATAACGAGTTAGATCGCTACAGTTGGCGCTCTCCTAGTAGTAGTGGCAAACAGCCGAAGCGATCTAACTCGCTATTTGGATTTCGCTCTTTTATAGAAGAGCGCATCAGCCGTATAGCGATCTAACTCGCTATTTGAATTCTACTACTACTACGAGGAGAGCACCAAGTGTAGCGATCTAACTCGCTATTACAGAAATCGCTACTATTTATGCATATTAGTAAGAGTATGTACTAGTATAGGAGAGCGCCAACTGTAGCGATCTAACTCGCTATTTGGATTTCGCTCTTATATAGGAGAGCGCAGTAGCCGTAGCGATCTAACTCGCTATTTGAATTCTACTACTACTAATAGGAGAGCGCCAACTTTAGCGATCTAACTCGCTATTTGAGATTTCGCTCTTATATAGGAGAGCGCAGTAGCCGTAGCGATCTAACTCGCTATTACAGAAATCGCTACTATATAGATATTAGTAAGAGTATGTACTAGTATAGGAGAGCGCCAACTGTAGCGATCTAACTCGCTATTTGGATTTCGCTCTTATATAGGAGAGCGCTGTAGCCGTAGCGTTCTAACTCGCTATTTAAATTCTACTACTACTAGTAGGAGAGCGCCAACTTTAGCGATCTAAGAGGCTGTTCACACCGGCAGAGATAGCGCGGTCTAGCGCGCGCTAGACCGCGCTATCTCTGCGGTGTGGAAGGTACAACGTCGTTTCGGTCCGCCCAACAGCGAGCCACGGCGAGCCAAAAGGGCGTGCCACTGGACCACCTCTTGGGTGTGGTCCACGAGAGATAGCGCGGTCTAGCGCTCGCTATACCGTGCTATCTCTGCCGGTGTGAACCAGAGCCACGATAGCACACCGGAAGTCATCGTTCTACACGCGGGGAATTTTATACTCATTCTATTAAAGTCCCTCTTGTGTGAAAATATGCATCAACTCAACTACGGGTTCGTAATAGCGCGCGAAATCTTTGACCGCTCTGACCTCATGACGTCACGCGTCATGGCAACAGGACCTCTCAAAAAAGGGGGTGCTACGATAGACCGCGCTATGTCACTGCGGTGTGAATCCGGCGAATGCCAATGGGCGGACCGAAGGTCGCGCTACGAAAGCGCGATCCACGGTCCGCCCACGTCCCCTTGCGGTGTGAACAGCCTCTAACTCGCTATTTGGATTTCGCTCTTATATAGGAGAGCGCAGTAGCCGTAGCGATCTAACTCGCTATTTGAATTCTACCACTACTAGTAGGAGAGCGCCAACTTTAGCGATCTAACTTGCTATTTCGATTTCGCTCTTATATAGGAGAGCGCAGTAGCCGTAGCGATCTAACTCGCTATTTGAATTCTACCACAACTAGTAGGAAAGCGTAAACTATAGCGATCTAACTCGCTACTACAGAAATCGCTACTATAATTATAGATATTAGTAAGAGTATGTACTAGTAGGAGAGCCAACTGTAGCGATCTAACTCGCTATTTGGATTTCGCTCTTATATAGGAGAGCGCAGCAGCCGTAGCGATCTAACTCGCTATTTGAATTCTACCACTACTAGTAGGAAAGCGCCAAGTATAGCGATCTAACTCGCTATTTCGATTTCGCTCTTATATAGGAGGGCGCAGCAGCCGTAGCGATCTAACTCGCTATTTGAATTCTACCACTACTAGTAGGAAAGCGCCAAGTATAGCGATCTAACTCGCTTTTTGGATTTCGCTCTTATAGGAGAGCGCAGTAGCCGTAGCGATCTAACTCGCTATTTGAATTATACCACTACTAGTAGGAAAGCGCCAAGTATAGCGATCTAACTCGCTATTTCGATTTCGCTCTTATATAGGAGAGCGCAGTAGCCGTAGCGATCTAACTCGCTATTTGAATTATACCACTACTAGTAGGAAAGCGCTAAGTATAGCGATCTAACTCGCTATTTGGATTTCGCTCTTATATAGGAGAGCGCAGTAGCCGTAGCGATCTAACTCGCTATTTGAATTATACCACTACTAATAGGAAAGCGCTAAGTATAGCGATCTAACTCGCTATTGCAGAAATCGCTACTATATAGATATTAGTAAGAGTATGTACTAGTATAGGAGAGCGCCATGCAACTGTAGCGATCTAACTCGCTATTTGGATTTCGCTCTTATATAGGAGAGCGCAGTAGCCGTAGCGATCTAACTCGCTATTTGAATTCTACCACTACTAGTAGGAGAGCGCCAACTTTAGCGATCTAACTCGCTATTTGGATTTCGCTCTTATATAGGAGAGCGCAGTAGCCTAGCGATCTAACTCGCTATTTGAATTCTACCACTACTAGTAGGAGAGCGTAAACTATAGCGATCTAACTCGCTACTACAAAAATCGCTACTATATAGATATTAGTAAGAGTATGTACTAGTAGGAGAGCGATAACTGTAGCGATCTAACTCGCTATTTGGATTTCGCTCTTATATAGGAGAGCGCAGCAGCCGTAGCGATCTAACTCGCTATTTGAATTCTACCACTACTAGTAGGAAAGCGCCAAGTATAGCGATCTAACTCGCTATTGTAAATGTCGCTACTATATAGTTTCTAGTAGGAGTTTGTCGCCACAAATTTCTGCTCTTATATTATGAGAGCACAAAATCGCTACGTTTGCGAGAGAGTAAAGTCCCCCCCAAAACCAGGTAAAAACACGTTAATATAACATTTTTTTGGTAAAAAAAAAAGACGGGCCCCCTCCCCTGGCAAGAGGGGGTTGGTGTTGAGTTTTAAAAAAATAGTGGTCACTATCCCCCTTCCCTCCCCTCGTTGAGCAAAAAAATAATTAATAGTTATTGCTCACTTAGTTGGGCCCCCTTTTTGGCCCCCTCCCTTACCGCCGGCTGGATCCGCCCCTGCTACACGCCATGGTAGAACCCAGGCGGTTACCACGACAAACACCAGTGCAGTGAGGGGGAGGAGGGGCGGGGTTACGGTGTTCTGAACTCGCTGCGATTCATTCTATTTGTTGTTCCCTCTTGCTTTGAATAAAGATCAACTTACCTAATCTTCACACAACAAATACAAACCCCAATCCGTAATCTAATAAAATGATTTATAAGGATTTTGTTCAGTCGGAAACTGGGAATGACAATCGCACGCTGTTGCAACTTTGTTATTTGTTCTCCAGAGAACCGTGAAACCGTTGATAATTTACCTCTTTTTTTAATTTGCTCGCAGGGTACGATAGTTTATTTATTTTAAACATTGATTTGATTGGCGAAGCGATATCATTATTCGAATCTCATTCAGATACTTGACCGCACTCAAAAAACAATTGGGATAAGATTATGAAATCTCGGTTTAAGTGATAACATGATAATGATTTTCCATAATGACTTTGACTCATCAAAGTAAATACAAAGATAATAAATGATTTTAGTGACACATTCACCTGTCGGCGCTTTAGGCCAAGTAGCAAAAGGCCAAAATTTATATTTCACACACTACATCACTCATTGAAATTGATATCAGGATGAAGGTATTTTAATTATCCATCTTTTGACACCGAATACATGGTGATTAGAGGTTTTAGTTAAAAGGTTATGTTTAAAACTCGATGTAAACACACCAAACAGGTCCTTAATACACTAATGCACGTATGCATACAGTTAATACACATGTGGGCAAAAATGTTGTTTTTGTGGAAATCAGATCAATAACTTTGGATTGCTATAACTTTTTATTGAAAAGATATATAAGCCTCTCCCTCGCACAGGATATTGTCTTTGTACATAAGCAAATTCCTGGAAAGTTATGAAAAAATGCACCTCTCCGATTTTGATATATGGAAAATAATCTTTTTTGATAAAATTCAATATTTCGAAAAAAATCACCAAAAATCATGTTTCTAACTTAAATTTGCTATGTAAATTAATCCTAATGTAGATAATTTAATTTTCTTTCATATGACACCAAACTCATGGTGGTTCAAGGTTTCCTTACAATATTATTAACAAAATACTAATTTGTCGTCAAAACGGCTGCTTTTTGGGGGAGGGGGCTCCCCCTGGCCACACCCACCACTTAGAACGTGCCAGACGGTCGATTTGTTATATAGAGCTATGCGATCTTTACATCTGTGCACATGAAAATTGGTTTCCTTTCCAGCTAGGTTGACCCCCCTGGCTCCCGGACTATTATGTGTTAGGCTGTTGACTATCATACGAAAGGTTCTAGGTTCGCGCATCGATGCTCATTTCTTTGGACAATGTGTTTTGCCCACGTTTGTCCTTCTCGACGCACGCATAATAGGTACCTATATACAGCAATGCTGGGATAATGATACAAATTGGATGGCCCGCAGGAAAAGCAGCATTTATTCTGATATGGCTACCCTTGGTAAATAGGACCAAATTATTCTCATGAAAAATTGCAAACCTCTTGTAACTATTTCTAATCCCAACCACTGACCGGGTTAGCTTTTCCTAATATCTTGCCTTTTCCCCCCGTCATCATCACCGCAGTGTAGTTCATTCCACCGTAGAGCTCTAAAGCATTTGGTCATGTCTGATCTTCATGCCAATTATCACGCACTTCACGATGTTAATACGATATATAACGAGCTCTAATGATCTAGCCTGCTTGTAGAGCAGAGGTCTCGTAATCCGGCGACCCGGGTTCGAAACAAGTCGATACGCTAGTGCTCTTTGGGTATTAAAAGGCATTAATCCTCATTACCAAGTCACTCGGAGAGGACCTTAAGCCGTCGGTCCTCTGATTGCTTACTAACAAGCATTTGTGCTTTCTTAGCAGTCGGGTAAAATAACCACTACTACTACTATCAAAATAGACTGCGACTTTCCTGCTCTCGTAAAACTGTTCCCTACTTTTCAGAGATTAGCCTCAAACATTTGGGGGTGTTTCACAAAGATCCTATAAGCTGAACTTATCTCTAAGTTGGACTTAACAATTATGGAAAGCCGTTAGCATCTTTGAAAATATTTTGTAAAAGTTATTCAAAAAGTCATAAAATGTTGATTCAAATCATTCATATTTTCTATTATCAAGGAGATTCATGTTCTTGGTGTGGAATTTATGAAAAGTCTAAAATACTTGAATTTTTGCTTTTGAATATATTTTATTTAAAGGCTACAAATGGCTCTCCATAATGTTTAAGTCCAACTTAGAGTTAAGTTCGACTTATGATCTTTGTGAAACACCCCCTTGGTCTGATAGTCATGTAAGTATTGATCCTGCTCCTCTTGAGAGCCCTGCCAATCTTGTTAC
Organism: Mesocentrotus franciscanus; assembly: GCA_037976565.1. NCBI lineage: Eukaryota > Metazoa > Echinodermata > Echinoidea > Camarodonta > Strongylocentrotidae > Mesocentrotus > Mesocentrotus franciscanus. Next base: position 28,745,375 of record CP137685.1, on the reverse strand, counting down.
CTCAGCATTGTCAGTAGGTAAAAAGTAAAAAGAGGGCAAATATAATTACATACCCCGTAACATTTGCGATGAGTACACACCGACGAAGTTATCTCATATAAATTTGACCACTATGTAATGCACATTCCTCGATTATTCATGGGGACCAGTGTACGATGTATGCCACGTACTCGCAAACTTTCGGGATTTTAACACGATATAATAATTAGGCTATAGCCCCTAGTACGTCTCCGATGTCCTACAATTTATAGCCAGGTCAACGGATTCAGGTTTGCCCTCTCCACTCCCTATAAAACAGAAATCTGAATCTTACTTCTGAATCTGTACCTTGTGATTTAAGGACCTGTGACTTTGCGCTAGACCACGACACCTCTACTTTACGACAGAAGTCAGTGAATTCGGTCACCAGTTTTACAAGGGTTTCCCTATCTTCTTATCAGTGTTTTATCTGCACAGAAGCAACCTTTTGACTGAACGAGAATCATAAGCGTCCCATAAGCAAATATGTAGTCGTCCGCTGTAAGTGAATTATGATTTGCATAGGTTGTATCGAAATATATTTAAAGGGGAAATGTGACAAACATACCAAGAACAACAAAAAATTAAAAGATGAGAGAAGACACAAGCAATTATGTTCGGATGATTATTTTACTTCAAACTAACGATATTCTAGACGAAAAAAAGATATATTGACAATCATTTTGTCTGAACTTTATCTTCTATATTATTTACTTGCACATCCTGCTCTGAAAGGGGGTGGGACTTCACAGTCCCTACCCCCTCCCATGGATGTGCTTGTTCATTTTCATTTCAAGCTTTACGAAATTATTTAGAAACAAAGTACAAGAACAGGCAATTTTCAAAAATTGTCAAAAGTGCATCTATATAGTGTGATCAAGAAAAGGACGTAAATGTAGAGTTTAACAAAGAAATGTTTTTGGTAAGGGTGTTGCATCCCATGAGAGGAAAAATAAATGTATAAATGACATGATACAAATTCAGGTTGAGTATAAAATTGATAATTTATTCGCTAAAATCACAAATTCCCAAAGTTTAAGATTTTTGTGTGTGACATATAAGTAGATTATGTTTTTTTCTTCTTCTCTTTAATAGACCTGTTTACTAACATATTCGAATGTTATACATAGTTTTCAAACAAAGATTGTTCTTGACAACCTGGAAGCTTGCCCGACATAGCAATAAGTAATGTATGCAGACTTGATTCCAAGTATTGTAGTTCATGGAATAACTCTTCACTATAGGTCCCCAGGACAGAAACAGCCATAAATTTGAATATGTTAGTATTAAAACCAGTCTATATTATTGTGTTATAATTGAAGCTGACGCATGTGCACATGCTGCGACTTTAAACTGTTTTTGATATCAAATCGAATTTCCGAGGTAGCTTTACTATAAATATGATGAACAATAGTTTTTATCAATGTACGTGTTTAAGACAAATTGATAAAAGTGTCTACTTCAGATAACTGATGATAAGATTACTTGTGAACATTTGCATTGATTTCTAGAGGTTCCACTGACTCCTTGCAAACTAAATATTTACAGGAGCACCAGTTAATTATATAGCAATCAATTTTTAATACATACATACAAGTTTTGAGGTGACGTCATGGGTCAGTGGCAGAACAGTGGTCTCGTAACCGGCAGGTCCCAGGTTCGAAACCAAGTCGATGTGCTACTGCTCTTGGGTAAGGCACTAATCCTCATTACCAAGTCCCTTGGAGAGGGCTTAAAGCTGTTGGTCGCCTGGTTGCTTACTCACAAGAATACACATGTTTTATTAATAGTAGCCAGGTAAAAACCAACCATCAATTTGCATTACCACGTAATCAAATTAGGTATGCAATAATACCAAACTCGTGTTTTTTGTTGTTTTTGTTGTTTTTGTTTTCCTTTTCTTTAATGATTGAAAAAGCACTGAAGATGTATTTGGATTTGCTCAATATAATAGTTGCCAATGTATATTTGATAATCTAATCCGGCACATCGAATTCTTAAATGTTTATGAGCTTGTACTTATTTACTATTTTAAGTACCTAGGCTGTTTTCCTATACAATCATGACCTTGTATTTCCCACATTAAAAGGTATTAGCTTTTTTGGTAAGGATATTATTTCTAATTTGATAGACGTCTTTAACACAAAATTCATGGAGAATTCTCTCGTTGCATCGTATTATGCCTAGATTCAAAATTTCCAAGCATTTTCATTGGTAGGCCTATTCGATACTCCTAACTCGTGATTATGTTTCTTTGAAGCATACATCTTCTTTTTTTTAATCTCGTTTTAATTTGTTTAGGACATTGAAAACGTGACTTCATTATCATGATTATTTTGAAATCACAGTTTTCCTACTCAATATACTTTAGTTTTCCATCAATAAAAAGAAAATTCAAGCTTGAGATATAAATAATTACTTTAATATGAGGTTCAAAGTGATATTGTATTTATTTTATTTTATTATACCGATACCAATTTATCTCATTGACATTTTTTTAGCTATTTAAAACGTCATTATTTTCTCTTTAAATTCAGCAAAACAATCACATTTGTCTAATAACTTCCTGACTAAATGATCCTCAGGCGACATCTCCACAAAGTAAACTCATTTTCCCTATTTCACTTGACAAATATACTCAACTTTGAGCTGACAAAGCTTACGACTTACGCACGCCAATGCCTAAGTGAGTCACAAAGCTCGTTACGACGATGTAAAGTGATATTTTATGAACTGTCTAAAACAAATAACGCTCATAAACCAAGTGATCTATTCCTAATACTCACTCAAGTGTGTACTCTATTGTGTTTGTATCGTCAGTAATAAGAGTTAATCTGACTTGACTTTAATAAGTGTTATGGTCGTAAACTGAAGGATGGAGTCCACGTAGAGCCCTAAAGTAAGCAAGAGAGGTTTACACAATGTCTGAGGTTATGGCTACAGGTGTGAAGCATGCAGGGGTGTACAGGGTTACCTGGATGCAGGGGCGTAGCCTACGTCCAGGCATTGGCGGAGGGTGCACTGGTGTCACGGAAAGGCTACGGTATTACTAGCTGGAAGAAAAGCGAGCGAACGAGGCAATTGAGTGATGGCAGGTGATGGAAAGGGTTGGGAGAAGAATCATATTATCTTATTGCATGTTCCCTTCCCCTCTCCCTTTCTTTATTTCTCTTTCTCTCTTTAAACGTCTGTATCTCTCTTTTACCCCCTTTCCCCCGGTATTCGTCCTTTAGATGGCGGGCAATTGTCCCCGTTCCCCCGTAGATACGCTATTGCATCGATGGATAGAGGGACCAAGATGGCTCTACCGATGGTAACAATTAAATACAGTGACCCAAACACAATCCTGTACTGAAAATGTGTACATATCTATATGACCTATAGACATGATCCTATTATGTTTAGTGCATCAGATTAAAAGTTGCTGAAGTTGAAATTAAACCAAATCAGATGAAATAGTTAGGAAATATAATCTATTTTTAAAATTGATTATAAGTGTCCAGAATTTCAATTTTAACCAATAAATTTGATGGAAAATTTAGTGTGGTGTACGAATCCGTTTTCTTCAAAATTATAGTTATTTCAATTGGCATCATTTACAAAACTTTGGGGTAGAAACATACCCCTCTTCTTTGTTTTTGCGGATCCCCAGATTATGGTATCGCTACTCGGTATATTGAGTGTATTTAGTGTTATGACAATGTCAAAGTACAGTCATAGTAAAGGTTAAAAATACTGCTACCGCTAGCAAGATTGTATGCGTATTTGATCGGTTGAAAAGGGTACTGGTCCACAGATCAGTCAGCTAAACTTGATTATGACCAACCTAATACTCGGTGAACATAGTGAACCCTCTGAATATTGGAGAGTAATTAAACAACTCCGTTTAAAGGGGTCCAGTAACTGTGTCTCAGATTCTGAAACAAAATCCTGGATTTAGCTCATGCTGCAATGATAATTATAAACCTTTAGGTCAGTCAGGAACCCCATGACTTTTACAAGCCGATCGCCTGTCTGATTATCAAGATATTTATGATTGGAAATCGAAATCAAATTTTGTGTTTTCCTAACGGTTTTCTTAACACTACAGTCTATTAGGGAAAACGAGTATGGTAAAACCGGTCACTCAAAGATTTTTACTTTTTTGAGGCACTTCTTGATCATTTTGAAGCGTGATTTTTTTTTTTAGGGCTTCAATATTACACCATATCACAGACACTGATAACACGTGCATCTCAGATTTAACATTGTTAAACGATGCCTTTAATTTACAAGATCTTATACAGGAGTATAGCCTATAGCCTATAGCCATGTCCAAAAATGAGTTGCTTAAGTTGAAATGAGAATGGTAGAAAATGGAACCGAATAGAAATGTATACAATTGATTGCAGATTCCAAAAATTTCTTAGTCGTTCGCTTAAATTGATGATAAAATTTCAATGCAAAATTTGTTTCATATACTTGAACCTTGAACCTTGAAGAAGTACTCTCCCAAAAGCGTAAACGCTGTCATGGAGAGGGATGTGCTGTGGTGCGTGCTACTGGTGAAAGTGATGATGGTTGTTCGCCGTGCACTATATACAATGTGCAGGGTGTAGTGTGCAGGTGGTGCAATTGTGTCCCTCATTACAACATCTTCAGGGGCAGGGGCGGCGCCATAATCTGTATGACGGGTAATGCCGCTCCTCTAAAGCCCTGGATGGTAGTTGCAGTGACAGCGTTGCTTGGGAGAGCGTTCCAGACACGGACTGCTCTGGGAAACATGCTATACATGTTATACTGATGTAAATACATTAATATAGACATTTCCTATGTCTTTTATATTCTCTCTCTCTCTCTCTCTGTCTTGTATGTATCTTCGATTCTGTGGTTGAAGGGATTTTCCTTCGGGCAACTGCTCATTTTAGTAAAGTCTAAGAAGGATTCTGTAAGTAATATCGTACAGACAATTTTATGTTGACGTGTTCAATTCATTCAATTCAATTCAAAAATGGTTTTTATTATAGCACAAACATGGTTCATACAAATACAATTTTACATGAAAGACAGCCATGGCTGGAATATTCATGTTTACATGTTAGGCACAATAAATAACACTTTTAGAGATATATGCATGTAAAAACTAGCAATATTAAAAATAGGATTCTGTAACTAAAAACCAAAAGCACATTGCACAAGTTATCAAAAATACAACAAAAGCATGAGCTGTTATTTTCGTTTACAAATGTCATATTGTGTCATAAAAGTCCATTCAAGCATGCTAAAAACGTGTCTATGTTAGTCACTATACCTGATTTGGAATTAGAAGTGCACTTTTTTTAAAATTTGCTATTAGTATTTAATGGAATTTCCCCGTGAATGAAACTATTTTAGGAATAAACTTTTATTGTAATATCTAAAAAGGACCTTTCTATACTTTCGGGAGACAATGTCGTTTTATAAGGTACGATTCGAAATGTAAATCTGAAGTATTTTAAGCAAGTTAAATTTAATCGCTTAGCTACGAGAAGAAAAAAGAACATGAACAGCGACATTCAAGATTTCATAATCAGACGTTTAATGACCGCACAACTAGAGGTGATAATAGTCCCACTTTTTATCTCATCTAAAAGGATGACTCATACTTTTTGAAGATAATACATATCAAGAAAGAAATAATGAGAGAAAACAAAACAATTATCATTGAAACAAAGGTAAAGCAAACAAAGAACACAATTACCGTGAAGATCAAGAAAAAACTAAATATCCAATTGCAAATATAATGGAAAAATATAATTACAAAAACTTAAAGGTAATACAATGAATGCAAAAAGATCGTCGGATTCTCATGGCTATAATTATAAGTAAACTTTGACCACCCAGACAGCTCAGTTACCTTTCACCCAGTGAAAAGTCACGCCCACAATGCACAACAAGCCACGCCCCTCGAACATCATGCTACATGTATCAAAATGCGTCTCCAGGTAATAATGCTTATTTATTAGTCCTGGAAATTGAACAAACGCTGCTCAAACATGAAAGCACACATAGAACCAACGTCCCAGTGGTCGAAATGTACAGGTTCAGATCACGTGGTGTACAAACTGGACCAATCACGCGTCGAGGCTGGGTGCTGTGTTGGAGAATAGTACCACAAAGGGTATAAATTTGGCAATTTTGCACCGTTTTCTTTACCTTCTGCCCAGGATCTCCAAGCTCCAGACATACTCGTCTTGCTCCTGTTCTTTGGTGAGTTGAGCTTCTTTCTTTTCTCTGGATATTCAGTCAGATCCATTAGAGAATTTACATTTTGTTAGCAGTCGTTTTAGATTCTTGCAACTGATGATAAGTTACTAGATTAAGGCTGCACAGGTTCGATCTTTATCTAGTTCATAAATGGTGTCTGAATTTAGCACAGATTTATATTTGATTATTTCAATGCAGTGGTAATTAAAGGGAAATCCAACCTTGATTTAAAAAAACTACTCTAGAAGAAACAAAAAACCAGAGAAGCATACTGGTGAAAGTTTTAATGAAATCGAACAAAAAAAATGAATGTTTTAAATTTTTGAAAGTTTTAATCACTTTAGGTATGGGCTCTTATGTCTATGTATGTCTATGTCACAATCCACTGACCAAATTGGCAATTTGAGCTTCGCACTCATTTAGTGATCTCATATTTCAAACATTCTTAAATCTCTTGATATTGTTTTTTATTTATTTTAAACTTTCACCATTCTGTTTATCTCAATTTTCTGCTTTCATACAAATGAGATACAAATGAGTGTAGTCAATATCTTTCATTCTTTAAAATTGAAATGTGCTATAACATTAATAGCTGTTTTCAATATCCTCGAACTGATTTAACTATACTTTTTGTTATTAAGCAAAGAAAAGTTCAGAAGTAATGTAGATTGAAGAAAGGATACAGTATAGCTAAACAGTTGCATGTCAATTTGCAGGGTGAATTCCTTTATTCAGAGTCCTTTCTGTGAAGATACCGGTCTAATCAATGAATAAACAATTGTGAATTACTAAGCAAACTACGTAAGGTGATAAAAGCATTCTCATCTTATTTGGTTATTGTTTAAGCGGTTTATCACAATATACTTATCAGATAATGCGTGGCTCATAGCACGAGGGTAACGATTACCCCGTAAACTCAGTTCTTAGGAGATCATTATGTACTTCTCACCATAATGTTATGATTGTTTTTTTATTTCTGCCTGGAGAGATTGAAACTATTTATAACTTCCCTTTTTTCCTGCTAGTGAATACTGCCGGGGAATACTGTTTGAAATTGGTTGAATTTTAATCGGCATACATTTAAATGTGGTCAGACAGTGGTGTGTGATGTGGTTCCAAATATTGATCGCTATATTTAAATAGCAATAGCCCAAAGGGCAATATTTTTGCCTGCCTTTTTGTCAGTACGTATTTAAAAATTCTCCCCTTTTACTCAAAATTTAAAGAGTCCACTTTCTATCTTTTTTTATTTTTATTTTGATAATTCAACGTTTTGTGTAGTTTTCTATTTCAATTTCAAACTTTAAGTCGACTTTTTTAATTTGTGAAAAGAAAATGACTGTTAATATTAACTTGTCCATTTCTCCTTTTCAGCTCCTTCAGGGAAACGTTCAACCAACCATAAAACAAAATGGCTGACTTCTCCGGAAAATGGGTGTTCGATCATGGTGAGAACATGGAATTCCTCATCGAGAAGCTGAAGATCGACCCCGCCAAGATCCCCAGGATAAGAGCTCGACCGTCGAGATCACCCAGAACGGTGACAACTTCAAGATCAAGACCTCTGGAGGTGGAAAGTCCCGTGATGTAAGTTCGTTCTCAAGTTCATCATCCGTTTCTATGAATTAAAATCACGTGATCGTTGTTCATGTCAAAGACTTTTTGTCGAAGACTCGTTTCTTGTACTTGTGTTATGAGGTGTCTGTCGAGTTTCAAGTATTTAAGCCTATGATACGTTGGATTGATTAGAAAAAGGTGGGTTTTCGGTTAAACGAAATTATGTTCTTGCAACAAAATAATTATTTGCACTCTAGCTTAATCCAACCGGAGAACAAACACATGTATATGGATTTACCCTTGACATAAACACCATGATGAAGTAGAACCTTTCCATGTATCTGTAACAACCAGATCACGGAGTATTAATGTCCTCATGACTGTAACTGGGACTTTGATCCTTCATCAAAAGTACATGTACTTGCAGGCTAAGACCTATTTCATCATCAGCTACAGATATACGATCAAAAGAAGTTATGATGCCAAGTAATACTGACTACAATTGTATTTTTTTAATTACACACACTCACCACACCGGTTCGTGACGTATTAATTGTTCAAACATCAAAAATATTAACTGTTATTCATCATCTGATTTGTCTCCGTCCATCTCGTCCTCAGATCTCCTACACCATCGGCCAGTCCTTCATCGACCCCGACATCAAGGAGCTGAGGGGCAAGGAGATCGAGGTCACCCCATCATGGCAAGGCAGCAAGCTAGTCCTCGCTGGCCCCAAGGGCAACTCGGCCAGCAGGGAGATGGTTGGATCTCAGATGGTTGTGACCTTCAACTGGGAAGGGCAGTGTGGAAAGAGATTCTTCAACAAGGCTTAGAGCCATGAAAATGAAATATTTTGTACAAAACATAGATGAAATATTACAGTGATTAGTGTGACAGAGAAATATTTTTATCAATGAACTCCCCGTCCCGTGTGGGTAACAATTGTGTTTTTTTATCCAGATGTATGTTAGGCTGATTCGTGTACTTTATATTATTCTTTTTATTTGCCAAATATACTATTTCACAATTTTTTTTTTTTTTTTGGGGTTACAACTTTTTTTTGTTGACAACTTTACATTGAACATTCGACCTCAACTAATTCTTTCAGAGCCATGGAGAGATATTTTGTAATGACAAGAAATGTTTTGATCTGTAAATGAAATAAATAAATTTCTATCCAGCAATATTCAAGTCTAACTATTATCTGTATTTTTGTGTTGATAAGTCTATGTCTAATTAATTATATGTTATGTCAAAGAGGGTGAAAAGAGCCGGGAAAAGGTGTTAGAAATGTTGTAATCTATCAAGATGATAAGGGTATAAGGGTAGTGTTATAAAGACTGGAAACATTTATAGATAGAATGGCGAGAAAATTTAGAGGAAAGAGAGATACTTTATAGTTGTTAGAGAGAGAGAGAGAGAGAGAGAGAGAGAGAAGGGCAGAGGACACCAGCGAGATATAAAGATAGAGAGAGAAAAAATAAGAGAAAGAATAGACATAGAGAATGAGAGAGAAAGATGGAAAATAAGATAAATAAAGACAGAGAAACAAAAATGGTAGAGAGAAATAGACAAAGAGTCAAAGAAAACAGAGTAGGAGAGGGAGGGAGAAAGACTACATGCCATGATAGAAATAGAGAGATAGACAGACAGGAGACAATTCCATTCAATTTTATTTCTGTTTCCAACAAAACATTACAAATCTATTATAATCATTTATAACAATTAAGGAATACATATTGGAAACAGAGGGGTCCACTAAAAAGCATTGCTTGTATATACAATTGTGGACCCCTCAAATGATAGTTAAGAATAATAAGTAATTAAATTAACAAATTCGTAACTACAAAAAGGAACTACAAATAGGGGGAAAAGAAGGGGATGCCATCAGAGACGAGAACGGGACAAGAGAGTACTTTACATGAAAAAGATAGGAGAACACGCGGTCACAATCAAAAAGTAGACAATACCAAAACAGAAGTGAGAGATCGGGGGTACAGAAATAATACAAAAGGATGAACTGCATTTAGGGTTGAGAAGAAGATGAGGAAGGAGAAACGCGCATTAGAAACGAGATATGCGTGAGAGGGCACAATATAATATATCTTATTACATTTTGAGTCAGCGAGCTTCAAAACAAACAAAAAGCAAGAAAGAAAAAAAAACAAGTTTAAAAAGAAAGAAAGAAAGACAGACATGAGGACGGGAAAATAATAAATAGGCAAAATAATTCAATGAGGTTCATATTATTGTAATAAAGACAATAGCAATTTTGTTTTTTCTTTAAAATATTAATCGATGGAGCATTTTTCATTTCATTACTTAAAGCCCCTCTGCACTAGTTTGGCCAGGAGGGATTAGAGGGATTAGCGTGGTCACTGACAGGTGGTTATCTCATCAACTCAGCTCTCAATTAACGTAAGAAAAAGAGGATCAAGGGGGACCAAGGTGCTCCGCTTAGGCATTGTTTTCTATATAGAGGGAGCTAGTAGCTACAAGTAGTACAGTGGGGCTTTAAAGGTACTATGTCCCATTTGCAGCCAACATCAAATTCTGTAGAACTGTGCAGGAATCATGCATATGTCACGTATGTCCTATCTGTGAAATTTAAACGTTAGCAGTGTCCTAGTATTCAAATTATGCAAGGAAACCCGTTTACTTTCTAGACTTTACTGTCAGACACTATTGAGTGACTGACTGACTTCTTTTTTTCTTTGGTAATAACATACATAAAATGAGCTGTAAAGGGTACATGCATGAGCACTTTTCTACATCAATAACACACTTCTTGTAATGGCCCAAATTAAACTGATTGAATCTTTGCGCAGTACAAAATATACGACCATTCGGTACAAGGGTCTGAAAATCAGACTATTACTAAATGGATTGTAATCACTAAAGTCGATTCGACCTTTCGTTTATAGGAAAGTTCTAAATAAGTATTATCTTTCAAATGCCGTTGGAATGTAACCTTTTCATTTTTTTTGGCCTGCAAATGGGACATTGTACCTTTAAAGAATTCCATGATATTCTGGACCTTCATATATAAATGTATTTTGAGCTAAAAGGGTCCGCAAGAGAGGTAAATGATAATCTCCCGAATGTCTTGTTGGGTAATTATGGACTGAGCCTCTGTTTAAAAAAAAACTTTCTTGAAAAGTAGATGGCAACATATTATTTTGTATAATTCAACATATATTGACCTAGCTGAAAACAATATTAGACTTACATTTAGTATCTTATTTAAAAAAAATAAACAGTCTGTATGGGAGCGAAAGGGGGAATTACAAATAATACGAATAATCATCTTTTGTAATATCAACACTATCTAATGATATTTGATGTGTGTTACCCCCAAACTAAGGGACCATAATTCCAGTATGCCAGTATCAGAGAACCATAAAGAATAATTAATGAATTAAAAAGGAAGAGATGTCTTTATGTTATTAATAATACCAATATTTCGGGAAATAATTTTACATGTAATATTGTCGGTGCGAAATTTCCAAGACAGAGAGAGATAGAAGGAAAGAAAGAGAATTCAAGGTTAAAATAAGATTAATATGCATAGCACTAGAGTATTGGCGGGGCTAGGGGCCGGGCTTTGGGGGATTGAAGCCCCCACCCTCCCCAAGACAAAAAACAAAATATATGAGTGCTCCTTAGAGGTCAACGATTTTAGGACAAGCAGTAGATAATTCGTGGCTCGGCATTTTTTTTTATTGTACTTGAAACAGAGCATCCAATCAGTGGCGGATCCAGGGGAGGGAGCCCCTCCCCTGGGGGAAAAAACAGATAAAAACACCCTTTTTGGTTTTAAAAAAAAGACGGGCCCCCTCCCCTGGCGGTCAAGGCGGGGTGGATGTTGAGTAAAAAAAAAAAATTTAAAAAAAATTAGTGCTCACTACCCCCCGTTTATTCAACGGCTAGCTGAGTCGCCGCTAAAACTGTTCTCACGAATTGGGCAACAATAACAACAAAAAAGTGTCACTACCCCCCCTCCCCGCTTATTCACCTGCTGGCTGAGTCGCCGCTAAATATTTTTTCACGAATTGGGCCCCCTCTCTGGCCCCCTCCCTTGCCGCCGGCTGGATCCGCCCCTGCATCCAATATACCTAATATTAATAGGTACTCTGTCGGAATAAAAAGATAAAGGTGAAAATAAATATCTGAATGGTGCTCTATGACCCAGCTCGCGTGTCTATGTTGACCACTGGGTGATTCTTCTCGGGAATACAGACCAGTTAGGTATAAAGCCCCTACTAGAATGTCTTCTACTCTTTTTTTAAATACGGTGGGATGCTTTCAATAGACTTGAATGTGAAAAACCTTTCGTATTGCTAGCTCATCCAAGTCGTGGGGCCCTTTTATATGACAAGTAAATGCCTGGCTATCATTGTTAATTTCCATTTGAAAATCAAGTAGTGTACAGACTAAATATCCATTTGCACTCCATGAGAAATATAATGAAAAATAAAAAACGTAAAGGTAATACAACGAATCAGGGGCGGCGATCCCGGGGGACGGGGGGACACGTCCCCCCTCAATTTTTAGGGGATCGTCCCTCCCCTGAAAATTTGAAAAAGTGCAAAAAAATGTATAGCACATACTGACTAAAGGCTGCAACACACTTTTAGGCTCTGGAGGGCCCAAGAGTGCAGCGTTTAGACAAATAAAAATGCAAAAATCTTCTCACTCGGGAGCTACGCTCCCTCGCATAATATCCTTCAAAATATACAAGTAAATACCGAGAAAAGTGAAGTGTGGACAAAAGTATATTGCTTCTTTTTATACTATTGTTTTGCTAAGGAATGTAATTTTTTTAAAACAACACTTCAAAAACCTGTGAGGGAGTAGTCACTTCCGCCACCTTCACCCCTCTCGTTCACTATGCTCCCTCGCACTTGTGTACTGATGGGGGGGGGGTGGGCTTGGGGGCAGTTCCCCCAAAATAAAATTCAAACGTGGTTTATTTCTAATTCGATACCAGTGATTTACAAATGTTGCTGAAATGGAATGATTTTTCCCTGAGCTTCCGGGGGCTCTGCCCCTGGACCCCCACCAAGGGCCCTAAGGCGGGCCCCTGGTTGCTCATCTGACCGTAATGAAGTGCCTAAAATCCCTGAGCTTGCGGGGGCTCCGCCCCCTGGAACCCCACCAGGGCCCTAAGGCGGGTCCCTGGATGCTCATCTGACCGTTATTAAATGCCTAAAACCCCTGAGCTTCCGGGGGCTCTGCCCCCTGGACCCCACCAGGAGCCCTAAGGCGGCCCCTGGATGCTTATCTGACCGTTATTAAATGCCTAAAACCCCAGAGCTTCCGGGGGCTCTGCCCCCTGGACCCCACCAAGGGCCCTAAGGCGCCCCCTGGATGCTCATCTGATCGTAATTTAATGCCTAAAACCCCTGAGCTTCTGGGGGCCAGCACCCTGGACCCCACTCCAATTAGTGACCTGCATGCCAGTGTCACAAATAAGGTATCAAAATATGCTCATCTGACCGTAATTAAATGCCTAAAACCCCTGAGCTTCATGGGGCTCCGCCCCTTAACCCCGCCGGGGCTTTGTCCCTGGACCCCACGTCAATTTACGCTCCACTTGCTTCGCTAGCTTTGCTCTACCTGATCGTAAATACTTTAGCCCCACACTTTGAAAAACGTTCCGCGGGGCCTGCATGTAACATGTAAGAGTGGTGGTGATGCGGATTTTTTTCTGCCACCCAAACGTTTTTGCTCATTACGCCACTACTCGCTCTTCCCTCGCATTTCGTCCCCCCTGTCATGAAAAGAAATCGCCGCCCCTGCAACGAATGCACAAAGATCGTCAGATTCTCATGGCTATAATTTATGAGTAAACTTTGACCACCCAGACAGCTCAGTTACCTTTCACCCAGTGAAAAGTCACGCCCACAATGCACAATAAGCCATACCCCCTCGAACATCATGCTACGTGTATCAAAATGGATCTCCTGATAATAATGCATAATCATTAGTAATTAAAATTGAACAAACGCTGTTCAAACATGAAAGCACACAGAGAACAAACGTCCCTGGCAGTGGTCGAAATGTACAGGTTCAGATCACGTGTGTACAAACTGGACCAATCACGCGTCGAGGCTGGGTGCTGTGTTGGAGGATAGTACCACAAAGGGTATAAATTTGGCAATTTTGCACCGTTTTCATTACCTTCTGTTCAGGATCTCCAAGCTCCAGACATACTCGTCTTGCTCCTGTTCTTTGGTGAGTTGAGCTTCTTTCTTTTCTCTGGATATTCAGTCAGATCCATCAGAGAGTCTATATTTTGTTAGCAGTCATTTTAGATTTGTTTAACTTCTGATGATATGTTACCGGATTCAGGCTGCCCAGGATTGATATTTTGCTAGTTTACAAACAGTGTCTGAATGTATCACAGATTTTTATTTTATTTCTTTCATCTCGGGGTAATCAAAGAATCCAACTTTGATAGCAAACTACTCTAGAAGAAAGCAGAAATATCAGAGAAGCAGACTGGTTAAAGTTTGAATGAAATCGGACAAAAAATGAGAATGTTTTGAAGTTTTGAAAGTTTTAATCACTTTTTTAGGTAGAATCGGTAAGGTCTCTGTGACGTAGTGGCGGACAACTTTCCCATAATACATTTATTTGTTGTAATGTACGACTCAGGAGGGAACTTTCTTTTTAGAGGACCTATAATAATAGGTTATCCATAATGTATTTTGAGTAGTGCCTAAGAGAGGAGGCACTGAGAGAAAAAAACAGAAATTAATTATATTTTCGAACACGCCAATTGGAAGAGTTTTCCATGTCTATGAGACAATCCACTGACCAAATTGGCAATTAAACTTCGGACTTATTTAGTGATCTCATATTTCAAACATTTATAATTTACTTGTTATTGTATTATTCATTTTAACCTTTCACCACGCTGTTTATCTCATTTTTCTGCTTTCATACGAATGAGTGTAGTCAATATTTTTTTCATTCTATAAAATTCTTAAAAACGGAAATGTGCTATAATAGCTGTTTTTAATATCCTCGAACTGATTTAACTATTTTTTTTTCTTAAGCAAAGAAAAGTTCAAAAGTAATGTAAATTGGAGAAAGGATACAGTATAGCTAGACAATCTATTCTGTTGGGGAAAATCTTTGTTTCTTATGCCATGAATTTGGTTGTTCGTACTTACTTCTTACTTAAAATAAGAACAATTTATTCTTTGAAAATACATATGGTTGACGTGTATGCCCAGTTCCTGCCCTAAAAATAATGAATTCCATTACTTCGTATAAGACTATAAGCAGAGTAATATATAATTGAATCATTCTTATTGCTGATATTGTGAATTGTCACTAGAAAATGAACTAAGTATTGATTAAGATTCATTGCCTTTGTTAATTATATTGTATTTTAACTGGTATTATTTGAAACAATTGTTAAAGAAATATGATATGTTTTTAATAGTTAATAGTCATGCAATTTATTCAGCCGAGGCTGCGAAATGATGATATTAATAAACTCAACTGAACAATCGCATGTCAATTTGCAGGTAAATTCCTTTATTCAAAGTCCTTTCTGTGAAGATACCGGTCGAATCGTTGAATAAACAATTGTGAATTAATACTAAGCAAACTACGTAAGGCAGGGGCGGATCCAGGATTTTCCAATAGGGGCTGAAATTTAAAAATAGCGCAGACCGTTATTTCGCTCAGTGCAGGGGTGATCACTAAGTTATAAACAAAAAGGGGTTTGCCGGGGGTGAAATAAGCATTCTCATCTTTTTTTTGGTAATTGTTCAAGCGGTTTGTCACAATATACTTAGCAGTAGCGTACGCAGGATTTTTTCAAGTAGGAGGGGGTTAAAATGTGAAAATCGCGCCGAAAATTTCACAACGACTCAGCCAGCCGCCGAATAAGCAGGGGGGTAAGATCCATTTTTTTTTTGGGGGTCCAGTTTTTGAGGAAAATTTTCGCAACGACTCAGCCGGCCGCTGAATAAGCGGGGAGGGGAATTTTTTAAAATTTTTTCGTTACAATTTCACAAATTTGAGGGGTTAACCCCTCCCCCCCTCCCCTCCCCCTCCCCTCCCCCTCCCCCTGCGTACGCGCCTGACTCAGTGACTCATAACACGAGAGAAACGGTCACCCCGTAAACTCAGTTCTTATGAGATCATTACGTGCTTCCATGATGTTATGATCGTTTTTTATTTCTGCCTGGAGAGATGGAAACTATTTATAACTTCTTTTTTTCCTGCTAGTGAATACCAGATAATGTTTGAAATTGGTAGAATTTCAATCGGCATACGTTTAAATGTGGTCAGACAGTGGTGTGTGATGTGGTTCTAAATATTGATCTTTATATTTAAATAGCAATAGCCCAAAGGGCGACATTTTCGCCTGCCTTTTTGTCAGTACGTATTTAAAAATTCTCAAAATTACTCAAAAATTAAAGAGTCCACTTTCCATCTTTCATATTTTGATAATTCAAAGTTTTTTACTTAAAGTGTAGTTTTCTATTTCAATTTCAAACTTTAAGTCGACTTTTTTAATTAGTGAAAAGAAAATCACTGTTAATAGTAACTTTTCAATTTCTCCTTTCCAGCTCCTTCAGGAAACGTTCAACCAACCATAAAACAAAATGGCTGACTTCTCCGGAAAATGGGTGTTCGATCATGGTGAGAACATGGAATTCCTCATTGAGAAGCTGAAGATCGACCCCGCCAAGATCCCTCAGGATAAGAGCTCGACCGTCGAGATCACCCAGAACGGTGACAACTTTCAGATCAAGACCGCTGGAGGTGGAAGGAACCGTGATGTAAGTTCGTTCTCAAGTTCATCATCCGTTTCTATGAATTAAAATCGCGTGATCGTTGTTCATGTCAAAGACTTTTTGTCGAAGACTCTTTTCTTTTATTTGTGTTATGAGGTGTCTGTCGAGTTTCAAGTATTTAAGCCTATGATACGTTGGATTGATTAGAAAAAGGTGGGTTTTCGGTTAAACGAAATTATGTTCTTGCAACAAAATAATTATTTGCACTCTAGCTTAATCCAACCGTAGAACCAACACAGTCATGTATATGGATTTACCCTTGACATAAACACCATGATGAAGTAGAACCTTTCCATGTTTCTGTAACAACCAGATCACAGAGTATTAATGTCCTCATGGCTGTAACTGGGACTTTGATTCTTCATCAAAAGTACATGTACTTACAGGCTAAGACCTATTTCATCATCAGCTACAGATATACGATCAAAAGAAGTGATGATGCCAAGTAATACTGACTACAATTGTATTTTTTTAATTACACACACTCACCACACCGGTTCGTGACGTATTATTTGTTCAAACATCAAAAATATTAACTGTTATTCATCATCTGATTTGTCTTCGTCCATCTCGTCCTCAGATCTCCTACACCATCGGCCAGTCCTTCATCGACCCCGACATCAAGGAGCTGAGGGGCAAGGAGATCGAGGTCACCCCATCATGGCAAGGCAGCAAGCTAGTCCTCGCTGGCCCCAAGGGCAACTCGGCCAGCAGGGAGATGGTTGGATCTCAGATGGTTGTGACCTTCAACTGGGAAGGGCAGTGTGGAAAGAGATTCTTCAACAAGGCTTAGAGCCATGAAAATGAAATATTTTGTACAAAACATAGATAAAATATTACAGTGATTAGTGTGACAGAGAAATATTTTTATCAATGAACTCCCCGTCCCGTGCGGGTAACAATTGTGTTTTTTATCCAGATGTATGCTAGGCTGATTCGTGTACTTTATATTATTCTTTTTATTTGCCAAATATACTATTTCACAAAATAAATTGTCATCAGTCACAAACAAAAAAAATCATAAAACTTGTAATTACTCACTGGTATGGAATTGGACCGGCACTGAAAACTTATTTGACTCTGGGGTATCTGACCATAAAAGGCTTCTTCCACTTTGCACATTCGTTTTTTTTTTTTGGGGTTACTACTTTTTTTGTTAACAACTTTACATTGAACATTCGACCTCCACTGGTTCTTTCAGAGCCATAGAAAGATATTTTTTAATGAAAAGAAATGTTTTGATCTGTAAATGAAATAAATAAATGTCCATCCAGTAATATTCAAGTCTAAGTAACTATTATTGGTATGCTTATGTTTATATGTCTAATTAATTATATGTTATGTCAAAGAGGGTGAAATGAGCCGGGAAAAGGTGTTAGAAATGTTCAAGATGATAAGGGAATAAGGGTAGTGTTATAAAGACTGGGAAATTTATAGAAAGAATGATGAGAAAATTTAGAGGAAAGAGAGATACTTTATAGTTGTTAAAGAGAGAGGACAGGGGACACACTCTCGAGATAGAAAGATAAGAGAAAATTAAGTGCTAAAAAAGAGTGAAAAGGAGAGAGGGTAGGGGAGGGGCAGAATAGACATAGAGAATGAGAGAGAAAGATGGAAAATAAGATAAATAAAGACAGAGAAACAAACATGGTAGAGAGAAATAGACAAAGAGTCAAAGAAAACAGAGTAGGAGAGGGAAGGAGAAAGACTACATGCCATGATAGAAATAGAGCGAAAGAGAGAGAGAGAGAGAGAGAGAGAGAGAGAGAGAGAGAGAGACAGAGAGAGAGAGAGAGAGAGAGAGAGAAAGAAAGAGAACTTAACGTTAAAATAAGATTAATTCATATGCCTAGCACTAGAGTATTGGCGGGGGCATTGAAAGTACATGTAGTTTACACTTTACAGACTGACATGGATGCATGGGACTGTAGAGGGTGAATAAGAAAGGGAAAGTAAACTGAACTATTATTCGAACGGTTGGAAAAGAATCGCGTGGCTAGGCAGGCTGTATTTGAAACAGACCATCCAATATACCTAATATCAATAGGTACCCTGTCAATGAATAAAAATGAATAAATGAACAAATGACTTACAAGGGCTCTTTCCCCAGGCCTGTGTATCTTTGTTGAGCAATATATAGCTGATTCTACTTGAGTATGCGGGCAAGGCGTAAGCCTCTATTAGAATGTCTTTATTTTCGTTAAAGACAGGGGATGCTTTCATCATCATCATCTTCATAATTATTCCGTGGTTCCCGGCCCTCTACGGTAGGGTCTGGTCTCCTCGGTATCGCTCTGAATCTCGTCCTGAGTGTGTATATAGCCACCTCCAAGTTTATTTCTCTACCATCTTCCTTGAAGCGAAATCCAACCTTGGTAGCAAACTACTCTACAGGAAAAATCAGTGAAGTAAATTGGTGAAAGTTTGAATGAAATCGGACAAAAAATTAGGAATTATGAAGTTTTTAAAGTTGTAATCACCATAGGTATGTGCTCTTCAAATTAGCTGAATCGGTAGTGTCTATGTGATGTAGTGGCCGGCAACTTTCCCATTTGTTTAAACGAGCAAAATGACTAAAATATACATTTTTCACAAAATTATGACTCAGGAAGATCTATTCTGTTTAGAGGACCTATAACTATGGTATTCATAATATATTTTGAGTAGTGCCCCAAAGGCACTTAGGAGAAAAACAGAATTAATGATATTGTTGTACATGACAAACATGCAGAAGAGGTTTCCACGACTACGTCACAATCAAGACTGAGTGATCTGATATTTTAAACATTCATAACTTTATTGTTATTGGTACTATTTATTTCAAACTTTCGCCATCATCAGTTTATCTTATTTTTCTGCTTTCATACAAATCACAAAACAAGGGTTAGATTGCCCTTTCAACAACGATATTACGGGCAGTTACGAAGCTAAGAGTGTCTTATTAATATATAATATATCATTATATATATTATATGTAGGCCCTACGTACAAGTTAAAAATGACCCCCTCCCCATCCCCGTAAAGATATATCTTTGATTGATTGGTTGATTGATTGATTGATTGATTCGAATTTATTCCATTTCATATCAATTGTTTGCACAATAAAGAACATAGCTGACAAAGTAAGTTCAAAATTATGAAATGAAACAGGAACCTACTGGAAAGCATAACTTGTTTTTGTAGGTTCCCAAGAATAAATACAATATGAACATTATTTTCATAAATCATTTTAAAGTGTCTTAATAATCACAGCAAAATAGATATAATATAATAACATGTTTTCATAAACCATTTTAAAGTGTCTAAATGATCGAAATATACGAAGGAACAGAATGCCAAAACGGGACACAAAGGATAGGAAACTGACATAATAAGAAGACAGGACATGAAAAAAACAATTCATAACAGGATGATAAAACAAGACATGACAGGACAGGACAAAACAAAACAAAACAAAACAAAGCAAAGCTGCACACTACAGAAATTAGAAGAGAGAGAGAGAGGGGGGAGAGAGGGTGAAACAGGGGAGATGTGAGAGGTCTTCCCATATCCTAGAAGTTTAACCCGTAGGAGACATGTATTTTTGTATTAAATTCTTTTTGAACCCTCTACTAAAACTATAATTATGTGGGTTCATTTCTAACTGGATTTGAAAGAGAGTTCCACAATTTTTTAATGAAAATACAAATGATTTATTTGAGAGCAAAGTTCTTGTTTTTGGTAGATGAAAAAGCCCGGCAGACCGAGTAGGATAATGATGAATGTTGACATTCTTTGTAAACATTGAAAAAAAACATTTGGCAGTTCATTTCTATTTAAATTATACATAAATATTCCCAGACTATAACTGTATAAATCTATTATCTTTAGAATACTATGTGTGTGAAAAGGTGCATCTGTGTGCGCTCGAAAATCAGAAAGACATAATTATAACACGCAGCGATTTTTTTTTTTCTGAATTAATAAAATTCTATTCAAATGATAGTCAGCACAATTGCCACACGCTATAATTCCGTAGTTTGTGTGGGAGGATCAACGTTGAATACAGGTTTAATAATAGTAGACGAGTTGGAAAGTAAAATTTGACCTTGTTTATATAATGCCAATATTTCTTGAAATAACTTTACAAATATTATCTACGTGTTCCTTCCAAGAAAGCTTTTCATGTATATAGTTATTCCCAGAAATTTAGTATTTAAAACTCTTTGAGTAATAGTACAATCCAAACCAACATTATCTGGAAGTTCATTTATTATCTTTACGGGGTGACGGGGTAAATATTGTGGGAAGAAATTATCAGGCCTTTTCTTATTGGGCTATTTGAGAGCTAATTTTTGCCCACAATATTTATTTTCTTTATTTTTTATCCCTACATTATCATTCGGTAAATATCAAGAGTAAGAACTATAGAAATGTCATGCAAAGACATGTTTTCTTTTCCCCAAAAAACAAAGCACAAACGTATCGAAACGGATATGTGGCAATTTGGGGAATTCCCCGTCAGGATAATGACCTTAGGTCTCCTTAAGGTCGTACCGGTAGTTTTGGTGTGTTAATTAATGCAAACATCATATATGCGTACGTATTTCACCATAATAAAGACGGCTAGCGGCTGGGAAAAGAGTCTAAAGTAGTTTGACCCGTGTTATCGGGGATTCCCACTATTTACTCATGGAATGAATTGTGACACGGTCATATATTGGGCGCATTGCCATTGTACTTAGCTTAGTCACCAATGACACATTTGGAATTTGGGTGTGATGTTCTACATTTTTCGTATTAACTGAGTTTTCTTCTCGAGTTTATACCACCGCAGCTCAGTTACAGTTTTGGCCCTCAGCTCAACCTTAGTCCTTAGTCCATATACTTTTATAGGCTACTGAGTACTGGAAAGATTCTAGACCCTAAATTATAAAATTATTTCGACCACCTGGCCCTACACTGGCGCTGGCCCTAGTAACTATCTGGACGTGCCTCAGACTCATTCTGCTCTGTAAAACTTTGAACTTCTATTCTGATCAACCTGGCCTTGATCGTTTTTCATGATTATGTGTTGCCTTCTTTGGTCGGTAAGTTGGTCTTTGTCTTTCACTTTAGTTAAGATTAAGAAGATGGGCAGGCCAGGTATGTTATACTATTACTAATCTACCTATGTACTGTAGTCTGTACCCTTGGGCCTTGGCTATACTAGTACTACTACTACTACTAGTACTACTATTACTGAGTACTAGACTATACTAACTTAAAATTTATATACACTTTTATGCCGGTTATAATTATAAACATAGTTAAAGTTTCCACTCGGTCTCAGATTCAGAGATGTAGACTTGTAATTAGTATAAAGTTATGAAATACATGTTGAACTTGAACTTGAACTTGAAGTTAGATCTAGTCTGAATCTAATTTGTAAAATGATGATCCCAATAACCTGTCATGACTGTAGCCTAGCTATTCAGTGGAAGAGGAAGCATATGTTGTTATCCTCTATTTCATTTCAAGTTGCTTCTTCCGCTGTTGAGTATTGACATCTTGCCAACTCTTTAGATTTTGGATCAATGCCAAGTTTGGACATTTCTATTGTAATCCTGTCCAACCATGTGGCTTTAATGATTACTTAACTCAGGGAAAATATCATGTTGAAAATTAAGATCTAGGACAATTCATATCTTGGGTTTATTCTTGAATGGATCTAGAGACGGTCTACCTGTGAAATTCCCTTGATATTCATCTAGAGTGAGCTCTGTGTGTTTCTTTAAGTTTGCAGAATAAGGGATTTCAGTTACAATGGCCGATGAGCGGAAGGTTGCTGTCCTCGCACCGAATGCTCCAGGAAGGACTTCGGACGACAGCTTGGTCACAGCGCAAGATGCCAAGATGAGAAAGGAGCTGAATGCCTACGCTGTCATGGCGTACGTGGCCGTCTCTGATCGCAATGCAATGGCGGAGCAGCTCAAAGGCTTGACCCACTTCACACAAGCTGTGAATGAACTTCAAGAGAAGTTAGCGGCGGCAGAGACGAAAGCAGAGGATCTGCAACTGGAAGTCTGGAGGAATGAGGCCTTTGTGACACGAAGCAGGATCCAACTGCGAGTGAAAGACAGTGAAATAGCTGGTTTAAGGAAAGACATGAAGAAGGGAGAAAACATTTCTGAAAGAAAGAGCGCAGAGAGTGATGAAAGCAGAGAAAGTTCAAAAGCTGCGGGGAGTGAGTCGGCAGACGTAGGGACAGCGGATAAAGAAGAGAAGAAGAAGGAAGAAGGTGCAAATGCAGATATCGAGAAGCCAAAGGTAAGTTTCAGCAGATAATGTAACGATTAGTTGTGAATCTTGATTTCATCAAGAAATGTTGATTCTATTGCAAAGATCATGGAACTGATATATGTCTCCTTTTTTTTTTTTTTTTTTTTATAGTTTACAGCCTTGATGCAACAGTTTCTACCAAATTTATAAACCAAATTTTCAATCAACCTTTCATAAATGATAGTAATTTATGTTTGTTTTTTAAAAGGCTGCTACACTTTCAATTTCGATTATATGTAATAATTATCTTTACAAAGTAATTCAGAGATAAAGACATGATAAATGTGATTTATTTTCTTCTTTTTTCTGCTTGTGAGGGAATTCAGAGTAAGAAGGAACCCCTAAATACTCTCTATTATATTGCTTGTGAGAAACTTTGGAATATTCTTCCCCCTGTTTACTAATTGTCACCCCCTTCCTCGACTATGATTCACGTTCTATTCACACACACTCTCTCTCTATCTTCCCCTTCTTCCTTCTCTCTCTCTCTCTCTCTCTCTCTCATTTTCTCACCTTTTGCTTTGAACCCTTCTACACGTATTCAGTCGCCTCAACTTGGAAAGTCTGACTATCTTATGAGCCGTGGATTGCAGATAGGCGTCTCGAGAGAAATCCATGAAGCAGTCATCCAAGAAAACCTCCATCTTAAGGGTCATCTGAAGCGGCTCTTGGCCGATCAAGGAGGAAGTCTAAAAGACTTAATGGTAATTGGAATGCTTAACCTGTTCCCTACTGAATTCTCAGATTCCTATTGGTTTGATACACGGACCATCCAGATCCCGTATGCAATGGGTTAATCTCTTTTCAAGATTAGTTTATTTTGAATCATATTTCGTAATTCCTCTTTAGCATGATCATATATATTTTTAATTAATTTTTGTTTGTATTTAAAACTTTTATTGCTTCTTCATTTCAACAAGGAAATAACAAAAATACATTCATAGGCATTTTACAAATTAATAACTTCCATATTATAATAGTACATAAGTCAGAATCGTAGATGTGAACAAAAATGGATGAAGGAAAATGAAAATAAGTAAGGCCTTTTAAACTACACTATTGGTTTCCATTTTTTAAGATGAACGTGGAATTTCCCTTTACGTAAAGCAATAATTTGTTCAATTTTCTCAAGGAAAAGAGTATCTGCCTGCAACTGACTGAAAATCAACATTTTATCAAAATATTTGTTTTCATTAAAGGTTATACAAAGTTTTGGTATGGGGTCATGAATTCGGTTGAAATAAACATATTAGAAGCATATGCGATTTTACAATATTCAATGATCGTTGTCGCGGTTGAAATCGAGTCTAAAGTAATGAAATTGTAAATAATAAACACTTTATGTTGTATAGCTCCCTCTCAAGAGTGATATTACTTTTGCTTTAAAACAATGTTTCTTGACTACAATCAACCGATTTACTATTCCCGTTTGGAAATTATATATATATCAGAACTGCATATTCTGAAATTTTCATGGTCGCTGCTACCATGGATGGCCTTCGGCGCTATTTAAAATATTTGAAATTTACCGGGAGCACCGGTAAATTTTTGATTATTCAATTTCTCTAAAGCAGAAGTGTTTTAGGGGCTAATTTTCTAGTGCATATAATACCTCCACAGGGGCATCCAAATAAAGAATTACTATCCATCCAATTTTCAAAATTTCCCAAAACTTTGAATTACCTTTAATAAAGTATTTACCATAATATATAACTGTGTTTACAAAAATGTTTCCTGGTTGTATGCCAAAACAGAGGTCTAGTTTAAAAAGTGGTAAAACAATTTTTTAAAACTCATATAACCACTAGTTAACATTGGTCCAAAATTTATTTACAATTATGCAGGAGAAAAACATATGCATTAAATTCTGGTTATCCTTCTGGCAAAAATTACATTTTGGTGAGGTCTTTATACCAATACGAAAGAGAAATTTGTTGGTAGCAATTCTCCGGTGAATGAATTTAAATTGGAATGTTCAAATTTTTATCTAAATTTGTCTTGAATGCTTTAGCAAAACGGTTATGCCATTGAATTTAATTCTCTGGAATTAAATTATCATCTTTCCATTTTCTTAAATGGTTTGTCTTTTCCAAACTCAAGGATATTTTTTTCACAAATACCTAATAACAACATTTTGTAGGTTTATTTTTGGACAAAAATGTACAAACTTTGTTATCTTCAAAGCTAGGATTACAAATTCTTTGGGTAAAAACTTTCTTCCAAGTTGACCTGATTGCATAAACAATGACACTTTAATTTGTAAACTGAGTTAAATTTAGTTGAAAGTCATGTTTAAGTTCTGAAAATGTTTTGAAGCTACCATCTTCTTTCAAAATATTTGGTATGTATGTAACTCCTGAATCATACCATTTTCTATAAAATATAAATTAAATTTGTTAGGTGGGCTAGAGTTTTGAAATAACATGGCAGGCCACAGAGTAAACAATGCACATACATACACAAATGGTTGACCATGAAGCAGAGGCGAAAAATTGTTCCTTCGGCTGCTATTTTGTATTTTTTTGTATTTATTAACATTTATTTCCTTCTCAACGGTACAATATGAAAGTAATGAAACACAATGTATATTTAAATCATATGTAACAATGATTTCAACATAGAGTATACAGTAAATAATTCAGATAACAGAAGGAGGCGAAAACCCGAAAAGCATAGCTTGCGTTGAGAGGCCAATAGGAAGTAATATTAAGAAAAAGAAGGGTAATCTCATTTCTCTTGTCCCTTCCTGCTCCCTTTTCATTATTCATATTCAAACAGGACCGTCATGATAATACTATTTTGAAGTAACTGTGATGAAATTGGAGAAATAGTTAGATGACATTTTGCATCACAATTCTCAAAACTGTGCAAAAGAAGTAGAAGTTTTGAAGTATCAAGAACTCCCTCTCCTGCTTGTAATAAATGTGGACAAGATCCTTAGAATGTGTTTTTCCTAGTGTAACATAATTAAGCCTCAGAATTGCTGAGAATGATACCATTTTACTATATTAGAAATATACAATCAAAGTAGTAGCGGTCAACTCTCCCATTTGTTCCAAGACACAAAATAACTAAAATGTAAATTGTTCAATAAGTATGACATAGGGTGGTCCTTTCTTCTTAAAGGACCTGGGGGTTTCACAAAGACTAAGATCGACTTTAAGTTGGACTTAAGTATAGACGGCGTTCATGCCATTGTTTGCTCTCATCATTTACTGGCTTTGGTCTCTCAAGGGATGTACAAATCATGGTAAAAAATCTACAAAACTTACATTATTTGATAAATCATTATTGAAGGAAAAAATATTATCTATAGATCATAATTGAGAGACTAATGATGAGAGCAAACAATGGCACGAACGGCCTGTTATACTTAAGTCCAACTTAAAGTCGATCTTAGTCTTTGTGAAACACCCCCAGGTCTTATTTACCCAGGGTATCCACTTGAGTTTTAATACTCTTCTTCCTGCAATTCTCTCAGCATTGCCATCTACCCATTTAATGCATCTAACAGAGAAATGTAAATAATAACAAAATATGGGCACAGCACCTTGTCCAAGGATGTAAGCACTGAGCAAGGATGAAGTCCAGGACGAGAGCAGAGAAACAATATTCCATAGTGCCACCACCATTTGCTTCCTCCCTTTTTTAATAATTTTTTCTCTTGATTTTTTTCTTACAGGATACCATCCAGTACAAGGAAATCATCAAGCAACAAAGGAGAAAGATTGAGGAGAAAGAGGAGGAGATCGCTAAGATCAAAGCTACTCTTGAGCAAGCAGATAACCCCAAGGAACAAACTGCTAAGACGCTATTTGACATGGAAGGAAAGGTATTGATGGAATCTTTGACAATTTAAATAAAAAGAATAAAAATGTAACACTTTGGGTATTTACCCCCTACTAATTGTGTCGTTTTGAGCTGTCTTTGATTGGGGGGGGCAGAAACATCTAAATAAGTGCTGCAAAGACCAGCATAGGAAATGAGGAAAATATGCAAATTAAGTCGAGACACCACCTGACATCTGACTATGACTCGTTTCAACAATGCAGATTTTGACAATTTTTTTTCCAGGTGAAAAATTCAGAAAGGACCATCAAGATGAAGCAAGTGATGATTGAGGCGCTGTCTACTCGGGTTGAGGAACTGAGTAAGGCTCTTGAGAAGCTCCAACAGAGGGATGAGATACAGATAGCCCATATTAGGTCAGCATTCTCAGACAGCTCCAGCTCAGCAGTAATGGCTGATTCTCCTGTAAGTGATAATATTGATGATAATATTCCGTTCTTGTAAAGCGCGTATCACATTATTATCCAACGTCTCTATGCGCTTCCAAAGGTCTCATGAATATTATAACCCGGCATTATTTCCAGCAACCGTAGCCCTCGGTGCATTCAAGGAATAAAATCCAAGCTGGTTCTCAACCACTTACATACCTGGGTTGAGTTTGGCACATGTTGATTAATGTCTTGCCAAAGGGTGATAGTGCTATGGTAGGCACTGCATCTATTTATGTGTCATGACTATCTTCCCTTTGATGCCACAAATTCTAAAACAGAATATAAGCTTTAAAATCTTTGAACTGGCAAAACGTTGAGTAATTCAAAATTACTGTTTTTCAATAAAAATTGGGCATTTATTCAACTCTTTGGCATTATTCTCACCCATGAATATTGTTTTTAAAGATATTACATTTCATTTTTTAAATTTTGCAATAATAGGGAAAATATGGTTTCCATTTGAAGAACAATATGTGAATAATTTAACCCTAAAATAAATCCTGTCTTGAAAGCGTTATCTACTGAATTCTTAAAGTTCTATAGGCTTAATACAAGCACCACCCCATTCCCATAGGCAAAGGGATTAAACCAGACAGACAGTTACAGCACCGCAGTAATGGCTGGCTCCTTTCTAAGTAGGCTGTGTGGATTGTTTTTATAGGGGGTTCTCATTGATGTCAAGAAAACCATTGCCATTGGGAAGATACAATGGCTCTCTGAAGGTGTAGTGTGGTTGTCATGTGCTTCACAAAGCTTTGCCCACATTGCAGTAGATGTCAGGTTCATCTGTGCACTCACACAGATATCTATAGGGACTAAAATGCATGTGGCATTACAGTTTGATCCAAACCTATAGCTACTTCTCGTCATTATTTTGTATATGTGACTGGGGTATTTGAAGGGCAATCCTTCTCATTCCTACTGAGAATGAGGAAGCTCTCAATTATTTTTCAGCTTCACTAGCACTCGACCTTCTCTTTAATAATGCAGGTCGATCAGGTTTTGCCTTCGATACAAATCAAGAGTCTAACGAAGGAGAACTCCAGACTGAACAAGCTCCAGAAGCACCAAGAAACTGAGAATGAATCCCTGAGAAAAGAAAGGGATGCGGCTCTAGCTGAGAAGACGGTGAGTTTAGGGTCCATTATTCAAAGCAAGTCCATGCATTGATACATGTACATGTGTAGTTTTAATAGAACCAAAGATACAAAGATAAATGAATAGAAACTGGATGGATGAAGGCATGCATGCATATAGATTGGAGGATGGGCAAAAATGCAAGTGAGGCAAACAAGCGACTGAAGTGTTAATCTGAAGGTCATTGCAAAACTATTAACTGATACATGGATTGTTCAGTTTGAAGGATATACCTGTAGCAGTAATAAATCTGTCCTCCATCATCAGCTTTATTCCGCCAAAGATACAGGTAAGGGTTGCAATAGGGTTATAGGTTAGGTTTAGGGTTAGGGTTAGGGTTAGGTCTAGTTCTTCATCTAGGCTATGGGATTTAGAGAGTGTATGATGTTGATAGGAGAGCAATTGTCACCAGAGTATACATGTATCTTGTACAAGAGATAAATCATCATACAATCATTTAGTGACCACCTGTCTACAAAGACCACATTTTTTGTGTTTCCCTTGGGCGGTCACTATAGACAGGTTTGACTGTACATTAATCTCATGATCACATTTCTCAACAAAGTAATCCCCTAAATATTGTCTCTCAAAATATAGGAGAATCAGCGACGATTAGCCACCCTCTCCCAAATGAAATTCCAGCCTTGTACCACTTGTAAAGACCTCAAAGCAGCAAAGGAATGTGCAGAAGAAGAGCTCAATATTACAAAGGGCGAATTGTCTGCTGCATTTTTTCAGGTAAGCAGTGGTTCTATGGTCATTTGGCTGGACACTGAAATCAGGAGTTCTAGGTTCAAATCCTTATTGTAGATCCTTTTCTTTTAAGCCCTCAAGAGAACGTTGAATGTTCTGAAGTGTGAAACATCAGCAGAACCATGGTGGTTCTGTGGCCATTTACCTGGACTCTGAAAGAAGGAGTTCCCCATTCAAATATCTCTCCCAGCTCTTAAAACTTTTAAGACCTCAAAGGGCAGTGATAGTGAATAATGTATTATTGATGACGATTATCTTGATCTAGATATATACGAGGAATAACATAAAATTATGGTATTGTTAATATGAAAGGTGAACATGGAAAGTCACTAGGAATACACATCAGTGATATTGTAGTATTCCCAGATAGGAACAAGGCTATCTTGATAAATACCTCATTGAAATTCATAACGAGCGTGATGTGCAACTTTCTTCATTTTAGGTGGACACGTACAAATCTGATTTCAAGGAGCGGTGTGCAGAGATGGAGAAGACAAAAAGCAGCCTTCGCAATGAGCTAGAAACTTGGAAACGGAACTTTCAAATGCTAAATAAACAGGTACCAAGCAGCTACCTCCTCATAACTTGTATTTTCAGACATACTACAGTGTATAAGATAGTTACTGTAATTTCTCCTGAGTTATATCCCCTAATAGTCCTTTTTGTTTGCTCTTTTTGTGTGTGTGTGTGTTTGATTCCATCGTAGTACTTACCCCACAAAAGAAATATTTCCCTAATTAATAATCTTTCATTGTTTTAAGTGTATATATTGCAACAATTTTTGTGTACTTTTCTAACCTAACCTAAGAATACTTTAAAGTAGAGTTACCATTGGAAGGTAAGCTGCTCCTTAAAAATGTCATAAGAAAAGAGAAAGTGCCAAAAAACATAAACAAGTACCAACAAATTCTTCAATTTAATTGACCAAAAACAAGAAATAAGAGGGGAGGATACACTCACTCCATTGGTTGTGTGCATGTTAATAGTGACTACGATATACTTTCAAGAATGTATGTTGCAAGGCAATGTGAACACTGTCCTGTCTCTTCATCGTCACAATAGCCTTGGTGTCGTCTCCAAAGATCTCTCCTATTTTCTATTTCGTTCGCTCAGATGGAGCACATGAAGGTCGAGCTTGAATCGCAGATGAGCATTAATAGCACGCTACAAGCTGATAATCGATTCTTCACCCAAGCTTTCGGGCAAAAAAGGTGAGGTGTCACGTTAAATCTTGTCCAGTCTGGTTTAATTTTTTCTCAATTCTGAACCTTTGCTGTAATAAAATAATGAGTTCCTGTAAAAACGAAACTTTGTAGTAACGCACCAAATGTTGAGAGTTAGGACCATAGGATTTACATACGGTAATTTTATATTTTCAGCCTGCAAAATCCACAGATTTCCTTTTAATGGAAGCAGAAAAATGAGAGTAGCAGGACTGAAAGTTTGAGCAAATTCCCATCAAAATATGAAAGTTATGAGTTTTTGAAGTTGTGAACTTTTTTTTGTTTGCCCTAAAGAAAATTGTCAATCATACATTCACCCTAAATATAATTATTGCAAATATGTTTCTATACAACCCCTTTATAAAACAAATCTATTCCTTCATCAATAACTAGGAAAATGAAAGTGTATGAAATCTTCTGTTCACAGCAAGTTGGAGAGGAACTCGCAAGATATGTCACAGTTTTGCCAATTTGTGTTTCACTGATGACAACTTCAAAAATTCATAACTTTCCTATTTTAGTCAGATATTGCTCAAACTTTCACTATGACGTTTCTCATTATTTTATGCTTTTACTAATACCAGCTAATTATCAGGTTTGACTTCCCCTTTAACCCTATTTTGAGTGGGGGGTCATTTTGACCCCCTCGTACAAAATCCACGACTGCTTCTCAACCGCTTGTAGATCACAACTTGCCTTCTCGTGACATTTTCCTTTCAAGTATCTCGCAACTTTTGAGACCAAGTTTGCCAAAATCAGAGGATTCGTTGTGTGGTCAGGCAACATGTAGTCGTACGTCGGGCCAAATTTGAACAAAAATTTACATAATCAGAAACTTTATTTAAAAGATTGGCCCCCTCTTGTCAACAAAATATTAATAGATATATGTGAGAATAGGCATATAATTGACATGAATTATAATAAAGTAATCAATTAGCAATTTTTCCCAAGTCTCCATTTTGAAATATATGTTTTGATACTAGTGTTTTATCCCATAGAGCTGAGTACCCTGCATCCATGCCTCCCCAGATGGCTGCAGAGCAGTGCGGAGCAAGGGTAAATAACCCTTGGCAGGAGAGTCCAGGCTATGCCAGCAGAAGATCAGAGGTAGTCGTCGGAAGGGACCAGTGTGATCTGCCATCCCCACAAGATGTAAGTTTAACCTTCTCCATGGCTATCCAATATACAGTTAACATCTAAATTATTCATACCCTTACCAATTTTTGTTATTTCTTGAGTATGTGAGATATTAAATCCTGTTATATCGATACACATACAGAAGTAGGGGTGATAAATCCAGTATTATCCAATAAAAATGCAGTCAAATATTTCCACATTATACCCCTCACCTATATCTTGCCATTATGTTGTTTGTGCATGCCATACACTCCATTGCTACTATGTTGCAGTCCTCTTCTTTTCCTCTTCTTTTCTCTTTCTCCAAGCTCTCTATCCTCTCCTCCTCCTCCTTGCCTATCCCTTTCTTCTTTTCTTCTATTTATAATGTATATTACCGGTATGTAGTTGTGTATTCGGGCGTACCCATTACAAGCTTTGCTTACCGGTATTCGCACCTTCTTCCTTGTAATACAAGTTCTTAAATTATATTTATGTTCCCAAGTATAAATTGTATTGTAATTGTTTGAACAGATGTCAAATATATTGTCAAATTGAATGGAAGAAAATAAATGTTCATTTGGCTTTGAATTTGAATCTAAAAGTATTCAACAGAGGCCCTAATTCAACCAGTCCACCTTTCATTGTTGAGTTACGAAAAACAGAAAAACATCAAATTTACAAGGAGTATGAATAATAACTGTATACTCTGATGTTGTTAAGGAGGCAGTCACACTTCACCTATTAAAAAACAGACTGAAGACTCATTTGTTCAGCAGTTTTCCTTTAGTTTAAATTTAGTTGGTATCTCATTTTCTTATTTATTAGTGACTAATTCTATCTCTTTTCCTTATTCTCCAAAGTTCATAGGGACTGAATAGTGATATGCACTATACAAAATTACAAATATTGTATATCATGATCATTATTATTATTCTAGTGACAAGCCTCCAGGCTTTATTTCGTCAAAGGGTTTAGGGTTACAATAAGATTTAAGGTCAGGTTAAAGATTAGACTTTAGGTTTGGTATAGTTAGGGTATTTACTGCTAACCCAATAGATGCAATTGTTGTGCATGTTGTACAATCCTCTCGTTCGTTCGTCCGAAGAATATCAAGGAGTACATCATCTAGATGGGAAAATCCTTATTTAGCCAACCTCTCCATATTAGCAATAACTCTACTGCCATTGACTTTGCAAATGTATGTGGTATTTTTATCATTATCACCATCATCATCATCCTGCTTATAATATCATCATCATCCTCATAATATCATCTTCATCATCATCATCACCACCACCATTACCATCATCACCATTATCATCATCATCTTCATCACCACCACCACCATCATCATCTTCATCATCACCATCATCATCATCATCATCACCACCACCATCACCACCACCATCACCACCACCATCATCATCATCACCATCATCACCATCATCATCTTTATCATCGTCATCATCTTCATCATCTTCATCACTATCATCATCACCACCACCACTACCATCACCATTACCACTACCACCACTACCATCACCGACACCACCACCATCATCATCATCATTACCATCATCTATAAGTATATTATTATTTTTATTATGTATTTCATGAACCTAGGAGGCCAACTCGCCCCAGGACCATCAATATACAACAGCACGTCCCAGCAGCAGTGGCAACAGAAAAAAGCAGGTCAAGTTGAACTGTATGAAGTGTGGGCGTGAGTTCCCTCTTGATAGGGGACAGGATTACGAAGACCACATGAGAAATTGCCCAAGACATTCCTAAATTCTCTTCACGGGAGATGGAACTATCATGGTAAAATTTTACCTTTTGTGGTTTCGCAAATTAACTTATGATTCAGAATCCTGAAAAACCTGTGTGGCACATCAATTTTTTTTGTTTCTTTCATTCTTCTCTCTTCTATTTTTCATGTTGCCTTATTCCTGTTTTTGACACCAGGAATTTTTAGCTTAAAGATCGACATTAAAACCTTAGTAGCAAATGGGGTACACATGTAAATATACAAATTCACTATATTTCATATTTTTTAGCAGTCTTTTAAATCCTTTTCTACACAATTTCTGTCCATGTATTTTAGTTACTGGACATCTTATTACTACCAAAGTGCAGCAATAAAAGAAATACACCTGTATATTGTTATTGCCATTTAAAAGAAGAAGAGTTGATTAATGTAGTTGACATGTACATGTAGTTCATTTCTCTTTGTAGCAAGTACATG
Organism: Mesocentrotus franciscanus; assembly: GCA_037976565.1. NCBI lineage: Eukaryota > Metazoa > Echinodermata > Echinoidea > Camarodonta > Strongylocentrotidae > Mesocentrotus > Mesocentrotus franciscanus. The sequence goes on along the minus strand of CP137685.1, from coordinate 28,711,695 downwards.
TACTGCGTTGTGTCCATTGTGATCCAATTTTTTTCGAGCACGCCAAGTTTTGCGAATCTGAAACATTTGCAAATATCTCATGCATGCAAAGGTTTCTGGTTTTACAGGTAAATCAAGTACATATAGGATTGTTTATTGCATTTTTTTGAAAATTTGGTGATTGAGTTTGTTTACTCCAGGGTCCTGTGTTATAAAGACTTGCGATTGATCCAAATCAATCACATGTTTGCAGTCTCCTATCTCTTATGTACATAGTTGTGATTGATATTAATCGCAAATAAGTTGTGATTAATAACAACTCTTTGCAAGACGGGGCCCAGGATGTACATATTTTTTTGTTCATTCTATTCATTTCAACCTTGCCAAGTGTGCAGTGAAAAAGGTCTATGTTCATTTTTGACAGAATATAATCTGGAGTATAATACCATATTGCAATGATTGTAAGTTTTACTATACTGTATTGTATCATATTGTTTTGTTTTATACAATTTTGTGGTGTTTTATCATGTTTAAAGTTAGCAAGGTCGTTGGATTTTACATAATTGGTGGAAGCACCTAGAATAAGACAGGAAATGGCTTTAGCATCATAACTAATAAATTCAAAGGGAAAAGTTGAGAATCTTTGATGAGGTACTAGTGTTTGTGAAGTTATGTTTCTTCTATCTGAAATACAAAAATACAGAATATTCAGTTTACACACCTTATCAGCATGCATATCAAAGAAAAATGAGGATATGATCTTTAAGCTGTAAATCAAAATACAGAGTTTTATTTAGTACAAATACATGTATAGGTTTTTCACTTTAAAAATGAAAGCATTGATTTTACTTTGTTTATTCACATTATAATTGCACATATAGGGAGGTAATTATGGCACTTGAATGTAGTACTTGAATATCGTTTTCCTCCTTACAATTTAAGCATCGCCATTTACATACTGCATTAATGAAAATTGTTGAGTGTTCCCTTCCTCATTATAAGTATGGTATAGAAAATCATGAAATAAAATCTTGAAAGTTATGTTAATACATAGTTACAGATTCATATATCCCTTCTTGCATTCAGATACACTTCTTAGAATCCGGAGATATTCTGCCACACATATGATATGTGATACAAGATTCAATTTGTTTCTCTTTTTACTATGTGGGAAATATACAGTCAAACCTGTCTATTAAGGCCACCCAATGGAAACACAAAAAGTGGCCACTGTAGACAGGTGGCCTTTCTAGACAGGTTCTTCAATACATGGGGGATATGGGTGACCACTATAGGCAGGTGGCCTTTATATAGAGGTGGCCACTAAGACAGGTTTGACTGTGTGGGCCAGCTCATTTGATAGCTGGGAAGATGAAAAGAGTGGAAAATCATGTCCTTTCTTTAACATTCTAACCCTTGCTGTAATTATTTAAGGAAATACATCGTGAAATCTACAGTGTACCTACCATTTCTATTCTGTGGAGTGCTTAAAAACAAATATTTTCAATTTTATTCCACAACAAACACTTCTTTCTAGAAGTTTATATCCGTAGGAATTAAGAAAAATATTTAGAGTGGTTTAAAATCCAAGTCTGGTAAAGTATCAGAAGTTAAAGTATTGGCAATAACAATTGATAGATTTATAGTACACATGAAATGTTGACTTACTACTACAAAAATAGATACATTATTTGCATCATATATTTTATATTAAATCCCTTTTATGAATATTCATGAGTTTTCTAAATAGATGATTAGTCAATTGGTGGTCACGTGATAAAGTATAATTTCACTATTAAAAACAAATCTCTGCCAGAGCTCTGTATATTTTCCACTATTTTTTCCTTGGCAGAACTGCGCATGCTCTCTTTGAGATTTTCAGGTAGATAAGCATTAAACGCGCTAATATAACTGTGCGCAGGTTGACATGAGAATAAATTGTCATTGTCATTGATAGCGCGTTAAAAACCATATGCCAGCCAATCATTAAGTCCAACGTTAACCTTACACAGATCTTTAAAGGGATTTTTCAACATTGGTGTTAAATCGGTTCGGATCGTAAAGAAGGGATATAAAACAAATATACCAAGCATTTAGTTCGTAAGAATAGTGGAAATTATATATCTTCGGAGGGACTGGCAATAGTTACTATTGTTTCCTCGGGGCTTCGCCTCTCGGAAAAATAGTACTATGCCAGTCCCTCCTCAGATAAATAATTTCCACTATTCTTTCTCACAGCTTGGTATATTTGTATACTGTCATGAGAATATTTTTGTGGGACATTGAGATACAGCATACATATACATGTATATCTGTTTAAGTTCTAACATAACCAAGAAAAGTTTATTCACATCATATATTGTAGCTAACCCATAAGAATGTTGATTTTCTTTGTTTAATCCTACGTAAAGTTGGAGATTCATGTTAAAATACTACAATTACATGTACAAAAAAAAATGATGAATATTTGTTATTTTTGTTTCTAATACAAAATATTATGAAATATAAAATTATATTGGTACTTTTTTGCATACAATACTGAAATATATTATTATAATTTGAATCATGGATTGTTTCTATAAAAGTTACAAACATTTCATTACTTACATGTACAAGTAATGTTCTTTCATATGTCTGACATGAGAATATATATATGTAGTGTAAACACTTGTATAAAAGGTACATACCGGTACATGTATATAGTACTTTGAAGTCATACATCATATGAAAATAAGACACTCATATGATATAAAAAGATTCAATTGAAATATTTGATTTTTAGTAAGAATGTTAGGATGGAATGTAAGGATGGAATTTTAGGATGGAATTGTAGAACAGGTATTACATACATGTATAATGCTAGTGACAATTGTGAAATGTAAAAGAAAATATCTCCTATAACATGCATACCAATATGCATGTACATGTTTATAGTCTGCTGAGTGACATGAGAGCCAGAGTCATTACTCATTATTTTACGTAAATTGAACACCTTTCTGGCTTTAGGACATCAGGCCCCTGTTTCATAAAACCTGTTAAAGCCTATCTGCACTAGTTTGGCCAGGAGGGATTAGATCTCCCAGCATGGTCACTGACAGGTGGTTATCTCATCAACTCAGCTCTCAATTAAGACAAGAAAAAGAGGATCATGGGGGACCAACGGGCACCGTTAGGCATTGTTTTCTACATAGAGGGAGCAAGTAGCTACAAGTAGTGCAGTGGGGCTTTGGTTGTGTTATCAATAACAACTTGCAATAACTTTTATAAGCTACTGAAATCATTGCATTTCATTGCCTGAGAGCAAAATTGCTATAGAAATGTGACACTTGTTTAAAGCCCCACTGTACTACTTGTAGCTACTTGCTCCCTCTATATAGAAACAATGCCTAAGCGGTGCCTGTTGGTCCCCCATGATCCTCTTTTTCTTATGTTAATTGAGAGCTGAGTTGATGAGATAACCACCTGTCAGTGACCACGCTAATCCCTCCTGGCCAAACTAGTGCAGAGGGGCTTTAATATTGATAACAAGTTTTATGAAACAAGAGCTTGAACTGAATAGAAATTTCTGTGAAGGGATTATCAGATTGTCCTCAAACTTGGCACACTAAGCAGACTGTGTTCTTCATGCTGTCCTGGTGTCAATGAAACAGCTTAATCTATTTCAAAGTTATAGGAGATCAAAATGAGACCAGTAGCCATTGTTATAAAAGAAATTAAAACTACTCCAACAACCTCAATGATTTTTGACAAACATAGATCTGCAAAACCCTGCCAAAATACCACTTTTATATTGTTAGGGGCTTCCAAATTTTGAAATTACATAGAAGTATACTTTTTCAGGAAATGCTGAAAACTAGAATTTGACCATCCTGACCAAATACACCTTTTATTGAGCTCTAACTGAAAATCACGCCATGTAACTTTTTAGTGGTGGTGCCTAGTCAGGATCATTAAATCATCTTCCATTTGTTTAATACTCTAAGTCAGAAATGTTCATGGAATTTAAAAGACGGTCATATTTGAAAAAGTATAATGCTTGGATATATCACCAAGTTACATTTTGTTAAGTTCCACAAACTAATTTCATGCTGCAAAAAATGGCTGGTGTCAATGCTTCATAAAAGCTTTGTCGCGAATGTTTCTGGTATTGGGATCCCTCAGTTATTCCAGATATTCTAGATATTTTATTCAACCATCACCATAAAAGAGCAGTCCAGAATTGTGGGCATCTAAGACAAATGAAACTTTCCAACATGTACATTCACATAACGTGCATGTACTATAAACACAGAAACTCTCAGTCATGTTATAATTCAGTTGCAATTCAATTATTTTGCTGCATTAAGTTGTCATAACTGTGGATCAAGCACAGATCCTGATATACATCGCGGTATTATACGTTGGTTGTAGAAACGAACATGTCAGTGGTAAAAGACATTTGAGATGTTGAGGAATTTCAGACTTCCGTTTGTTGTCTGGTTCACTGTTGGTGGTTCTCTGTGCTGTAGAACGCGTCTAGGTATCCGCAAGTAAATTCAGCAACGAGAGATCTGTCCGGCAGCGTGGCAGCCATGCCATAGATTGCAGCCTGTAAATCACGAAAGTGTTGAAAAGTCACAATACATGTACTACGGAAATACATGTAATATGATATTTTTTTCTTCAAAAAGAGCGTTTACAGGAATATAAAATACAAGGAAATATGTTATTTTAGATCATGACAAATTAGTTTTAAAAACAATTAACATCTCATTTGGATTCTAACTCAACTTTTCAGACAAACTTAAACCTTACAGCAGATTTGCATTGCAAGAATCATGCTACATGATGACTTTTTCTAAAAAATATACGACAGCTGATGTTTTTCAAGAAAAGATACCGTCGCATTCACACAGCACTAGCATACTCCTACATATAGGCCGCCATATAGAAAATATAGAAAATAATTATGATAAATTCTTTTGATTGTTAAACTATTTGTAGTTTATTGTTTGCTTTATAACAATATTTTATTATGATATAATGAGTCAAACTAATAATAATAATAATTATTATTATTATTATTATGTTTATTACTCTGGATATATCAACAAACATTGAATATATAATGTAAATTTAGTGAAAATATTTATATAATGTGAATGTTAAAGTGCTATACCGTATGCTTATTCTCTCTATACTTGTTTTATGTTGTATGTATCATGTCACATGTATATATATATTTTTTTCTTTTCTGTGAATGATGCATGTGAATGCAACAAATTTCCTTTTGGACCAATAAATTTGAATTATTAAATTGAATTGAATACAGGCGCAGCGGAGCACCCCAATTACCGAGCGATCGACTCTCGTCCAGTAAACATCATTTGCATAAAATAAACAATTGTGTACCGATTGATGCGAAAAAAGTAAACAAATTTCGAAGGCAAATTCTTCATTAATTTGATGAATATCAGCAATCAAAGCTACTAAATCGATTATTTAAAAAATTTGCAAGACACTCATGTGTATAAGAAAAGTTATTGATGCACCGAAAATGTGAAATTTAAGGGATAATTTTAACGAACAAAAATGAAAAAATGAGATACGAAATCACCGTAAAATTCACCATTTTTTCGAGACCGGCCAAGAATTGCCTCATATGAACAGAAAAGAAATTTAATAATCTCAATCCTTCTGAAATATCTCTTTTTATAGTTGCTGGATAGGGTAGAGTCAGAGAAAAACATACCCCAACATCCGAATCTCATCGAACAGAAACAAGCCTTCATGTGCGCAATATGTTATGACCAGTCCTATTCATTCAAAAGTATGTTATGTCAGGGAAACCTCGCGTGTGCCTGGGTTATACATGTGTTGCCGGCCGAATGCACTGAGCCCGAAGACGCATGCGCAGAGAATAGGGACTTTTAGATTTGCGACGAGCGTGCACCTGCTGCGTGGACATCCTTTTAAGGCAATGTTACGTCCTTTTAAGGCACTGCCGAGCAGACTGCCAGTGCTCGACAGTGCCTTAACAGGACGTCACATTGCCTTAAAAGGATGTCCACGCAACAGTCCACGCTCGTCGTGCAAATCTAAAAGTCCCTGAAGCCCCATGAAACAGAACTTATAACTATAAAAATACTCCATCGGCCAAGCGAAAATTTCGCCCATATATGGATTCAACCCTCATGAACATTCATACTAAGTCTCTACTTCCTGCATTGCTGGATAGGGGAGAGTCAGAAAAAATAGACGGCGTGGTTTATCGAGGGGTGAAGCTCATATCTCGAGTTTTATTCCATGGAATTTCATTTTTATTTCACTGATATCAAGTTCATAATAATTGTAGTTAGTATGGAAAGTTTCATAGCGATATTGGCAGTAATAAAGGCGCAACGCGAATTTTAAGATTTTACATTCTAGCAAACACATGTTCGGATTCACGTAGATGTCCGTTGGTTATTCAAATAGAACGGGCCGTTAATGATATGCTAATTGGGGTGCTCCGCTGGGCCTGAATATATGTATTTACATGTAGCGTTGAGCTATATGTACATGTACATGTATATGTATACATGTACATGTAACTCAGATAGTATGACTTCTAAAGAGCATAATATTGTATGATACATATTTCCCAAATAAAACAAAGGGCCTTCATATGTGTTAATATGCACATTGGAAATTATCTAGAAGACGGGATGAATCAGCCCTTCCTCTTCAAATTGGCAATGCATATCTTTTCCTTCGCATATTTTACAAACAACTACCAAAATGTATCTTAAATTAATCTAAATTGTGGGTAAGAACCCGTTTAGAATATTGTTAAAAATATAATCAGTACTCCATTTTATGTATGTACCTGTACATGTAGATCTTCGTGGTTTGAATTTGATGATCGTGTAATCATAGTATATTTTACTTTGACTATCAGATATACATATTGATGATTTATTTCAAATTTTTAATATCTTTTTTTATATGAATTGTTAATACAGCTACGTGGGCGTCATGTATATAGATTAATTTTATGATACTTGAAAATCCTGCTAAATAGACTGTATCCGAGTATGGCAGGTTACTGCATTATTAATATGTTTTATAATAATATTAACCCTACGTTCTTGAGTGGGTTTCTTGTTTTTCCGAAGGTACTTTCAAAACACGAATTCCTATACCAGGTTCATAATTCCGAAAATGAAATAGGGTTCAGAAATTCGAAGGTTTCAGTTCCAAAAACGATACAGCATCCTATTTCTTTGTCAGAATTATGAACAATCAGAAAAAGGTTCTTTGGGTTAATAACCTTTTGGAAATATGACATGTAACCATTCTTGATACCTATATCTAAACAAGAATTACAGTATTAACAAATTGAAATCATGCTGAATAGACACTTACCGGTATAATTGGTGCTCGCACAGATACCTGTCTGTACATGCATGTAGCCAGCTCAGTTACGCAAAAATTAACCAATGACTTGTCGTAATTTCGATTTGTAATGGCAATTAACATACTTTTATTAACAAAAAAAAATAACTTTTTTTTTAAACCACCTGAAGGGAGACAAAAAAAGTGGTTTTGAAAAGAGGGTGGTCTTTCTATACAGGTGGTTGCTTAAAGCAGGTTTGACTGTACGTTTATGGGTGGCAGGACATACATGTAAATAGATTTTCGAACACAAGAAGCTGTAGGGTAGCAAATGAACGTAGATTGGCAATATAAGAAATATTTCCTTCTTGAAATGTGATGTGAAATTTGTTTTTGAGTAGTATATTCATACATGCATTTACACAGATTTACCTGTTTGTCAATATTACTGTTAGTTATGAGATTAAACATTAACATAACAAATTTTGTATTTTGTTTATTTTTTATTTTTTGCCTTAGCAAGGATGAGAGTGTGGAGTTACATTTGTTGATTTAACATGCTCTATTTGACATGTTTTCAGAGTATTGCTTGTAAATGTATTATGACTGCAAGAAGTTTTTGAGGAGGTACATGTAATGTAAACAATATCATATTTTAATGAATCCCTTGTAAACATAGGAAATTTCTTCAAAACATGATTTCATCCATATGCACCTTCCTGCCAGGTACACTGTGATATAATGAATGAACTTTGACCTCAGGGTGAATAACATCTAACAAAGCCTACCAATGCTTTCACCTAGATTTAATAGCATTGGGGTTTTTTCATGAGCTATATGTATTCCTGACATCGACTACATGTATGATCTGATAAGAATTGACACATCACTTTTACCTTCTGACCTTCAAATTTCAAACTTTAGACCTTTAAGGTCAGGGTGAATGCCATGTGAGCATTCTTACCATGCCTTCCACCTAGGGGTTAAGGTTTTTCATGATCTCAGCTGTGCATTCCTTGACACTGGCTGTTAACTGATATAAATAGATGCTCCCTCTTAACCTTCAAATAGATGTCCCTTTTTGACCTTTGACCTGAACTTATGTAAACATAAAGGTCATGTGTTCATGATATGCTTACAATGCCTTCTGCTTTGGAAATGAGATCCTTCATAATCTACTGTGCACTCCTTGACAACCGATAACTGATATAAGTACATGTATGTCTCCTCCGTACCTTTGACCATCAAATGGATGTCCCTTTTGACCTTATGATATGTACCGATATTAGGGTAAATGTCATATTGTTATTAATGTACCTGTAATATGCTTACCATGCCTTCCACCTTTGTGTTAGGGTTTTTCATGATCTCTGTTATCATAATGTAGCATGTACCCTCCCATTTTAACATATGACCTTCAAGTTCATTTGGATGACCCTTTTTGACCTTTTGACCTCCCAATGCTTACTATAACATCCGCCTTGGTGTTAAGGATGTTAGGTTCCGCCTAAATCTATCTCTGATATGCGCTATACAAGTTTATTATTGTTATTATCCTTATTACATGGTCTCTGTAAAGTAATGTAAACAGATACTCCTCCCATTTTACCATTTTACCTTGAAATAGATGACCCCTTTTGACCTTTTGACCTCCCAATTCTTACCATGCCTTCTGCTTTGGCATTAGGGTCTTTCATGATCTCTGCTGTGCACTCCTCCACGTCGGCTATTAACTGATTGGCTGTCTCCTTGTTGAAAAGATCAGTTACAGTCACACATAGGCTAGCACAGGAAAAGAAATAACAAATATATTTTAAATGAAAAAAACTTGTTAAAACCATGATTATGATGAGAACAAAAGCAAGGATGTGCATATATGTTTAAATGTTTTGTTTCTTGTTTATCGGACAAAGAGATGACAAATATAAATCAGGAAAGTAGAAAAAATGTTTTGCCAGTTGATTCAAAGAAACAAAAAACAGGGATTTGCATACAATATGTATAAACAGTGCATGTATGTTTTGTTGCTTGTTTATTGGGGGAGGGAAAAATACTGTTGCAGTGGTTGAAGAAATGAAGAAAGAAATAGAATAAAAATAATCACCATCATTAAAGGTAAAGACCAGTTTTGGGAAACGCCCCCCTCTCAAAAAATGAAATGGAAGCTCTCATTACCAATCATGTGAAAGAATATGTTTTGACTAATACGTGATGATAAAAATTTTGCCGGGAAACTGCCTACTAATTGATATATTTGGTAATTATTATATCTATTGGGACCAAATAGGAATCGTGCACGTGGTCGCGTAATCCCATATACATCTTTCTGTGTACAGTGCTTGTAACTTTACCAAGACTGGGCCAAATTTCTTATCTTTTTGATGATTCCAGAACCTTGCAGTACACACCAATACTTATATGCTAGATGATCAACCTTTTCTGATCGATTCCACAACGTTTCTTTCACAATGCAATCGCATGACCAGTACTCACCTTTATCTTTAACATCATCACCACCACCCAACCATCATCATTACTATTGTTACCACTACCACTATTTATCAAGCTTGTAAACAAAAATTGTCATTTAATATCTATGGATAATAAAAGATCTGAAATGAATTACATAACTTTGTCATACACATCACCATCATAATCATCGTAATGATCACCACCATCATCAACATCACTCCCATGATACCCTGAGGGAATTGGCAGTGAATACACATGCCATCCTATTTGAATACTATCCAAAACCACTAACAACAATATCACCATCACCATCACCATCACCATCACCATCACCATCACCATCACCATCACCATCACCATCACCATCACCATCACCATCACCATCACCATCACCATCACCATCACCATCACCATCACCATCACCATCACCATCACCATCACCATCACCATCACCATCACCACCACCACCACCACCACCACCACCACCACCACCACCACCACCACCACCACCACCACCACCACCACCACCACCATCACCACCATCACCATCACCATCACCATCATTACCCTGAGGGATTTTGAACCGTGTACATCTGCCATCCTTTCTCCGTCAGGCTTGTCCCTAAGCGGAAGACGTCAAAGACATTGGACGCGATCGTCACCGCACTCACCTTAGGCTGGCCAATCACAGAAATGCCTTGAATCTCCCTCAATCTGTATCGAGAAATCACAAATTGCCAATTTGTATCAATGGTTGAATATTCATCCATTCGCGTGGTCAATAATCTGTCTATTCAAATTCAAATTTTGTTTTATGAGCAGATTTTCCTTTTCCTTTTTAAATATTTATGATTGTCTTCTACCACTTACTTTAAATTCTAAATCTTGATCTCTTAAATTATTTATTTCCTACCCATTTTTAACCATACATGTGAATACTTTCTAGCGTACCGTTTCTCAATTGATTTTCTTGTTTTGATAACTCTGTCAGCATGTTGTATGTATCCATCCAATCCTTGTAGCATAAGAGAAGCCCAAGCTGTAGCGATCACAGCACCAGATCGAGTCCCTGTAATAATGATTACACCATAACACCATCAATGCCAACACTTATTGCTTTGCGAACACACATGGTAAAAGATTTACTTGATATTTTTGTTCATTCATGAATAAAAATCATTGCTCCTGCTCCTCATTCTGCTCAAGTTTCCTCCTCCTCCTCCTTCTCCTTTCTTATTTCTTCTTCCTTTCCTTCTTCTTTTTGTTCTCCTTCTCCTACTTTGTCTCCTTCTCCATCTCTTCTTGCTCAGTATGTTATAATGAGCAAATTATTTCACTTAATATATCATATCAACAAGGTACATTACATAAATTAGATATTCATGTTTATCTAGTGCACTATAAAAGTCATGATCCTATTCCTTTTTATATAAAAATCAATAAAACAGACTGAAAGATTAGTGAGGGGTCAAGAAGGGTTGTCCATGCACCTACCAGCTAAAGTTGGGGATGCGTAGACCCCTCCCACCCAGTCTGTTGAGACAAAGAACTGCCCCTGACGATACTTCTGATCACTGTACAGCACAACTGAGCTTCCTTTCGGAGCCTTGCCATACTGTGTGAAGAATGTATAGAAAAAGACTAATTAGAAAACATCAGGAAAATACTGTTATTCTACCCTAAGAAGACAACTTATGTGAAAAAGAACTGGACTGTTTTTGTAGGGTGATCTGACATTTGCTTTGGCGGCGATTTCTCCACAGGATTTCTTACGTCAATTCACAGAAGAGATGCTATTAAAGCTATCAAGTAGGATGAAACATACCTGATGATATTTTGAAATATTTGGGGGGGTTATGGGAAGACTTTTTACAAATGTCTTCTTTTTTTTTCTTCTTCTTTTCCTGGGATTCACTGTAGAGGTACCATAAAATTGAATCACGAACGATTTGGTACTGGTGTCAGTAACGTGACATGTAGATACCCCAATGAGATAGCTCTAGGTAGTATATCTGTCTATGTAAACAAAACCTTGCCCTTAGCTCAGATTGTCAATGAACAGAATTTAATTTGCATATTCCAGGTGAACTACAGGGAAGATAACATGCAACAATGACAAGGATAGGATCGAGGGCTGATGTTAAAGAATGCATGGCAAATTGAAATCAAAGGCAACTTATTTAACCCATTACCTTTCGGGTGGCTCCTATATCGTGGGAATACAAGAATTCACTGTAGTCGATGTGTTTAGTGATATAGATTTCTCTCTTACAAGTAGCTCCTATCAAAAGTCTTTGCTTTAGTAAATTAGCTGATGCACTGATTCCTACCTCCTTCCCCTCATCACCCTCCTTTCTTCCTTCCATCCCACCCTCCTTCACCCCCTCTTTCCCTCCTTCCTTCCTTTTCCTTTCTCCCTCTCCTTTGTATCTTTTGTTCTCCTTCTCTCTCTCTCTTTCTTACCCTCTCTATCCCCCCTTCCTCCCTCCCTTCCTCCCACTCTCTCTCTTTCTTTCCCTCTCTCTCTCTCCCTCCATTCCTTCCTCCCTCCCTCCCTCACTCTCTTTCTTTCTCTCTCTCTCTCTCTCTCCCTCCCTTCCATATCCTTTTCGCTCCCCTAGACCACTAATCAACTCTCCTCACAGCATTTCTTTTTTAATAATAATGATAACAATATTGGATAGTTTTATAGCGCACATATCCACCACGCAAGGTGCTCAAAGCGCTCCAATATTACTGTGGCTCTGCTAGGCTACCGATTTCGGTGCTCACAGCATTCAAGGAATTCCTTCCTAACGGTACCCATTTTACCACTGGGTGAAGAGTGGCAAATGTAGAGTAATGTCTTGCCAAAGGACATTAGTGCTCCACAGTCCGGTGACAAATCCACTACAACACCTCAATCTCCCTTATGAATTCTTACCTTGTGTAAATCAGCTGATATACTGGTGATTCCTGCCACGCTGAAGTCTGAAGGGGGTATTTCATGACCCCCTAGTCTCAGGAAGGGGTACAAGAACCCACCCATGCACATGTCAATATGAACGGGGATATTGTACTTCAAGCCAAGCTGGGTTGAAAAATAAAACAGTTACAAATCTAATGAGTTGTGCATATACTATAAAAAAACATAATGCCAAACTAATTGATGTAATACTAAAAATGATTTAAAGTATTCCATTCAGAATGTCAATGTCAGCAAATAATTACAAATCTTTTCAGTTATGACACCAATTTGTTTGACTAAATGGTCCAAATTCTTGGTGCCTTGGAGATGAAAAATATCAGATTAATAATGACATATGGATTTAATATTTTCATTTAGTTCTCTTTTCAGCAACTGTTTCATCATTTCCATCAAATTTGTGATATGTTTAACATACGTGAAATTGCTAGCACTTTTGAGGAAAAACGTAATTATAACTTACATGTAATCAAACAACAGAACTGAATCATGCATTAAAATAAAGCAATATATTTGATTAAAATAAATAAAAAATGTATAAAGTTAGATATATTACACTGAAAAAGAGTGATCAAATGTTGTTGTGGTTAAAGTAGAGTTGTATCTCACCTTGGCAACTTCTGAGATTGGATCAATAATACCATGAGGAAAGCATGGACCTGAGACTACCAACATGCAAGTGTTCTTGTTTATCATCCTCTTCATGGCCTAAGATGGAAAAAAATGAAAAATGACAAAACTCAACTAGGAACAAAACTAAAGGAAAAACAAGGAAGCATGATTCCTGAACTATTTTGCCTCGATGGAGGCGCGATGGCTCAGTTGTAGTGCATTAAACCAAAGTACATACAGAATGTACATGTAGCATGCTACAAGCCCCATACATTCATCTCACTGACCGTATTCTGTACAAACAGACAGAGTTTATGCAGACTATTATTCTAGTTAGCTTTCCAAGTCTGTTTGTATTAAATGGCTCGACAGACACCTACATGTAGCTTCTCGTTATTTCTGGCAGGCAATCAGAGCCCAATATCATAGTGTAAATAATGAACATTTAGTGAGATGCGAAAGTAAGCATCTTGACTACCTCCCTCTGCTGGTCCAACTCTTTCTTAAATAATTTATTCTATGACATCTTAAAATGCCTGGCAATCCATCAAGGCTAAACTCTGCACCATGCATCAACAAAGTGTGCCGTCCAATCTCTTACACTCTACCTGTACATCAGCTTCATAAGTAGTCTTGTTCAGAGGAGTTCTGACAATCCTCATTTCAAAGAGATGAGCTGCCTTCTCAAAAGCAGCATGACCACAGATTGGAAGAAGACTAGCAGATAGAAAATAGAAAGTTAAAGATTTGTTGTGGTATGGATAAGTTTCAAAAACATTTTTCTAATGTAGCACACACAATTTTACATATCCCATTGTCAATTTTTTTTCTTCCTACTACAGTCAAACCTGCTTTAGTGACCACCTATCTACAAAGACCACATTTTTTGTTTCCCTTGAAAATGGTTTTCTCATTGAAACATGTACTATAGGCACCTGTCTACATAGACCACCTGTCTACAAAGACCACTTTTTGTGTTTCCCTTGGGCGGTTGCTATAGACAGGTTTGACTGTATATACATCTAGACATGTAGAGAGACCTTGCTAAAATAAATCACTGAAGTACCGGTACATATATATGTATGATATCTTCCATAGTCAAAGGCTAAACTAGACTCTTGCTATCATATTGTGCTCTGGACCACTTGACATTGAATCCCTCTGAAGAATTTAAATATTGCTGTATATACAATGTATATGGTATGTGGACCAAGAAAAGAATAACTTTCACTGAAACAGATGCTTCTACCATAAGTTGTTCCCTTAGAAGAATTTAACGGATACATAAATACAAGACATGTCTATGACATCCCAACTAGACTCTTGAAAGCTGATAGAGATGACTTTTTTGTGTAAGTTTGCAATGCAGTTAACAAGGATATTTCAATATTTGGTTGAGAACACATACATGTACATGAAGTACAGGTGCTCTCTGATATGCTCCAGCAACAATTCTCCAGGAATTATTTTGTCAAAGATGTAGGATAAGGGTTAGGGTTTGATGTAGTTTTTGGTCCAGGTTACAGCAAAGCAGTTAAGAATTCAGTTAGTGTACGATATGGCCTATGGGAGCAATTGCAGCTAGAGTACGTGCACAGGCGTAGCCAGGGGGCAAAAGAGGACAAGCATCCCCACCCCCTTCCTGTTCATCAGCTGAAAGAAAGGTCATCCGCAGAACTCAAGGGTCAAGACCCTTAACCCTACCCTCTACCCTTACCCTACTCCCAATGTTTGGAGGGACTCTGTGAGTCTGTATGTCACCACCACCACCACCCCCCCCCCACTCTCCTCCACCCCATCTGTATTATCTGTCATAATACACCAATAGTACCTGGTATAAAATAATTGGTACAGAACAAACATTATTTCTTACATTTCTGGTCTTTGAACACCTCTAGCTCTTGCAAGCTCTCTGTAGGCTAAACAGGCAAGCAAGATGCTCTCTGTTCCTCCAGATGTAGTCTAGTTTCATCAAAACAACAAAAAAAATTAGCAAAAATTTACTTCCTTCATTATCATCCGCTGACACATTTTGTTTTTCTTTATACAAAAAAAAATTACAGTAAATCCACAGAGTGTTTCAAATGAGACACAACTGTTGACAACATTTATCTAAATTTCTTCATAGCTTATCAATTATTTCAGAGGATATAATGAACAAAGAAATGGGTCTTCAGGTTCCACAGGACTCTGGTCCTCCTTTTGCATTGTATTTATTTAATCATGGTAAAAATTTACAATCAGTCAAGACAGACTGCTTTTCAGTGAGTCTCTGCACATTGTTTAAAATACAAGTAAAGTTAACACAATATCATTGAAAAACAAATATAGAACAAATTTAAATATCTACAAACAAAAATCTTTAAAAAATGAACATAACCAAAAAAAATTATATTATACTCATCAAATTGTCAAGAATATTATAAGACTTACAATTTGTACCCAGTTCCCCACTGAAATTGGAGGGCTTTAAGCAGCATGCACATTGGATAAGAGCGTAATAAAAATATCCAAAATATTATATTATAGAAGGAACAAATGAACAGGACTTACAGTTCCACAGGACTCTGGTCCTCCTTTGAAGATATCACAACACATAGCTACAATCTCAGCCTCCATCTTCCTTGCTCCAGGGAAGACACCTGGTTGAAGTAGATTGGAGTTACAAAACAGCTCAAAGACCTGAGTGAGAAAGAATATTAAGATAGATATGGGGTGACATGGGCATTTGAACAGGCTCGATTTCCTAGTGACAGGTGATCTCTAATGATGGGTACAACACCAGAGAGATCACAAGATTTGTCAAATGTATGGTTTGGAGTGTAGCATTGTAAGGCGTTGGACAATGAAGAGAGCAGTATTGGTGGATTGACAGTTTGGAAATGTGGCTGAGGAGAAGAATGAATGGAAGTAGTTGGAGGGACAAGGTCACCAATGAATAAGTGCTGGATACAGTGAATGAACAAAGGAGCTTAAGAAAAACAGCCTGGAGACGGAAGAATAAATGGATATGACACATCTTACGGGGGGAGGGGTAACATGCTCAGGGACATCTTGGGAGGAAAGATGGATGGTAAATGGGGAAGAGGAAGACCAAGGATTGGGTTGGTGTCAGACTTGGAAGGTGATAGATTGTATGACATAATGAAGGAGAAGGCTAATGATACACATGATAGAGAGGGATGGAGAAAGAACTAAAGAGGGCTCTGATGTGTGGACCTGCCTTTGGGAGAGCGCCTGAGAGAAAGAAATGTAGCCTATAAAGGCTACATGTACAAGTATGTCATTTTGTTATTAAAGCTCTGATGCATTAGATTAAACTTAAGCCAGTGTCTCAGTGTACATGTATGATGACAAGAGGGAAATTCATATTTTGTGTCTCCTTCGTTTGTCATTGTCCTTTCTTATCAATTTAGCAAATGCATGAAGACAAAAATGAGCTGTACATCGTATCATATGTTTAACACATATGAAACACCCTTCTGGCTCCAAAACGGACAATATTTACAAATTGAGACACTGTGTCACTCAGTGTCTGTTTTTTCTCTGTTTGTCTGCTGTCCGTAATAACTGCAATTGATTCTGCATTACAGCATCTCCAACCCCTCCTCCCTTCACACACCCTAGAGTTGAATGGAACCTTCAAGCACTGACCTGTCCCATGATGACATGATTTTCTCCAGTGTATACCGTCCCTGATACCTTGCCTTTTTGCCAATCTATCTCCTCTGAATAACAAAACAGAAAGAAGAAGAATTGTATTAGACATGAAGTCATCGGTTTTTTCTTATCAATATTATGACAATAAACAGATGATTCATGCGCACAAGTTCATTATACGATCTATACGATCTGCACTTGAGTTGAGACTGCTTTAGTACAAAGCCTGAAGGCTCTGTTCTATCTCATCTCATTGTAAACAGTGTTATAATCCAAGTCAGTTCTTGGTGGCTCACACCGGTCTTGGGTAGCGTGGTCATATCTAATCATTGCGATGCCAAAACCAAAGTCCCATAACCACACCCCCTGTTCTATCTCACCTTGATTTTTATAGTTGTTCTTGAGTACCGACATCAGTTCTGGCTCACACCCGTCTTCGGGAGCGTGGTCCTATCTAATCATTGCAATGTCAAAACCCAAGTCCTATAACCACACCCCCTGTTCTATCTCACCTTGATTTTTATAGTTGTTCTTGAGTACCGACATCAGTTCTGGCTCACACCCGTCTTCGGGAGCGTGGTCCTATCTAATCATTGCAATGTCAAAACCCAAGTCCTATAACCATACTCCTGTTCTATCTCACCTAGATTTTTGTAGTTCTTCTTGAGGACCGACATCAGTTCTTGGTGGCTCACACCGGTCTTGGGTAGCGTGGTCCTATCTAATCATTGCGATGTCAAAACCCAAGTCCTATAACCACACCCCCTTTTCTATCTCACCTAGATTTTTGTAGTTCTTCTTGAGTACCAACATCAGTTCTTGGTGGCTCACACCGGTCTTGGGTAGCGTGGTCCTATAGTTCTCACCCTTGGGCAGTTTGAAGGACGTCTGGGCAATGTTGGTCTTGGTACTCTTCAACTCTTTCTTAATCTGTATTTTACACAAAATAATAAAAAAGGATGATTACACTCTATTTGGAAGCTTTTAGCATGCCTATATCAGTGAAATAACCAATAATTTCACAGATGTCAGATATTCAGAAGCAGTTCTAGAAGAATTTTCTTTTCTTGGGGGAGGGCTGTTGGGGGTTCATGCATTCATTTTCTACATGCGCCTCACAAAAAGTTGGAGGGGAGGGGCTCAAGCACCCTCAAAACTCCTCTAGCATGGCTACCGAAATCATTTTGAACTAGACCTAAAGCAAGAACTCGGGTAATAATTATTATTTAATTCATAGGCATAACCCTAAAAATATACCATACGTGTGGGTAGAAAGGACGCAAAATTTCTGCACACACTTTGTCCATATTTGTTGCATGACCATATTGCATTCGATACCTGGATTTTCAATAAGAAATCATTATATTTCGATCAAAATTTGCTATTTTATCAAATTTTTCAACAAAGTTCTAACCCTTAAGTTCTTTTCAGACACATTACATTTTAATAGAATAATGTACCATTTAAAGAAAAATAATATTTCAAGAACATTTGATCAATTAAGCCCTTAAAAAAACTATCCTAAAAGGGTAAAGCAATACTGACCTTGCTACCAATAATTGGTGCACTCCTGAGCATCTTAAAGAACTTTCTCTTCCCTCTCTGCATCAAGGCTACAATAAAATATTAGAAATCAAATCTACTGTATGAGCATCTGATAAATTCATCTGCTGAAAGTCAGAACAGTTAATAACTATTACATCATAAGATGATTTGTTTATTTATTTGACATGTTTGGAACAGTGCGACTGGAATATTATAAAATATATAAATTCCCCAAATTGAAACTTCTATGAGTGAAATTGAATCCAGTCTGTTTAACTCCCTTCAGCAGACATCTCATAATAGGCCTATAACTGAGACATATTTACAACATGGTCGTTGATTGTGGTTATGATTATGATTATTACGATAAGTATTATGATGGTAATGGTTATTATGATGGTAATGGTTATTATGATGATTATTATGATGGTGACGGTGATGATAAAATTGATTATCATTAGCAGTTATTCAGTTGTTAAATTATATCACCATTATTCGTCATTCCCATGATCAGCTTCCTGTAGATCTCATTCAGCTTGTGTAAAAAACAAAACAGGCTTGGATTGCCACACTGTGCCCTCATATCTTCATTGCCTTCAATCAACCCCCCCCCCCTTCCCTTATCTGTACTGTTATCTTTGTATCAACAAAATTAGGTGTGTTTTTTTCAATTCCAACATTTTCTTCAAGTAATGAAGGATCAAAATCCTAAGAACACTATAGTTTCGAAAATAATATCGCTAGTGATATTCGTTTGTCTCGCAATATGGTCAATAAGGAATCTAAAAGATCTCGACGTTTCGTGCGCCGTGTTGCGTCGAGATCTTTTAGATTCCTTATTGACCACATTGCGAGACAAACGAATATCACTAGCGATATAATTTTCGATACTACATCCGCAATGAGTAATATATTTAGCAACACTATAGTTGTACAACATATACTCCTGGGGGGTGTTTCACAAAGATCCTAAGTTGAACTTATCTCTAAGTTGGACTTAACAATTATGGAAAGCCATTAGCATCTGAAAATATTTTGTACAAGTTATTTTAAAATGCATAAAATGTTGATTCAAATCATTTAACCCTAACCCTAACCCTATGGTACGGTTGGTACCTAACCCTTACCTTAAACCTACACCTACATGTAACTTAAAACCCAGTTCCAACCCTAATTCTCTTACTCTTTACACATAGATTTATCTTTGACGAAATACAGCCAGGAGCATATGCTTGCAGGAGCATCACCGATAGTACTCACTCAAATCTGAGTCTGAATACCATCTGTACATCTCCATGGCAATGGTGACGAACAACGCAGTAAGAGCAACCAAGAGGATGGGTGGCCATTCTGATAGCGTGTTGTCCAGATCGTCCAGGGCTTCAGCCAACACAAGACCTCCTAAAGACTACATTTGCAGGACGACAAAACGGAACAGAATTATTATTAAGAGGAATATTGTAAATGTATCGCTAACAATCATATACAATCATATAACAATCATATACCCCTTAAATATTCAGTGACATTATCCAATATCCACCAGGTAAACTGCTCATTCTTGAGTTCTTTCCTCTTAATATATTTTAATGACCTGAATCTCAATTTGAATCTCTCTCTCTCTCTCTCTCTCTCCTCTCTACAATGTATCTGTATCTATCTATCCCAGTGTAAAAAACACTTCTGTTCGCGGGATTTCTTTTAGGATTTGTTGTTGTATGAGTGAGATTTTCTCACATGTACACCAGTAAATATTGCTTTTGGCCTTCTCGTGAAATAAGCCACTGGTCACTGAGTGTGTACACACACACTTGTGTGTAAAGTCTATGGGGAGGTGAAATCCGCCATCTATGGCATTATGGGCAATGAACCGCTACATACAAAGTGAATGAGCAGTGGCTTAGCCTTTACAAGAATGCCTTGTTTTTTTTTTATCATAGGCTTCATAGCACTTTTCAGTGCACCAGATGCAGAGCTACTAATTCCGCTCACAGCTCCTGTGTATTTTTTAGTTTTTTTGCCGACATATATATATCTACGACTATATCCAATCTTTCTAATACTATAGTATTCCCTCTTCTGCATGCTCACTTCATTATGATCTCTAGACTCCTGACCCCACGTACCTCTCAATAATCCAATGCACCGAATCCCTCTAGCTCTTTGAGCGGCAAAGACAAAATATGTAACTTAATGAGCTCGATCCGGCCTCCAAGCCTTGCCCCATCCCAAGCAAACAGATTTTGCGCTGTGACCTACAAACTGAGACGAGCTCAACATCACTTTCTCTTTCGGTTGACTGATAAGTGAAATACCCAGATGGTGTGTGTTCGGACAGTAATTTGAAGAAGTTAAAATGGTAATTTGAAAAGGTTATATAATTTACCAGTAGTAGTATTTCATAGATTTTTACAAAGAGTTATATATATACCGGTAATGTCAACCAAGAATATATTTATAGAGGATAAATATTTATGATGGTTAGTGCTATTTGATGCATACATTTTGTTAAATCCAAGTGCAAAAAGTGATGGTTTTATTTTTGTGAAGCAGACGCACATTCCCCCATCAAATGATAAAACAGCCTATACAGCCAGTCCCTAGCTAGGCTATATATAGCCCCAGATCTAGATCATCTACATTTAAACTTAAATTTAAAAATTTAAAGCTTCTTATCATCTAAGTTAAACTCTAGCATTATCAAAGCTTACTTCAACTTTTAAATCTTTCTAACTTAAATAAATATGAAAAAATGAACACTTACCAAGTATTCTAAAATAGAATGAAACACGGAATCGACATCCATCTTTAAGTTCAGCTCGCCGAGCAGCTAGTGCACGGTAAGGAAGGTGATATCAGACAGACTGCACCCGCCCAGAGTTCCGGAGGAGTCGAGTGGAGCTAGCTGCTCTTACACTCATATACAGCTATCAGCTGGTGGTCAGTTCAAAATCAAAGCTCGTCTTCCCCAAAGCTTTTCTGGGTCAGTTTTACCATTGTCGGCTTCTTCACAGTTGAATACCTTCAGGTACTCTAGCTCCAACGATAACTTGGCCCTTGGATTATTTGGGACTTTGGACTAAAGTTACGTTCGGGTCTTGCTACTTTATCTTAAACTCCGCGTATAGTTATCTTTACTACAGATTGTTGACATATAGCAGACCGCTAGCTTGAATACGGTACTTGTACTTCCAAATTAACCCATGACAAGAAATGGGGATGGGGGGTGTCCGGCAGTGGCGGATCCAGGGGTCCGGGGCCCGGTCCCTCTAGAAAAAAACAGGTAAAAATACCCTTTAAAAAAAAAAAAAGTTGGGCCCCCTCCCCTGGCGCCCAAGGGGTGGCGGTGGAAAAAAATAAACCTTCCCGTAGGGAAAAAAAATTTTCGGGTGCCAAAAAAAAAAAATTGTGCTCACTACCCCTGGCGCCCAAGGGGTGGTGGTTGGAAAAAAAATTACCCTTCCCGGAAGGAAAATTTTTCGGTTATAAATTTTTTTGCTCACTACCCCACTGAGCGAAAAATCGACCGGCCCGATTTTCAAATTTTCGCACGAAGTGGGCCCCTTTTGGATCCGCCCCTGGTGTCCGGTGTCTTTTGCCTTCGGATTTAACGGAAAATATTCATCAAATATAGCACTAAACATCATGAATATTGGTACCTGATGATATTGTCCAACATAAGTCTTACTCTTAAATTAGTCTTAAAAGATTTATGATAATATTAATTGCTTGTAAACTCCTTCAAATTGCTGTCAAATCAACTGTCCGGACGCGTTATTTTTTTCTG
Organism: Mesocentrotus franciscanus; assembly: GCA_037976565.1. Lineage (NCBI taxonomy): Eukaryota > Metazoa > Echinodermata > Echinoidea > Camarodonta > Strongylocentrotidae > Mesocentrotus > Mesocentrotus franciscanus. The sequence goes on along the minus strand of CP137685.1, from coordinate 28,689,319 downwards.
CGGCACAGATTGGGGTTAGGTGCGTGTTGAGCCTATATGGGAAAGTTTAGGGTTAGGGTTAGGGTTAAATCAAGACCTCTTTTTTAAAAAAAGCCCCAATCTGTGCCGCAGAAAAAAATGACGCTGTCCGGACACACGTTTGGGTATATATACCTACATATATTATGTGCATGCATATATGACTAATTTGTTTACCGACTTTTTTTCTTCAAATACTGATTAGTCGGTATATATAGGAGTGTCTATTAGTATTATGATAAAATATGTCAATCAGTCAAGGACGGCCAGATCATCTCCTTCTAATTCATTCAAGGGATCCCCAGTGATCATCGTCAAACTGCATGCCTTCTTTGGAGCAGTTCAAGGTGGCTCTTGAATCAATTTAGTTCCCTTTTCAGGAACTGTACCGCATAGAGCTGTATATAACAACTCTATGCTTTACCCTCATCTAGATGCTGAACAGGCGTTGATGAGTATTACCATAGAAATAGGAATTTATATAGCGGTTCTATAGGGGATGGGCCCATGCATGGGGGTGGGGCACAAGCCCCTCCCCCTTTTAATTTCAATGAAATTATGTTGTACCAACTTTGAAATCAAGTTCAAGTTTCAAGTTTCATTCACTTTATATATTCAATATACAAAGGAAAACAAACATAAAAGTTTTAAAATAATATTAAACATGAGAATAACACAATAAGCGGAGATTTAAGACACGCAAATTAAGAACAATTCAGGGGGGAAACATTAAAACATAAAACATATTAATGAAAGTATTTGGAGACAAGGCATACAGGAAGGCCGGGCCTTATGTAAAAGTCCGTCTCCATTGATTGTATAAAAAACTATGTAGGCCTACATTATTATTATTTTTTTTAAAATAAATATAAGGGGAAAAAAGGAAATAATTTACCTAACACATACACTCTCTCCCATACACACAAACACACACTTATAGGTTATTGCACTATTGAATATTGTTATAATAAACAATTTAAATTTTCTTTTATAACTTTTCGGTGATGGGCTCAGTCTAATGTCTATTAATTGGTATATCATTCCGATTAATTTTAGGGCCCCTGAAGAAAATTGTAGTTTTGGTAAACTATTGTCCATATCAGGGCGACGATCCAGGGACACGTCCCCTCAATTTTTTAGGGGGGATCGTCCCCCCCCCCCGGAAAATTTGAAAAAGTGCACACAAAAAATGTTTAGCAAAGACTGCACCACACCTTTAGGCTCTGGAGGGCCCAAGAGTGCAGCGTTTAGACAAATGAAAATCAAAAAATCTTCTCGCTTGGTAGCTACCTCCCTCGCATAACATCTTTCAAAATGTGCAAGTAAATATTATGGAAAAGTGTAGTGTGAAAAAAGTATATTGCTTGTTTTTATACTATAGTTTTGCTAAGGAGAAAGGCTATATTATACAGTCAAACCTGTTTTAGTGACCACCTGTATAGAAAGACCACATCTTTTGTTTCCCTTGAAAATGGTTTCTCATTGAAACATGTACTAAAGGAACCTGTAGAGCCTACATAAAGACCACCTGCCTATAAAGACCACTTTTCTTGTCTCCCTTGGGTGGTCTTTATAGACAGGTTTCACTGTACACGTATAGTTTAAAACCCAGGTGTTAAATGGGTAGGATACAATATTTTAAGTTATTGTAGTTTGCTTAGCATTGCGAGTGTCTATAGAGTGGTGAAGTGTGACGTCATCAAAAATCTATTTTTGGAATTTCTCAATTTTTTCTTCATAATTTCCGAAAGACCACCAAAAATAATGTCCAAATGTCGAAAACCAATTGAATAGGTTAAGTATTGGCTGAGATATGACCATCTGAATAAAAAGTGTTATATTGCTCTGGTTCATAACAGGAGCCAGAGCAATATAACACTGAGTTCCTAGTTATAGGGAATCTATTATACATGGTATAATATAGAATATATGGTACTCTATAGAACAGCGTCTTGTTGGCAGGCCGGCTGTCAACTTTGGGGAACTGCTTGGAGGGAGATTTTTTTTCTTCAGACGAACCAGCGTACCGTATCATATGCAATTTTTTGTTTGCTCAAGGTGGGGGGGGGGGTGATAGTGAGCGCTAAAAATGAACTTGTCTTTTTTTTTCTTCTTTTACTTAGAGACATCATTGATGTATTAAGCTTTACAAAACCCAGAATATTATTTTTATCATAAGAACCCGTGATATTGTGTTGTAATTAGCAAAAATTGGCGAGTGGCATAAAACTTATACACTAACAAATCATAGAAGCAATTGACTTATTGGAAGAGAACATGATTTAATTTTAGTCACTGAATATATGAAAACATCCGTACAAGTAATGACATGTATAATTCTATATTCATTCGAATTGGGGTAGTCTACGACAAATCATTTTTTATTTCTGACTACCCCTTCCGCATTTGCTTTTGTTCTTTAAATATGTTTACATTAACTTATTTCTGCCATTCCACTTATTCTATCTATGTATTTTATCGTAAATAATTGTAAATATTTATATATATATATATATATGGTTTATATAATTTGCAATTGAATGGAATTGAATTAACAAATGATATCGTCAAATAATGTTTGACTACATATTTCGATCATTCATCAGAGTCTGTTGACATTTCGTGATAAACACTGTTATTGTTGTACAACAAAGTTGTAAGCATTTGAAATTATGTTGGTACCTTCTGGCAAGCACTGTACATATAAGACAATCCGGACATGTGATTTAAAACAGCAATTTGCAGAAGTTTACAAGCAATATTTCTTAAATCTTTTAAGACTTATGTTGGACAATATTATAAAGGACAAATATTCATGATGGTTAGTGCAATTTGATGAATATTTTTTGTTAAATTTGAAGGCAAAAGAGAAAGCTGTAAGTTTTTTAAGTGTCTAGACACCCCCCATCATAAGTGTAATTAACAGCGATTGGCCTTCATCATAACAGAAAATTAGATTAATGAACAACTCACAATCTCACAGAATCTGTATGTAATTGGCCTTCTCGGCCAAGAGACATATCTTGTCACATTATATTCAGATACAAAATACTAATAATAATTCATATAGATCATAATGACATGTGATAAGAATTGAAATTTGGCTAGAGTACTGGGCTTATCTTAACCCCTCTCCTCTGTGGAACTTTGAAACTATTAAGTGGTAATTTCACGTATACAAAAAGATTAAGTACATCATTATCTAAATCAGAATATTTATATTTAATGTCTCGAGTTTCAAAAACTGTTTAATCATTAAACTGATATCCATTTATAGTTTGTTGAACTGTTTGAAGTCATAATGAACTATTAGTTAATCAAGAAGGCTCAAATTCAAAGATGAATTCAAGTATGACTCCATTCATACAAAAGTAATACCACACAGGAGGAATGAAATTTTAGAGTACAATATAGAAACAAATGTCCTTTCTTGAAATATAGCTTGTACTACATTTTTTTTCTGAAAATTTCAATCTCAGCTGTGCAATAAGGTCTATAATCAAGCAACAAGTTAAGATCTTGTAGGACAGGTTTCAAATTATGAGTCCTTATTTTCAATTTTTATCTTAATACAAACAGTGTTCCATACCCACCTTCACAATTCATGAAGCAAATGGAACTTAAAACAAGACAAGGACTCCTTTGTCAAAAATATTAAATGAAATAAAATTGAATCAATACAAATCACCTAATGCACTTGAAGTGTTCAGAGATGACGAAGATAACTAATAAAACTTTCAAAATACATGAGTAAACATACATATAATATTTAGAACAATTTACCAATTTATACACATATTTTCAATTTTAATTACAACAAATATATTAATTAAAAGAGTACTCATTTTAAGGCGTCAGATTCAATTTCATAATTCTTTATTACATAGTAAGATCTTTTTGATTTTTAATAACATTTAGAGGCAAAAATGGTGATACATATAATTTTAATTTTAATTAATGTTTGACAGGTAATAATTGCACATGTCAAATATATTGGATGTGTATTCACACAATCAAAATAGAAATACTAGACTATTAAAATGGAATGTAAAGTACTTTAGTAGACTTCAAACTGAATGCTCATTAAACATTCCTTACATGCAGTTACAAAATGACACACTGCAAAAAAAAAAGGTAGAAAACATTAATACACAAACCCGTTATCTCTTTTTTATGGTTCTATTTCTCCAGAAATATATCAAGATTGGTATTTTTGCAAAAAATACACAACAGCAGTGGCGACACAATTCAATCATGTACAAGGATCATGACAAGCTTGCATAGTATTTGAAAACAAGGCCTATAATTATTTCAATACTCATATTTGACGTGAATCATGGTAATAGTAATCACAAATTACTTTGTAAAATTCGAAAGAAATTATTCGTACAGAACAAGATTGTCTTTTTGTTTAGTTTCTTTCTATGTTTCTATTGATTTAAATACATCCACTATATTCCTCTAACAATACTCATGTTCATACTGCATTTAAAAGTAAAAGAAAAATATATAGCATTATCAGAATGGCCGAGCAAAAAAACAACAAAAAATTACATTTAACACTACATTTAATTTAACACTATTGTGCTTAAAAAATCATATAACCTTTAACTTGCTGATGAGCAAACACCTTGCCCAAGTGGTAACAGTGACATGTTGAGACAAATTTATAGTGAAGATTTAGAATAAATACCAAATGCTAACACTACACTCAAGATTTAACAGTCAATGTGATCGGTAATCAAAATTCAACATTATTATTATGGAGCTTATTCAATGGGATTAGTACTCAAAAGTTAACACTATAGAATTAGATGGTGCTTAGTCAATGGGATTGGTCCCCAAAAGTTAACACTGCAGTGCTTATTCAATGGGATTGGTACTCAGAATTTAACACCCATGTGCTTAGTCAATGGGATCGATACTCAAAATTTAACACCCATGTGCTTATTCAATGGGATTGGTACTCAAGAGTTAACACTATGGTGCTTATTCAATGGGATCAGTTGAGTAGTAGGCATCTAGGTATCCTCTGGCTAGGTCTGTTACCAGGGAGCGATCTGGAATGGCTTGGGCAGTCCCATACATAGCAGCCTGTGTAGGAAAAAGGAGCAGAAATAGAATTAGTTTCAGAATCAAAAGGGCATCCCCCTAGTATTGGCACTGCCAAAAAGTGTGGCAGTGATGTAATGATCCTGAATGGGTAGATCAATCACTGCCACACTTTTTGGCAGTGATTGATCTACCCATTTAGGATCATTACAGGAGGCATTAACATAGTAAAAAGCCAGCATAGCCATTATTAGCCAATCATATGATAGATATGCTGTTTGGACATGAGACATAATACAACAGACTGACTAATGTCTCTTTAAGTCAGTATAATTTACTGATATTTCTCAAATTCCATGACTTTTCCCTCACTGGTAAATAAATAAAAAGGAACTCATTTCCCAGGTTTTCCTTGATTTCCAGTATATCCAGGAACCCTGCTCAGAAGACGATTGCACAAACTAAAACAAGGCGGATCATGGATTCATTGATATCTTTCTCAAACATAATAATAATAAAGAATAATAATTGGGTCTTATTAACCAAGGTTAGCCACAACAGTATTAATACTGCTCTTCATGAGGGCCCTGTAACTATTATTACCCTAGCATTGCCATGTACCCATATAAACCTAGGAGTGTGGCAAATGTGGATTAAAGATAAAGTTGAGTTCTGGTCATGCGACTGCATTGTGAAAGAAACGGTGTGGAATTGATAAGAAAAGGTTGATCATCTAGCATAAGTATTGGTGTGTACTGCAAGGTTCTGGAATCATCAAAATGATAAGAAATTTGGCCAAGTCTATGTAAAGTTACAAGCACTGTACACAGAAAGATGTATATGGGACTACACGAACATGTGGCATAAAAATCTTTCCCGATTTGTATGCTGTTACATGCCATATTTAGGATATTAAGGCATTTGAAGAGCCATGCTTTTCAGGGAACATTTTTATATGATGTTCTTCCACACTTGCATAATAACGCTCACAAATTATTTTTCTTTTCTTTAATGTCTTGTCAAAGGACGTTAGTGCCGGGCTGGGATTCAAACTCTCTTGGATTGAGAGTCAAGTGAATGAAGCACTATACCACGACACCTCCACATAAGAAGGTAACAAGTGGAGAATTTACTCACACTTCCCGACGCCTTCTCGTTGGGTGTCTCCATGATTTCTTCTGTACACTCTTTGACATCCTGGATGAACTGTTCAGCTACTCCAGGAAACGTCTGACGCAGGGTCACACACAGGTGGAAGCTAAAACATAGAGTGCAAATTATTTAACTTTCTAGCATTTTTACCTGATAAGAAGAGTCATTGAATTGCTTATCACTTTGGCTTTAACAATGTAAGGAAATAAATCATTGATGACAGTTTTCAGCAAAATTGATCAATATTTAGACGAGGAAACCAACATTTATCGTCAATCTGAGTAACAGTTCTATTCTTGCGATGGTAGATATAATGCTAAAATCAAAGACATTACCATGAATAGAGAAGTAGCAATCCAATATCCAATTTTTCTCTAAGGTAAATGTACTGTCTTGTCCTCAAGAGGGTACCTCTTTGCAGTAGATATTAAAGGGTAACTCGTCTAGATTTTACTTTTACTCTTTCTTTCATTTTTTCCATCTTTCTTTCCATTTTAGCGGAGGGGGAGTAATGATGCTCTTCTTCTAGCCTACCTTGAAGGGAACTGAAGGGAATTGAGGTTCCATCCTCGCTTGGTGAGGGCTCCTGATAGACGGTAGATGTTGAAGACCTTTGACCCAACACCTACCACGCTCACCTCAGGATTGCCGTACACAAAGAGACCAGGGATCTTACGAACTCTGCACATGGGAGTGAGTGACAGAAAATTGAACAGTTTTGATTTGTAGAACTAATCTTCTCTTAAAGACACATAAAAGTGAAATCTCATGGGGGATTTGACACTGGGTTCAGGTGTTTACCTAATAATAACTGTTGTCAATCACCGGGGTTAGCCTTCAGTTTTATGACCAACAGGCTTTATGTAATGCTCCGTCTTTTCCCCATCTGGTAAAGTCCTCAACTGACATTGCACCACACGAAGACTCTGAGAGACGAGGGGGTATTTGTTGAGTGGACTACGAGTTTGCTGTATGCAGACTTGTACATGCATTAATGGTATTTCCACCAAGTCTGGAGTCAGCGAATTATGACCTTCTTCAGACGGAAACTGCCGACCCAACCACCCAATTTCATCCAATTCTTTTTGTGATTACAGAGATCCACTGTGCAGCGCCCTCTAAGAGTAGAGTCTTGTATATTGTTAATGTCTGGTTACTCCTGGTGTTTCATTATTATTACCCTATCTTGGCACGGATGCCATTTAAGCGCTCAAGCATTTGAAGGAATTAATTCCTAAAATGTACCCATATAACTCACCTGAGTGAATTGCGGCAACTGTAGATTAATGTCTTGCAAAAGGATATTACTGATCCTACAGGGATTTGAACCCGATATCTTGTGGTTCACAGCCCGGAGTATGATCCACTGGACCACATCACCTCTAAATCCACATTACACTTTACTAATGCATATTATACAACACCTAAGTAAATCCTTGTCATTTGATTGGAGGATTGTTGGTCACATGATATTCAATAGATATACTATTGCACGGGCGTGCATTTTTGGTACTATTGGCCGTAGTACTATTCAACGAGCGTGCATTTTGGTTATATGCAGACTGCGGCGTACGTACCTCTCTGCCCTGCACGTATCCCATTGTTTAGCTGCGCGCATCTGACGCGAAGGCAATCTGAATGTAATCGAGAAGGCCTGACTCCAACTTTAATCTATCTTTAATATAAGGAGCAAAGCATAATTTGTTGAAAGATGTTGTATAAAACAAATAATGAATGTTTTTCATTCGTTCAATAGTGCGAATATTATCATTCGTTGAAAGATTAACGTTCTATTGAACTCATAAGCATTCATTATTTGTATACTAATGCACACAAACCACCAATACAAAATTCATAATAACATTAATAGTTAACAATGCATGAGTGCAATAGTGCACAATATATAGCTACTCTCAGTAAATCACTTTATTTGAATTCACCAACTGTTTTGGAACAGCTCTGATAACTTGCCAATGTACATCATCAATTGGGTAAATAGATAGATATAGAATGAACCACTTTCAACTCACTCTTCTGTAACCTTCCTAGTGGTAGAGATAATCTTCCTGGTGTTCTCAACATATCCATCTTCACCAAAAAACATCATCGTAGCCCAACAGGCGGCAATGATGGCTCCAGCTCGACTCCCTGCAGAGAGACATATAAAGTGTATTTAATTTGGTCTTAATCCTTTGACTACTGCCTTCTCTTATTCCCATAATCTTTTAACATAGGGACTAACTGGTTCCTGTAGTCAATATATTAAAATAACTACTCAACGTTAAGAATTATATGCAAAATAATGCAAAAAGTATACATGGTGCAAGATGGCAAGGAAAATGACTAATGATTGGAATCTTTTCACCCTTCATAATTGTTTTAATATTTTTCTCTCTGTCTGTCTCTCTCTTCTCTTTCTCCCTATCCCTCTTTCTCTCTTTCTACCCCTAGAAGTAGAAGTAGTAGTAGTAGTAGGAGGAGTAGGAGTAGGAGTAGGAGTAGGAGTAGGAGTAGGAGGAGGAGGAGGAGGAGGAGGAGGAGGAGGAGGAGGAGGAGGAGGAGTAGGAGTTGGAGTAGGAGTAGGAGGAGTAGGAGTAGGAGGAGTAGGAGTAGGAGTAGGAGGAGTAGGAGTAGTAGGAGGAGGAGAAGGAGTAGGAGTAGGAGGAGGAGGAGTAGGAGGAGGAGGAGAAGGAGTAGGAGTAGGAGTTGGAGTAGGAGTTGGAGTAGGAGTAGGAGTAGGAGTAGGAGGAGTAGGAGAAGGAGAAGGAGTAGGAGTAGGAGTAGGAGTAGGAGTAGGAGTAGGAGTAGGAGTAGGAGTAGGAGTAGGAGTAGGAGTAGGAGTAGGAGTAGGAGTAGGAGTAGGAGTAGGAGTAGGAGTAGGAGTAGGAGTAGGAGTAGGAGTAGGAGTAGGAGTAGGAGTAGGAGTAGGAGGATAGTAGGAGGAGTAGGAGTAGGAGTAGGAGGAGTAGGAGGAGGAGGAGGAGGAGTAGGAGTTGGAGTAGGAGTAGGAGGAGTAGGAGGAGTAGGAGGAGTAGGAGGAGTAGGAGTAGGAGTAGGAGTAGGAGGAGTAGGAGGAGTAGGAGGAGGAGGAGAGGAGTAGGAGTAGGAGTAGGAGTAGGAGTAGGAGTAGGAGTAGGAGTAGGAGTAGGAGTAGTAGTAGTAGTATTACTACTACTACTACTATTATGAATATCATCATTACGTCTGGCAAGGGTTCGTGCCTGCAAAACTACTGCATGATTACAAATTTATCTTTCTCTGTCTCTATCTCTCTGTCTCTATCTTTCTCTGTCTCTATCTGCCTCCACCTCTATTTGTCCCCTGTCTCTACATGCTTTATCTCTCACATCTTCTCTCCCTACGTACCTCCAATAGTAGGCGTGGCATAGATGCCTCCTGTCCAATCAGGAGACACAAAGAACTGAGGATGGCGAAATTTCTTCTCTCGATACATGATCACCGATGAGCCTTTAGGGGCATAGCCATACTATTGCAACAAAAAAGATGACAAAGCATAACTGAAGAGATAAAGTTACATACGTGTAGGACTAAAGCCTTCAGATTGTTAGAGGAAAGGTCAAGTTAAAAGGAGACGGTTGTCAGTTTCCATGCGCAGTAGGCCATAATTTGCTTACACCAGACTTGGTGGAAATGCCATTAATGGCTGTACAAGTCTCGCACACAGCAAACCCTGAGCCCATCAACAAATCCCCACCCCCAGTCTCCTAACCTTTCCATATGGGGGCAATCGGTGGAAAATGCAGAACATTATATAAGGCCTGTTGGTCATTAAAAAGTGAAGGCTAATCCTGGTGATAGACAACACCAGTTATTAGGGAATGGTGTCAAATTCCCCATGAAAACCCACTACTATGTGTCTTTAAGACAACCATTCTTTGCCCCTGATGGCTTTAAATTTTGTTGATGATCTTAAATCAGGGGATGATTTAATTTGCACTAAAAATAACCATTGTTTGTAACAAAGGATTTTCTCTCTCTCTTATTCTCTCCCTCTTATTCTCTCCTTTTCTCCTCTTTCTCACTCTCTCTCTCTCTCTCTCTATCTATCTATTTCCTTCTGTTATTTCTTTGTCACTGTGTCATCGTAAAGCTTTTAAGTACAATTATCCAAAATGAATGTTGAATATTCAGGCCTTTAATAGAGTAAAACATTGCCATTGAGGAAAAAAATATATATGTATCATTGAGTAGCTACACTTTGAAGAAAAAAATGTCTAGGTATCAACTATAGAATGACTTATCGTGCTTAACACAAAATTCTTATTCAATCTGAATTCAAACCAATCATTCAGTTAACTTTTCAGATTGATGAGTGTCCTAAATTCACAGGAGAGACCTGGGCTTGGACACCTTACCTTATGACTATCAGCAGATATACTTGTAACACCTTTGACTCTGAAATCAAAGGGGGCTAGAGGGAAACCGGCTTTTTCCATGAAAGGGACAAGGAATCCACCCAAGCAGGAATCTACATGCACTGGAATGTTGTAGTAGTCACCGAGCTGAAGAAAAATTCAAGGGGATACAAAATTAAAGGTGATTCAAATTTTTCTAGTATTTAGGTAAACGTGACACTAAAATGAATTATTCATGTGCAGGGTACCAAAAATGTCACGAATAAGGAAATTCCATGATTATTCCCTGATGGCATTCCAGGATCATTAACCCTAAACAGACTGGGTTACTTCGGTGCTCTCTCAGTCAAGAGTAGGGGTGAGGTGGAATATACCCCCCCCCCCTCCCCCTTGGACATGGGGTGATGTAAAGTTCTGAAACATGGGACATACATAGGGCATCTTTTAATGAATAAGCTTATGAAGCTTATGAATCTCGAACGGTTAAGGCATTCAAGCTATTTAATCATTCAGTCTATCTTTAGGGAATAGCAGTCATTATCAAGACAGAGAACATGGCACCATTTTACATGACATTGCTAACAAAAAATGAGAACAATTAATTACCTCTGCAATCTCTTCAATAGGGTCCATGACTCCAAACGGGAACATTGGAGCTGAGCCGACCAGGACAGCTGTCCTCTTGTTAATCTTTCTCCTCATTGCCTATCATAGATATCATGTATAGAAATCATTAAATGCATTTCTTGTCTGAGGCCTTACTCTGTATTTAAACCCTCACTGATTTAAATGTTTTTGTGTGTGCATGTTCCAGTAAATTAATCCTTACTAATCATACCTTCTCTTCATAGATATACTGTGTGAAGTTAGAGAACTTGGTGTAAATATATGTACATAATCATAGCTTGTATTCATCACAACTAACAGCCTCAAAATTTTTTTTTTTTTTGTTAATAAAAAAAAAACATTATAAACTAGATGGAACTTCAACTGCGCGCAGTCGATGATGCCTCCGCCATAGAGCAATTTTACAAACCAAAATGGAAGCAATTTTTAAAATTCAAGTTTGATTGTAATCCATCTGTTGGTTCTAATGATAACGCGATCACGAGCTATTTTAGGATACATAATGAGCCCTGTGACCTTTGACCTCGTGACCCCAAATCTAATCAGTTCATTGGCTCTGCAAGATACATACATGACCCAAGTTTGGCGGTAATCCATCAATCGGTTCTTGAGATAATGTGATCACAAGCTATTTTGCATACATAACGAGCCCTGTGACCTTTGACCTCGTGACCCCAAAGTCTAACCAGTTCATTAGCTCTGCAAGATACATACATAACCCAAGTTTGGCGGTAATCCATCAATCGGTTCTTGAGATAACGCGATCACGAGCTATTTTTGCATACATAATGAGCCCTGTGACCTTTGACCTTTGACCTCGTGACCCCAAAATCTAATCAGTTCATTAGCTCTGCAAGATACATACATGACCCAAGTTTGGCGGTAATCCATCAATCGGTTCTTGAGATAACGCGATCACAAGCTATTTTTGCATACACAATGAGCCCTGTGACCTTTGACCTTTGACCTCGTGACCCCAAAATCTAATCAGTTCATTAGCTCTGCAAGATACATACATGACCCAAGTTTGGCGGTAATCCATCAATCGGTTCTTGAGATAACGCGATCACGAGCTATTTTTGCATACATAATGAGCCTTGTGACCTTTGACCTTGGACCTCGTGACCCCAAAATCTAATCACTTCATTAGCTCTGCAAGATACATACATGACCCGAGTTTGGCGGTAATCCATCAATTGGTTCTTGAGATAACGCGATCACGAGAACGGGACGTACGTACGTACGTACGGACGGACGGACAACCAGAAAACATAATGCCTCCGGCTACGTTGTAGCGGAGGCATAAAAATATGTTTAGTTCTTCCGGAGGCCCTGCAATTATGACAACCCCATCATTGCTAGGTGCCCATGTAATATACCTTGGTTGAGAGGGACTTTAAGGGGTACAGCACCTTGTCCAAAAACATAAGCACCTAGCAAGGATCAAAATCCAGTCCTCTTGTATGTGAGTCAAGAGCCTTAACCAATGTAACAATGCTCCCATTGTTGCTATGTTCAGAATTATAAGAACATAATAATGAAATCTTGTTAGGGATTCATCAAGCCTGCCCCCCCCCCCCTCCATGTTATGGCAGGTAAAAGATAAATCATCACCCAAATCATTGCGGTGGATAAGAAAATGAAGTTAATAACAATGTTCAAAATCAGAAAATCAGTATTTTCCTGTACAAATTGGCAATTTTGTTTAATTTTGATGAATTATTTAAAAACTTTTATCCAAAATAAATGCGTTGCAAGAATGCAACTGTAAAAACCTTGTGTTGCCACACTCCACCCAGGTGAGGTAAATGGGTACCCGGTAGGAAGACATTCCTTGAATGCTTGAGCACCTTTTCATGGTAGCTCTGCTAAAGCTGGGGGGTGTTTCACAAAGACTAAGATCGACTTTAAGTTGGACTTAAGTATAACAGGCCGTTCATGCCACTGTTTGCTCTCACCATTTACTGGCATTTGTCTTTCAAGGGACGTAAAATCGTGGTCTCAAATCTACAGAGTTTACATTTTTGATAGTTCATTATTGAAGGAAAAATATTATCTAAAGATTATAATTTAGAGACCAATGGGGATAGCAACCAATGGCATGAACGGCCTGTTATACTTAAGTCCAACTTAAAGTCGATCTTAGTCTTTGTGAAACACCCCCCAGTATTAATACTGATGAGGCTACCCTGGGTAATATATTATTGTTATTATTATTATTATAGCAACCCTAACCCTTCACTTTTGACAAAATAAAGCTCAGAGCAATTGTCGTTGGAGCAAACGAAGGATCATCAGAAGACCTACCCTGACATCTGCCTGTTGTGTGACTGGATCTAGAGGCACATGGACAAGCTTCATTCGGAAGTAATGAGCAGCCTTGTCAAATGCAGCATGGGCTGACACTGGGGCAATGCTGTCAACAAGAGAAAGAAATACTTGAATTATAATTGTGAAATGCTCCGTGGTCACTTTCCGACCCTAACTTCAACCAAATGACTAATCCTAACTCTAAATCTAAGCCTAAATTGCATTTGTAACCCAATTAAAAAAGAACCCAGAATAAATATCAACAGAGCAAATGTCTGGTCATATTATATTATCCATATCTTTCTGTAGATCTTTAGGATGTAGGGTTGAGATAGATTGATAGGTTGAAATAACATTTATTTTTGTTTTGTAAATTAACATTATTATATGCATGTAGCACCACTAGGGCAAAAGTGAAGTGGCTAAAAAAAATATGAAAAATCTTTCAGCAAAATGATAATAATGTTTCAATTTCACCAAAATGAATGTACACATCAAAAACTGTATTTTATTCTTACATTTCAGGGTATTCGATGCCTCTCTCTGTAGCCAAATCTCTGTAGGAAGCTAAGGCCATTAAGATGCTTTCTGTACCACCAGTTGTCATCTATGAGGCAAAATTATTATTCCTTTATTCATAGCAAATACAATGTTGGATTTCAAATACAATTTTTTTTTTAAAGGATGTGATACACAACAACCAGACAATGAAAGAAATAATTTACACAATAAACTGAATTTGTGATCAACTCTACTCTAATAATGACTGACTTTATTGACAGGGTTTCTACAGAAATTTGAGAACCAAATTCCACGACTTTCCATGACCTACTTTTGCCTTTTTTCCATGAACAGATTTTGTAGGCGTACGAATAACATGCCCATTGACAGTTCAAACTGAAAGGCTGTCATAGCCACAAACAGCCCACACCCATGATCAAAAGCTGTCATTCAGGTATGTTGAAAAATAACTTTTAAGTAACAGCCATCACTAACTATAATGCCTTTTGCGTTCCGGACCTGTCTTTTTGTTTCGCTACATTTCACTAAGCTACCTTATAGCATTAAATGTGAACAAGGCTTAATGGTGGTGCCTGGTGGTGGTGGAGGGGGGCACAGTCTTACCCCTCTGGAGGAGCTGCTACATTTGCCTGTGTAAACATAATGCCTTATCGCGTCCCGGAGCCATCTTTTTGTGCCACTACATTTCGCTAAGCTACCTTACAGCATTAAATGTGAACAAGGCTTAGTGGAGGTGGTGGTGGTGGAGGGGGGCACAGTCTTACCCCTCTGGAGGAGCTGCTACATTTGCCTGTGTAAACATAATGCCTTTCGCATCCCGGAGCCATCTTTTTGTGCCACTACATTTCACTAAGCTACCTTACAGCATTAAATGTGAACAAGGCTTAATGGTGGTAGTGGAGGTGGTGGTGGTAGGAGGGGGCACAGTCTTACCCCTCTGGAGGAGCTGCTACATTTGCCTGTGTAAACATAATGCCTTTTGCGTTCCGGACCCGCTTTTTGCGCCACTACCTTTCACTAAGCTACTTAAAAAATGATATGATTGGCTTTATGAAGATAGTTGATGGCAGTTTATTATTTAATCATGAGTTAGAGGTGTAACTGGTGATCAAGACTGAATGCCTGATTCTGACTTACTGTGCCGCAGCCAGACTTGGAAGCATTAAACATCTTAAGCGTCATAGCAACAATCTCTGCCTCCATCTTGCGAACATCAGGGAAAACATCAGGGTGAAGAGGGTTGGTCCACGCAAAGTCTTCATACATCTATCAAAAGGGAATAACATAACAGTTAGATCAAGAAAATCAATGCCCATAACCGCACTCCGTCACCTCTTAAAATTCAGATGAAGAAAAGTAACGCTCATAACCACAAACTTTTCTAACCTATTCTAAAGGGATCAATCGCCATAAAGATTTTGCTGTGTTTTTACCATGTACGTACTCTGCTTCAAATTATATTATTAAGAGTGATATTGCAAGTTAACATACATGTAGAATAAGGTGAAAGTTACTTGTAAGTGATCCGGTCGACACAACCATAAGCACAGAAATAACACAGAGGAACAGAGTTACTGGGTTCAAAAAGTGATGAGCAAAATGTGTACATGTAATTCTGGTGATCTGGCATCTTCTTTAGCTATAATTACCTCATGCTTTACATGTATTCTGTCAAAAGTGCAGGGTTAGGATTAGGGTTGCAATTCGGTTTAAAGCCCCTCTGCACTAGTTTGGCCAGGAGGGATTAGAGGGATTAGCATGGTCACTGACAGGTGGTTATCTCATCAACTCAGCTCTCAATTAACATAAGAAAAAGAGGATCATGGGGGACCAACAGGCACCGATTAGGCATTGTTTTCTATATAGAGGGAGCAAGTAGCTACAAGTAGTATAGTTGGGCTTTAAAGCTGGTTAGGATCAGGATTAAGGTTAAATGTATTTTTGGATCCAAGACTGCAGTTAGGATTTGGGGTTAGTGTTAGAATATGACCAAGGAGCCATTGTTGCAGGAGCATGTGTCGTACGCTCCTAATTTGATTGAGAGAACTTACCTGGGCTGCTAGTGCTGCTAACTCCTCTGTTCCTGCATACACACAGCCAGACACCTTGCCTCCCTTCCAATCAATACCCCCTATGGAGAGAAGAAGGTTTCAAATGGCAGCAATCAAGGATAATACAGTGAAACCTGGCTATAAAGACCACCCAAGGAAGACAAGAAAAGTGGTCTTTATAGGCAGGTGGTCTTTATGTACAGGTTTCTTTAGTACATGCTTCAATGAGAAACTATTTTCAAGGGAAACAAAAAATGTGGTCTTTGTAGACATGTGGTCTTTCTATACAGGTGGTCGCTAAAGCAGGTTTGACTGTACAATCAAACATGCTTTAGAGAACACCTGCAGAGAAAGGCCACTAGAATAGAAAGACCACCTCTCTATTAAATAGACCCCTTTTGTTTCCCTTGATTGTTTCCCATTAAAATCTGCACTAAAGGAACCTATACACAAATACCACTTGCCTGTAAAGACTACTTTTTTTACCCCTGCTATACCTAAAGAGGGTCTGAGGCTGGCCCTGGGGCCAGCCCTATAAGGTGGCACTAAAACTGGCTCTAAAAGCAGGCCCTCAATTTTACCCCAGTTTTACCCCAGTTTAAACCAAAGTTTGAAAAGGTGGCGACTTCTACATGGGGGTTTCACATACACAAGGAAAATGGAAACTAGAGAAGGAAAAACACAGAAATACCTAACAAAATGTAGAAATAGATGACCGTGTTATATCTGAACGAGCCTTTAGACTTACCCATGGGCTTGTAGTCTTTATTGACCTTATTCATGATGTTCTCTCTGGTAAGACCCTTTGCGGGTAGCGCCGTGATGTAGCTATCACCTGACTTCAGAGGAAAAAGGTCTCTGGCAATGTCCGACACATTCTTATCTATCTCTGCTTTGATCTATATAGAGAGAGAACATACATGTATTGGTCAACATTTAAAAGATATGTGAATTAAATCATATTTCTATCACAATTTGTTTTCATTGACATGATTCATAAGGTGTGGTACATACAAGAAATTACAAGCAGTTTTTTTTTTTAATAACTCTAATATGAAGATGACCCCTTTCAACTCTCTTTATTAATGTTTTCATTTGTTTTAAGATATTTGATACAACTTTGTTCTATTTAAAATGAACCATTTTCATTACCACCGAATTCCAATTTCATTCATACTCATACTATGTCATATCTTTGACTTCAATTACATACACTTCTTTTATTTGGAACATCACTATGGCCCGAATTCACAAAGGAGGTTTAAATTTAACCTGTGACTTAAACCCTCATTTACATAACCCATGGTTAAAATTTAGCACAAAATAAGTGCAACACAGTCAGAGGTCCAATATTAGACGCACGCAAGGCAAGCCTACGCTTAATTTGCGATAATTGTAAACCATAGGTTATGTAAATGAGGGTTTTAACCATGGATTAAATTTAAACCTCCTTTGTGAATTCAGGCCTATATGTACACCTCTAGAAACATCACAGATAATTCATGCTTGACCGCAAACGAAAAATCAGTATCTTCAGAAGTAGAGTGTGGTTGATGATTCATCCACGTAGGTATTCACTATTTCAATATGAATGATAGTGATAGAAATGGCAGTGATAGAAATGACAGTGATAGAAATGGCAAGGTATTTTGAATAGAAGTAATTAATGTAACAATGATAAATTATCTACAAGCAAGTACAATGATCAACAATTCACTTTACCTTGTCTTTTATAATTGGAAGACTTTTCACAAACTTGAAAAAGTTTTTCACGATGCGCTGCTTTATGGCTACAGGGAAAAAGGAGGGGGAAAAAGATGAAGGTATTAATATAAGTGATTTGTGAAATTTTGTTTTCTTCCAAATGAAATTATGTAACTATATATTTTTTTTTAATATTTGGCTACCGGTAATTCATTTTGATCTGTGGTACTTTGAAACTTTCTTAACCCATTAAAGGTGACTTTACTTTTATTCAAATTCCTATCCCACAGATACACTCCAAAGTTATTTCAAGATTATTATTCAACAATATGAATTGTTCTTCATTTAGATCATACCTGAATGGACACCAATATTTAACCCATTGCCTACTGGAATGGGTTGGTTTCTGTATTAAAATTTGATTTGATTTATTTTGATTTGATTTATTGGTTTCTGCATCTTTTTTTTTTTTTCTTCGTCATACATTTTCATGAACACAGTATGGTTTGATACAATATTTCATATAATTTTATACAGAAAACATACGAAATTAAACAAAAATATTCAATGCTTAATTAACATACATTAGATGCAGGAGGGCTACAACATAAGCAAAGTAGCTTGACGTGCCCGCAGCCCTCAACTTAGATACAAGAATATAAATAAAAAAGCAGAAGAGTGACTTGCAGAGAAGAAAAGGAAAGGCGAGAGAAGGAGCGTTGGTTTTCTTTTAATACAATAAAACCACTACATCTGCTGATTGAATGCTGGTTCATTCATGGATGGATAAACAATGCTTGGTCATGGACGATTACACATTATTGGTACACACAAACGTTAATATTTATTAATAGAATGACACACGACAGGATCAATATTTAGACAACAACATAGTTTTAACTGACTTCTTAAAAGAATACAATGTCCTAAGGTTTCTTATTACAATGGGCAGAGAGTTCCAGATGTCTGGGCCGGTGTGTCTAATGGATTTGAGAGCCAATGCGGTTTTCGGATTTCTTAAATGGAATTTTCAGTTTGCCTTGTAGGATAAGCGTGTATGGTTTTATTCAAATTAAACAATGGGGGAAAGTATGAAGGTAGTAGACCATTTTGTAAGCGAAACATGAAAAGTGTTATTTGTAGAATATTTATATCTTCAGCTTTTAGAGTTTTTAGTTTTGAAAACAAGGGATTGGTGTGGTCGCGATAGGAAGAATCAGTACATATACGCATGGCTTTCTTTTGTAACAGTAAAATGGCGTCAACATTGGTTTTTGAATATGCCCATATAATGTTACAATATGAAATATAAGGCAGTATTAATGAATTATATAACATAAACAAGATATTTGAAGGGACATAATATTTCAATTTACAGAGAATACCAATATTACTAAAATAGTATTGTAAATATATTGCACATGGTTATTCCACCTCAGATTTTCATTAATAAAAACACCAAGGAATTTTGTACTATCCTCTCTTTCCAATAGTTCACCATCCAAAATAATTTCAATGTAAGGAATATCGTTGTTTTTCCTGTTCTGAAAGTATATATAGTTTGTTTACTTTAAATTAAGGGACAGTTTATTACTTCTAAACCATTTTGATAATTTTGGTAATTCAGCGTTAATATTTCTTAAAAGGATCTGAAAATCTGAATTAGAACAAAATACATTAGTGTCATCAGCGAATAAAATATACTGCAGTGCATTTGATGAATTATAAATATCATTTACATATATCAAAAATAACAAAGGGCCAAGGATTGACCCTTGTGGCACTCCACACGTTATAGATAATAATTCTGATTCATTTGAATCATAACATACATATTGTTTTCTATTTGTTAAATAATTTTTAAACCATTGTGTAGCAACACCCTAACTCCATAGTATTCCAATTTACGTATTAGTATTGTATGGTCAAGAGTGTCAAATGCCTTGCTCAGATCCATGAATACTCCAATAACATGCTTATGATCAGCTAAGGCATTTGACACTCTATCAAATAGTTGTAACAATGCTAACTCCGTTGAATGATATTTTCTAAAACCATATTGATTTGCATACAACAGTTCATTTTTTGTTAGAAAATCATACAGTCTATTATAAACCAGTCTTTCTAAGACTTTAGAAATACTTGGTAAAATAGAAACAGGTCGGTAATTTGAAACTAGAGAAGAGTCGTCTTTTCTGTATATTGGAATTGCTTTTGCTATTTTCAATGAGTCCGGAAAGACTCCTGTTGTAAGTGATAAAAAAAAACATACAGAGAATGAGAGAATTCAATAGTCAATGGGTTATCTTAGTGACCAGTACGAAATACTGCAAGATAACTCACTAGTGTGGACTATGAAACATTGAATTTAAACTTGTTCCTAATGAAGTACTAGAAAAACCATTTGGTTTTCAAAGTTACTTTGCAATTTACCATCACTTTAAGCTCCTATATATGGATTTTCAAACCCTCAAAAAACATATCTCAAAATATGTCAGTAACAGCAAGATGAGTTAATGAAAGTATATACAAATTTCAGATCAAAAGACTGTGGTTTTCTCTATATGAGTGAAAAATGAAGCCCTTAGATTGTACACTACAAATAGGGTAAATAAAACACTACCAGTTGCAAAATTCAAATTTGAAGAAAAAAAATTACTGTTATTTTGTTACCAGTGAAAATTGTGCCACCATACTTATAGGAAAGTTTTCAATTATGATTATTTTAACAAAATTTTGGCCCTTTTACAAGTTTTGACGTTTTCATGGTGCAAATCCCTGCAACGCCCTTTACGGGCCATCCAGGAAATTAACAACCAATCCCACAGCATGGGCAAAAAAGATGATGATGATGATGACAGGATTAATATTTAAGTTGTTTATAGGGTCGGACTCCTCATGAGTTTGATGTGCACATATTTTCTCTATTCAATCATCAATTCTTATCTCTATCCATTCCTGAATAACTTTAGGGATGGATAAATACTTGTTCTTGACAAACTTCAGGGATATATTATCCAACATTCTAAGTCAAACTAATTAGCAATTCAACAATTTTCAAAACCATATAAAGATCTAAAATCTTTTAAATTGTTTTCCGTATGGGTCTTCTGTATTGTTTTCCTGAGTTATCTCATGGTCACATGATTAAACACATGACCAATCATACTTACTAAGCCTTGGATGACACAGGAAGTTGTAGAGCCAGTTCAAGAGTAATGTGACCCCAACAGAGTAAGCAATGACCTGCCATGCCTCTAGTCCTGAGCAAAGTTCATTGACCTTTCTTCTTGCTTCATCTGCATAAAGCAGTGCTATCTCCTGCAATGAAATAGTGTAAAATAGAAATATATATATATATTATATAAAGAATCCAGTACTAGAAAGTAGTTCATTGGAACGCTAGGTGCTCTGGTATTTGGTCTGAGCTCTTTTACAACAAAGTTATTGAGTTAGGTTAGGGTCAAGGTTGCAATTGGGATTTAAGTTGGGTTTGTCAGGACACTTAAACATGTACAGGCTTCTAAGAAATACACTTTTCTTTCTGTTGATGCCCACAAACAAAGGATTTGATTATTATCGCAAGCTTACAAGCCTTATACCACCCATGTATAGAATTTGTTATAAAAGGTTTTGTGTGCATTAGCAGTGATTGGTCCAGCAGGGTAGATCATAGTTGTCAAAGGAGAAAATGATTCCTGACTTAATTTTCATCTTGTTTAATAACTCCAAGTTTGTAGCAGAGTATAAAGGAAGAGTTAACAAATTAGGTAATCTACATGTAGCAAATCTAATTAAATTAAATCCTGCTTCCATTGGTTTCATGTTCATCTTACACTGGTGCAGCATGGAATTTTTGATAGTTCAACACAGGGTTGGACCCATCACCCATGAGTGGGGTTAGGGTTAGGATTGGAGCGTCGCTAAACTTAGGAAACTCCCTGAGCATGCCTAGGCTATGTACACTTAACTCATTGATGTAAAGTCAGCATTAAATTGGCAACACAAAATCATGCATTTTAGCGTACATCACATGTATTCTGCGTTTCCGGCAAATTCAACATGCGAGGTCAGTGTTTTTGTAATGTAAATCGCAGGTTAGCTCATTATCATCTGAAACATGTGGAAGGTAAGCAAAGCTCCATCACTCCAGTAACAAATTTCCACATATTTTGGGTTAAATTCGGTTATAAAAAAATAATAAATCCAGAGAAAAAAAATTGCTTCTTTACATTAAAGTTTAATGAGTTTAGATCTAGATCTATCTGTTTATTTCATAAGTTAGTGTAACTCTAACATATTAAGGACAGAAACTAAGTTAACATTATCAGAAGGATGACTAATCAACGCAAAAAGGAAATGACAAAACACAAAACGCTCACGTGCACGACAAGCCCTTGACCTCCAATACAAACTTCTGATAAGATTTTAATCAAACATGCGAAAAATTAGCAATCTCACACACACAAAAATACACGTACGGGACTATATATCAACAACCACAAAACAACAATCATTGTATTTTTCATTCAAAAGTAAACATTTCCGCAGAAATTCTCTTTATTGTTGCTTCAATGTCCTAGTCAACAATGTTTTTTAAAACTTTAAAACAATAATTACCTTGTATTCGTCCATAGAAATCGATAATAGTGGCAGTTCTCCGACAAATCAACCAGACTTGCGTTGATAGATCTCCAAGGTGCGCGTACGTACGTACAGGCTTCGTTGCGTTAACAGCTGATTGTGTACGTTACATCATATCGGAACTTGAGTTATGCAGGGAGGCAAAAAAAAGAGAAAAAATAAATGATTAAAATTAGATAAATAAAGACTATTAACAAAAATCTATCAAAAGGGAAGGATTGATTTCTTGCCATGACCGGGAGACGCGACATTCGAAGACGCTTAGCGACCTAACGGGGAAGAGGAGTAGGCCTATGGCTATGTGAGGATATCTAAAGCCCCCGGCCCCCGGCCCCCGGCCCCCATCAAAAATTTGGCGCTTTCATTTTTTTTTGTCAGTCTAAAGCTCTTCATGACGCTCTAAGTAAAGTGTAATTATCATTTTGCGAGGTCGCCAAGCTTTCGACTGAGATTTTAAAAAATGTTCGCGTTATAGACTTAATTGTATAGATTTTGAGTGCACTTGATCACAAAATCAGTCTGATCTTATAGACACTTTTTTGTCTTTTTCTCTTGTATTTATGTTAATCAATGAGTATTGCTACCATTTATGAATGAATGCCACTTTTTATGTCAGCGTCAAGCAAATTAAACTAAGTATATTGTAGCCCCGGCCGCGTAAATATTCATAATTGAATATGATACATGCTTAAAACTAAAACAACAACAACCGTTTTTCATACCCTATTAAGGTGTTTTATAAATCATTGTTGCATAATTATGTTCCTGAGGGTGAACACGTAGGCCGCATATCGAGGTTTAATCATGTGTTAGTGATAACTAGCGTTGGCCTAATTAGTAAACCAACATTGTTCACTTATCTAAGGGGGGTTGGAAAGATTCTAATGAAGATGAGAATAATCTTATTAAATAGAACAATCAGATAAGGATACTGACCTTTGTAATTTGCATGGCGTCACGAATAATCAGCTCGTGCTAACCATAATTATGATTTGAGAGAGATAGAGAGAAGGAAAGAAAGAGGAAGGGAGCGAGATGAGGATGATGTGCAGATAGAAGAGAGAACAAAAAAGGGGTCCAACTAAGATTATAGTTTGAAAAAGAGATAGATATAGCGAGAAAAAAAAAACCAAATTTGGAGAGGATACTTGAGAGAGAATGATAGTAAAGAAGGGAAACAGAGAGAATTACAAACTATTACTTCAATGAAAACCAGGGCCGGCGATTCCTTTTCATGACCGGGGACGAAATGCGAGGGACGAGCAAAAACTTTTTTTGGGGGCAGAAAAAATCTGCATCACCACTACTTGTTATGTAACTGCACGTAACCACATGTTACATGCAGGCCCCGCGAAATGTTTTTTTCAGAGAGGAGGGGGTGGGCGTGGGGGCTAAAGTAAGTATTTACGATCAGGTAGAGCAAAGCGAGCGAGGCAAGTGGAGCGTAAATTGGAGTGGGGTCCAGGGGCAAAGCCCTGGGGGATAAGGGGCAGAGCCCCTAGAATCTCAGGGGTTTTGGGCATTAAAAGACGATTAGATAAGCATCCGAGGGCCGCCTTAGGGCCCTTGGTGGGGTCTAGGGGAAGAGACCCAGAAAGGTCAGGGGTTTTAGGCATTTAATTACGGTCAGATGAGCATATTTTGATACCTTATTTGTGGCACTTGCATTAATTGGAGTCGGGTCCAGGGGGCAGAGCCCCCAGAATCTCAGGGGTTTTAGGCATTAAATTACGATCAGATAAGCATCCGAGGGCCGCCTTAGGGCCCTTGGTGGGGTCCAGGGGGCAGAGCCCCCGGAAGCTCAGGGAAAAATCATGCCATTTCAGCAACATTTGTAAATCACTGGTATGTCTGAATGTCTGAATTTTATTAGGGGGCAACTGCCCCCAAGCCCTCCTATCAGTACGCCAGTGCGAGGGAGCATAGTGAACGAAAGGGGTGAAGGTGACGGAAGTGACTACCCCCTCACAGGTTTTTGAAGTTTTGTTGTATTAAATAATTACATTCCTTAGCAAAACTATAGTATAACAGAAAACAAGCAATATACTTTTTAACATTTCACATTTCTACAATATTTACATGTAAATTTTGAAGGATATTATGCGAGGGAGCAAGCTCCCGAGCGAGAAGATTTTGCATTTTTATTTGTCTAAACACTGCACTCTTGGGCCCTCCAGAGCCTAAAAGTGTGTTGCGGTCTTTATAGTCAGTATTTGCTATACATTTTTTGTGTGCACTTTTTCAAATTTTCCGGGAGGGACGATCCCCCCCCCTCAAAAAATTGAGGGGGGACGTGTCCCCGTCCCCCCGGGATCGCCGCCCCTGATGAAAACCATTTGGGGTTAAACAAGCTACATCATTATTATGTGAATATCACACAAAATTCTCAAAGCAAAATACAAATATTCTATAGACGTCCCTGGATCACTGGTGAGAAGAGATACAGTTGTTGTTGTTTTTTTTTTGGGGGTAGTGATTAATCGAGACATTCTAATTATACATTTAAGTTATGAAAGGGTGTGCAGGATTGTCTCCATTAGGGAGGGGGTGAGATGGGACAATCGGGGTCCGCTCGCTATTCATAAGGACCGCTATTCATAAGGACCACTATAATTCATGAGGACCGCTATTCATATTAGGACCGCTATTCATAAAGACCGCTATTTATAATTTGAGAAAAGGGTCATTATTCATAAAGACCGGTATTCATAATTGAAGGAGAGGGTCGCTATTCATAATACGAATCGGGGTCGTTATTCATAGGGGTCCCTATTCATAATACGAGAAGAGGGTCGCTATTCGTATTATGAATAGCGGTGAACCCCAATATAAATTATGAACAGCGCCCCTTCTTCATGTTTATGAAAAGTGACCCCGATTTCGTATTGCGAATAACGGTCCTTATGAGTAATGACCCTCAATGTGAATTATGAATAGCGACCCTCATCTCACGTTATGAATAACGGTCCTTATGAGTAATGACCCTCAATGTGAATTATGAATAGCGACCCTCATCTCACGTTATGAATAACGGTCCTTATGAGTAATGACCCTCAATGTGAATTATGAATAGCGACCCTCATCTCACGTTATGAATAACGGTCCTTATGAGTAATGACCCTCAATGTGAATTATGAATAGCGACCCTCATCTCACGTTATGAATAACGGTCCTCATGCCTTTATGAATAGTGACCCCCTTTCCGTTTTATGAATAGCAGTCCTTCGCGCAAAGGAAGTTGCACGTTCTGAATAGCGGTCCTTACGAATAGTAGTGAAGTTACCCCGAACAATAACACCCCATCCATCCCATCCAACCCACCCAATCCATTCACACATCTGTATTCAAATTTTGGATCTGTCGGCAAAATACAAAAATGTGTAACCTTTTGTGTTGTTTAGTTTTGTTTTGTATTTTGTTTTGTTTTCTTTGTATTGTTTTAGTGTTTTGTATTGAAATTAATTAAAACAAATTTGTTTCTTTGAATTTAAAACAAAAGCTCGAAAATATTCGTATATATTTAGCAGTCAAAATAATGCCTGAATTGCTGAGAATGATACCATTTTACTATATTAGAAATATACAATCAAAGTAGTAGCGGTCAACTCTCCCATTTGTTCCAACACACAAAATAACTAAAATGTCAATTCTTCAATATGTATGACATAGGGTGATCCTTTCTTTTAAAATGACCTGTAATAATATTCTATCCATAATATAATGTTAGTAGTGTCCCAGGAGAAGGCGCTTAGGAGAGATACAGGAATTGGTTATAGCAGTAGCGTACGCAGAAGGGGGTAAGAGTAAGAGCACATTTTTTTTTTTTTGTCCAGTTTTTGAGGAAAAATTTCGCAACGACTCAGAGTAATTTTTTATTTTTGTCCCGGAAATTGTTTTTTTAAACCGACCGATATTTTGTTCAGCAGTGGGGGGTAAGGTCAGTTTTTACCCTTAAGCACCACAAAAAAAAAAAAATCTTTTTTTTTTTAGATATTTTTTTTTACAGGGGGGGTTTTCCTCCGAAACACACACATAAATAAATTTGAGAGGGGGGGTTTAACCCCAAATCCCCGCTGCGTACGCGCCTGGGTTATAGTGTTGTACACCCGGGTTGTTCACGGCAAACGGGAGAGTTATCCGTGACTAGACGTCACAATCCAGTGACTAACTTGTCAAATTTAAGATTTCCACAGAAGTAGTGATTTAATAGTTCAAACATTTATAGTTTTCTCATTATTGTTCCGATTCATTAACAAAATTCTCCAATCTGTTTCTCTTTTGTCCGCTTTCATACAAATGAATTTATCAAAGGTTTGGATTGCCCTTTAAAACATTAATCATATATACGGTACGATGGGTACACAATAGTAGCGTATCCGGACACCTACCCCCTGGACATCTACCCCCCGGATAACCACCCCCAGCCAACTACCCACTAGGACAACTACCCCCTAAGACAACCACCCCTATGGCAACCACCCTCTAGGACGACTACCCCCCGGGACAACTACCCCCTAGGACAACTACCCCCGGACAACTACCCCATAGGATAGTTGTCCAGGGGGTAGTTGTCCTAGAGGATGGTTGTCATAGGGAGTAGTTGTCCGGGGGTAGTTGTCCTAGGGGGTAGTTGTCTGGGGGTAGTTGTCCGGGGGTAGACGTCCTATAGGGTGGTTGCCCTAGGGGGTAGTTGTCATAGGGGGTAATTGTCCTAGGGGTAGTTGACTGGGGGTGGTTATCCGGGGGTGGTTATCCGGGGGTGGATGTCCAGGGCGTAGGTGTCCTAGAACCCAATAGAAGACATCGTACTTTGGAAGTCTACTTTTAAGGTCAGGCTCCCTAGTATATGTGTAAGGATAAAGTAAACGCTTAAATTCAAAGACTCGAGTGCAACTTTAGTCCAAAGTTCTAACTGATTTAGGTTAACGTTGAACCTTGAGCCGGTGGAAGGGCACTGAGCGGCCGATAAAAATAAAACTGACCCAGAAGAAGCTGTGAAGTGTGAACAGCAACATGATACTAGTCAATATTCAGCTCAGGACAACTTAAGTCAAGATGGATATTGACTCGGTGTTTCATTCTCTTTTAGAATATGGGGTAAGTGCCTAATATTATTTCGCTTACAAAGAAATAAACGAAATTTAATTTTAAATTTAAAAATTAAGCTTTTACGATGCTGGGTGATTGGAACAGGAAGCTCTCAAATATTACAGACTAGTCAGTGAGAAAGTGATGACTAATGGTGATAGACTAGGCGGTGAGAAAGTGATGACTAATGATGATAGACTAATCAGTGAGAAAGTGATGACTAATGGTGATAGACTAGTCAGTGAGAAAGTGATGACTAATGGTGATTCTGCTGAGCTCGAGTGAGTAACATTTTGTTTCAACACTCAACAAAATAAGTGTATAATTATATCAGAGGTCTGATATCAGGTGCGCCGGAATCCTTCAAGCTTTATTAATGTTTTGTTTGTTT
Source organism: Mesocentrotus franciscanus (assembly GCA_037976565.1). NCBI lineage: Eukaryota > Metazoa > Echinodermata > Echinoidea > Camarodonta > Strongylocentrotidae > Mesocentrotus > Mesocentrotus franciscanus. The sequence continues at coordinate 28,661,384 of CP137685.1, read as the reverse complement.
GTTTTTTTGTTTTGTTGGGAGGGGGTGGACACCTCTAATCTTTGCTGTTATGTGTGATGGTCTGAATATTCATTTGCGAGGAGCGAAGAAAGCGAGCAAAATTTTGGGGATTTTAAAGGTCACATTGCGACCTATTAGATCTCATTATTAGATAAAATAACCGATTCTGATGGGGTTTTAAGCACAATCTCATAATGAAAGAATGAATAAGACCAACAATATGCTACTTAATCAAATAATTGCGAGAGAGCATAACGAGCAAGTTTTGGAAGAAATCTGTGGAAAAAAAGCTCTCAGTCGCTAAAATTTGGGGCACCTGTTTAAATAGGGAGCTATGAAAAATCTATTGATGAGGGGTGATTACAACATCTTGTCATGTATCAAGTAAAGTAATTATGTATCTCTTCCTGTAACAATTGCATGAAAACTCTCACATTGTCTAAACCTTTATAGAAAATGATTCTTGAACAAAGGGCCATTAATTACCTTGGCATAGAGACGGGACGTTTGATAGCTTTGAAATCGAGCATGATTATATTTATAAAGGGGCACAGTTAATTCTTATCAAACTTTGGGCATTGTGACCCCTGCCCCATGCCCCGGCCCCGGCTCCACTGCCTTTCATCTGAGTGGTAGAAACAAAGTTTCTTGTTATTACACAAAGCTGCTCTGATTCTTTGAAACTAGATATGGCACTAGATGACCGCAAAATAGCACAATTTGTAATCGACAGTGGAAAATATAGGTAAAAAGGAGAGTGTTATCAGAGGGCAATTACATCAAAAGTAACAAGGGGAACTTATCATTTTTTGAAATGGGCACTTATCAGAGGTGAAAAAGGGGTGCATTTGAAGAAAAAAGGGGACAGGGCATTTATTAGAAAGGAAATAATTGACATTTATCAGAAGGGGAAAGGGCACTTATTAAAAAGGAAAAGGGCACCTGTCAAAGTAAAGGGGCACTTATCAAAGGTGAAAAGGGACATTTTTTCATATTTAAAGAAGGCACTCATCAGAGACGAAAAGGGCACTTCTTAGAAAGGTAAATGCACTTACTACAAAGGAAAAATGGCACTACAAAGGAAAAGGGGCACTTGTCAAAGTAAAAGGGGCACTTTCAGATTTGGATAGCGGCACTTCTCAGAGTAGAAAAAGGGGTATTTATAATTTTTTAAAGAAGGAACGGCACTTCTTACAAAAGGAAAAGCGGCACTCTATCAGAAGGAAAAGGGCATTTATAAGAAATGAAAAAAGGCACTTGTGAAAGTAAAGGGGCACTTATCAGAGGTAAAAGAAGGGGCACTTCTCGCACCTGAAAAGGGACACTTATTAAGAAGGGGAAAAGGGGCATTTATTACACAGGAATTAGATAGGCACTTGTGACAGTAAAAGTGGCATTTATCAGATTAGAATAGGGGCACTTATCAGAGGTGAAAAGGGGCACTTATTAAAAAGAAAAGGGGCACTTAAGGGGTACTTCGAAAAGTGGGAAGGCACTGTTCACTAGCACACATCCCCGGAGTGCCACCTCAGGGATCATTCTTCAAAGTAGCTCGTAAAAGTCGCATTAACCTGGTAAAAGTGCAGTTTCAGTTGGTTTCTATCGTGAGGGTAGTGCCTGATATTACCATATAAAATGCAAACATTTTGAAGCAACAGTTTCCCATCTCCCCTTCTAGGCGTCCAACTTGGCCCACTAACATTCATTAGACTCTCCGAATAGCCTAGACTAGACTTAGAAAATAAGAATTACTTATCACATCTGGGGGGTGTTTCACAAAGATCCTAAGTTGAACTTATCTCTAAGTTGGACTTTAAAATTATGGAAAGCCGTTAGCATCTTTGAAAATATTTTGTAAAAGTTATTTTAAAATGCATAAAATGTTGATTCAAATCATTCATATTTTCTATTATCAAGGAGATTTCATGTTCTTGATGTGAAATTTATGAAAAGTCTAAAATACTTGAATTTTTACTTTTGAATATATGTTATTTGAAGGCTACAAATGGCTCTCCATAATTTTTAAGTCCAACTTAGAGTTAAGTTCGACTTAGGATCTTTGTGAAACACCCCCCAGGTTTTGAAATGTGCAATCGGAACGGCAATAATCCTCATTACCAAGTCCCTCGGACTCGGAGAGGACCTAAAGCCGTCGGTCCCTGGTTGCTTACTTACATGCTTTCTTAGCAGTCACGTAAAAAAAAACAACAACAATTAAGGAATTACTTCCCACCGTTACACCTGGGTGGAGAGTGGCAAATGTAGACTGATGTCTTGCCAAAGGACACTATAGTGCCGCTCAAACTTCTTCTCTTTCTTCTTCTTCTTCTTCTTCTCCTCCTTCTTTTTTTTTTCTTTCTTCTTCTTCTTCTTCTTCTTCTTCTTTTACCTCTACATCGTCTTCCTTTCGTCTGATTCCATTTTGGTTTGTTGTTAGTTTTGTTTCCTAAATAAAAAAAATGAAAGTACTTTTTAATGGTGGGCTTACTGCACAAAAATGTATCCTCTGGAGACGAAATAAAAATCTTCATAAACCAATTTCCTTTTCCTCCACGGAAAATGTTGCTTGTCGGTAAGTAAATGTATTAATATCTTTGTTCGACACCCACTCCCCCCCCCCCCTTTCTCAAAATTATTCTAACTACGCCCCCAACCGCATCCTCTATCAGTGCCTATATGAATCATGGTAACTTCTGGCGGCCGGGGAAGTTTGTCATTACCAGACATCCTTGTAAATGTTTTTTTTTTAATTTTGAAATGAATGCAACATACCCTCATAAAAAATCTGGTGGAAGTTACTGTTAGCTGCTGCGCATAAATTTCATGATTTATTATTCTGGAGCTAATCATTATTGACAACGGATTTTGCACTGAGGAAAGACGCATCACTTAATTCTCTTTTAGTGAAAGGAATGCGGACAATTTTGTCTGTAAACGACAACAATATCCGATTGTGAATTGTAATTTTTCGTATTTTAATAATAAAAATGGAGTCGTCCCAGTCAACGAGTACACATTCAGTCGCGTCAATGGACGCTGTTGTTAGCTGCGGGTTGGTTGGTGATTTGTGCCCCAGAATGCTGGGCAGGACCAGAGGAGAACAGCGTGTTAGATCTGTCGAAACTGGCACCAATGAACAGTAAGTTATTGATAATCGGTTTGCTCCGAATAGAACATATCCCTCCAACAATAAATTCAAAACAAAACAAAGCCAAATTTTAGGTGTCGTATTGCTAGGCCCACATATCACTTTCGTTGTCGTTGAATCCGCTCCAAAGTAGTGGTTGAATGACTCTTTTGAGTGTGGAGTCCACTATTTTATGAGGATTTTCACTCTAAATGAGGTGATCTTTAATGTGACTCCCCTTTAGTGGATTTCCACTTGTGTACATCAATGCCCGTTGAGCACGGAGCGTCATTTCAATTGCGTTATTAGGGACTTTTAGATTTGCACGTCGACGTAGTGGACTGCAACGTGTGCCATTCTTTCAAGGCACTGGCCCGTGCCCGGCAGTGCCTTAAAGGACGTCACATTACCTTAAAAGGATGTCACCGTGGCAGTCACGTTCTCGTCGTGTAAAATCTAAAAGTCCCTATTACCTGCGCCAATCAAGCCCGTGGAGGCAATTAAGCCCATACGTCAGAAAGTCAATGCAATGTGTTAGCTGTTCATTTTCAAATATATTTTGTTCGCACGATGTCATCCTCGTGTTGCGCGTGAAAGACCAGTTGCTGACGCAGTGTTACGTCAGGCAAATGACTAACTTGACACATGAATCCCGACTATCTGACACTTTTTCAGTATTAAAACGAAGGTTCGATTCGGATTGCAACCGACCCTTTTCATTGACATGTTTACCTTCTATTTCCTTTACGATCAATTTGTTATATTTTAATGCCGTCACTGTTAATTCATACTGATTTTATTATTGTCATTCCTTGTCATTTACTTCTTCTGTTCTCTCACCTTCCTTACCCTTCTTCCTTAGTTCCTCTTCTTCAGTGAATCTGGGTTTCTTGTTGTCACGCGAGTGACTTTTTTAAAATTCTTTAAACTGCTTCCTTATCAGAAATCACAACAGAACATTATTATATAGAGGTTTAATGAAGTTGTAATCTTCAGCCTTCAAATTGTGGCGTTCAAGATGAACAGAACATAAAATAATTTAAAGAAACATAACTTTAATATAGGGTAGCTTCCATCTGGTGAGTCCCTCACAGCCCCAAGTTGCTTGACCAGTCTCTATAGACTTTGTAGACAACGCCGCCGACTGGGCAGCTCCTTCTTGACCACGGATGACGTGCAGGCAGGCCGAGATCGAGCTCCTTATTGGCGATGGTCCAATACTTTTATCGAAAACATGGCAGCTTGGGCTCGCATCTCGCCTCGACGTGGAAATCTCCCAGAGAAAATGTTCCTGCTGCCTTACTAACTGAAATCCAGCTCATGCATAACTTGTGCACTCTAGCACTAACATGAAAGGTTCTCTCGATTTGCCCTAAGCAACCTCTATTTATTCACTTTCCTTGTCTGGTTCATTAACCTCAAAACCATGAAAGGTACGCAAGACAAATTCACTTTCAATAGGTAGATTTTTCTATTGATATACCAACAGGTTGCCGGATAACAATTATAAAAAAGGAAACATTCACTAGGCAGCCAGAAGCATGCATTAACAAAAACCAGATTGACTCTGTGTCATAAATGCAACTTTATTCACTACTGCATAATAAGCTTGACCGTGGACCTATTACGGATGGACATTCGACGTGATTCTTTCTTTGATCCAACGAGAGTCACCGCCTTCTGATTATGTGCATCTTAATGAGAACATTCAGCTGTTTTAACGACTGCGTAAGCATTTTCGGTCATTTACAATGGAGCAGTTTCCCTCTCTTGAGTTTTGTTTGGATGGTGTGCTCTGTAAGAGAGTCTTAAATAAAAAATAAAAAAACACATTACCAATGGGGAGCAGTAAAGTTGAAAAGCTGGCTGCAGACGATTTTGGTGATATGAAATTTGTTATTACTGATTCGCACACTTTCGCACGCACCAATGACCTTATAAAACAATTAGAAGGCCATGATCTTTATAAGCCCTGGGCGTTGTAACTATTATGAGGAAATTGGAAACGGGATTTTAAATCACAAGCAATCCAAATATAACCTCGTTCTGGTAATATCAACATGTATTTCAAAATAAAACACAGTACACGGAACAACAATTTCCGATTATAAACCACAACTGCACATCGATTTCCCATGATTTAAGCGATTTATTATCTTCTGCGCATGTAGGTTAACATGTGTAAAATCACTATCTTGATTCTGTCCCGGCTTATTGGCGGCGGACCTCATGAGATCAAAGTGAAGAAACATGTACGAAATGTTATTGAGACGACATTGAAGGAGACAATCACAATGAATTCATTACCAAAACGACGAATGTCCATCCGTAATAGGTCCATGGCTTGACTAACTCAGTACATTTCCTGCCAGTTCTTAAACAAATGAATCCTCTCTAGTCTGGAAAAAATTATTTTATGACAAATACATAAAGAACGTTATATGATGGATATGAAGGAATATTTTCTTTGGTTGGGGCAGGGGCACGTTAGCAAAGAAAAACCCTCCAGTTATCCACCGGTACTAGATTCGAACCCATGATCTTTTTGGTCTTCTTTTTTTTACTCAGGAGACGTAAGGCTTAAAGGTGGCGCCCAGCCCTGGGAAGGCCGCATCGAGATCTACAGTCAGAGCTCGGGTGAATGGCACACGCATTGCAACACACCGCGAAAGGAAGAGTTCTACCACGCCGTGTGTCGTACGCTTGGCTTTGGTACTTTCGTCAAAGACCTTGGGGCAGGGAAGTTCGAAAAGAGTTCGCTGGTTCCGCTTGAAGGATATTTCGAATGTAACAAGGATGCAGTGGACTTGCGAAGTTGCTTTTTTAAAGAAGGCCTTGGATGTAGCAACGACGAAGAGGCTGGAATTACTTGCTCAGGCGAAGGTAGGTTAAAGGGCACTAAGGTATTTGGAGGAGGGGCAAGGGGGCATTTTGCATCTCCTGACAGATTTCCGACCAAGAAAAAAATAGTAATTTTTAAAGATACCCGCTACCCCCACCCCCGTCGCCATGTTTTAATGTATAATCTCAGAACTGGTTTCCTTGCTGAAGTAAATGTATCACAGTCAACTGAGATGTTTTGCCCTCCTGGTGCCAAGGTCTGGATTATGGATATACGTCGGAGAGCGGTGTCTTGATGCCATGGGTGCCCTTCGGGTCGAGCACTTCCAAGTACAGGGTGCAACGCTTTGAACGAATCACAAGCATGACAATGATAACAGTTTGATGCAGGCACTATTAGATATAAAGGGGCATGATGGTCCAATGAAATCCTCAAGGTAACGAGATGCAGCAATGGGTACAAGTTTTGTGAACGTAACACGACAATTTACAATGAACGAATGCTTCCGCTCGGTTTTGTGTATGTGTGTGCGTTCGAGGCAGGGTCAGTCCCTGACGCAATTCTACATGTAAGTTAGCAAAATGACGCCTCATTCGCAATATTCACTATTGATATACATGTATGGCTGGTTGTAAGTACGTCTTTGGATTTGTTTGCAGTTCCGTCCTGTGGGCCTATCTCCTTCCAGAAAGACGACCACTGGGTAATGCACCCGTTCAAACTGAGTTATCCTGTGCACACTCGTGTGAAAGTCAGGTGCCCAGGGGACCCCAGTGTCTCAGGGGCCATGAAGTGCATCAATGGCCACTGGGAATGGGTGGGAGAGGAACCCCCGATCTGTCCCCCTCAAATCGATGGTAAGTCGCCAATAGCAGAGATTCTATCTGTAAATGAATCTCTGGTATACTCTGATAACTTCAGCAGAATTCATGCCTGAATCTCTGTCCTTCCTTATTCTAGACTGGAAGAAAATACAGTAAAAATCAATCGTAATGGACAGTGTGTGATGATAACTTAACCATTAATTTGTCAGATGAAGCACTCGGACAGTTGGTATGGACCGGAAATTGGGTTGCGCGTAGGGATTATGCAAATAAAAAAAGTTGCACCAGGAAAACGGTTTATCAAAGGCACAAGCCAATTCATATTATTAGATACACTCTCGTTGATTTCGTCATATTCAGCATGGATGGGCTTGGTCCATGTTGACCTTTTTTATCTCGTGCAAAAAAAGTGACATAATCATACATTCGATAGCTGTTTTCTGACATACCACATAGTTCTATGGAACACCCCGAAATCGAATTTGTTAATACAATTATTAATTTTATTAAAAATTGGTTAAAAATACTTGTTAATAATTCTGATTTTGTTCTCTGTACTCAAATCTTGCCATATTGCATGTATTTAATACATGCAATATGGCAAGATAATATGTGCCTTTATGCAGCTCAGCCACTGTCATGAAATTGACAAAGGTCCTTTGACAAACCTTCCTTTTGTGATTATATGCTGTTAACAATTATTTGTCATTTTTTATGTCATTATTTATGTACTTGTTTTGTATATATTTTGAGTATTTTATGTTATTTGAGCCCAAAAATAATAACTGGAAGAAAGTAAACGTTACTATGAATTGCATTGAATTGACTTAAATTATAACAAAGCCATTTCATGCTACAGATTCGATTACCTGTCCTGCGCCCTTCATCGACACACGTATTACGTTCTTGCATCCTTGGAAGTTGACGTACCGGTACGACGAAACGTTCGAGATAGTCTGCATTGATCGCTCTAATATAACGAGGCTGAGATGCGGAGATGATGGTCGACTAGAATGCCTTGATGGAGGAGAGGAGTGTATCCCCGAGGCTCCCATCTGCCAGACGCCTTCCCGTACCTACGGAGGTAAGATAAGTGGCGTACTGCATGTTGGCCCAGCAATGATGATGATGATGATGGCGCCCGCAGTAACATGCGAAAGTACAATTTCAAATGTACTATTCGTGTCACCTCAAAAACCATAGTCTCGCCTAGAACCTCGCATGTTAGCGTCTGAGAAATAGAAATGTTAGTGGTATCACCTTTTCCTTTTCTCTCTCAGATAAAAAATTGCTTTTGGTCGGAGGAGCTAAGCCCACAGAAGGCCGTGTTCTAGTCAACCGTGATGGGCAATGGGGATCCATCTGCGCGGATGGGTGGAACCTGGCGAACGCTAACGTCATCTGCGCTCAGCTGGGGTTCGGTCCCGCTCGGAACTTGGTCCACTCTCCTCAGTTCCCGCCGGGACCCAAGCAATACCTGTTTCGGGAGGTGAGATGCAGCTCCAGTGATACGTACATCTTGGGCTGCAGCATGAAGCACATGTCGGCTGGTGACAAGTGCCTGTCACGTCATGAGGTAGAAGTCGACTGCTTTCCAGAGAAAGCAGGTATACCGAACATACGATTTATTCTGGTGGTCTGTACCGGAGTATCAACCCAGTTTCATCATTAAGATTTGATACCTCAAAGTTACTCAGACCATCCAAATCATTGACAAAAAATGTTGTCGGCCTGACCGTAACTTACTTAAAGGGCCCCTCCAATCAATAATTCTGGAATCTAGCTTTAAAAATGACGGCTCAGACCGCTCAGAAATAAAGCCCAGTTTCGGAGCTGTATTACGCAATAGGATATGACGTCACTGCAGGAGAAAACATTGCAGGTACGCGCCGCTAAGTATACAAATAACATTTGTGTCTGGAGAATTCTTTCCTCGGTAATGGAAGAGTTTCATCGTGAAAGAAAAGGAGAAATGACTGAAGAAGAAGACAATGAGAGCGACGAAGAGGTTGCAAGTGATTTCAATGATCAATCGGATAGAAGGACTTTAGGAAGAATTTGAAGAAGTAACTTTCCCTGCACTTGTCGTAAATAAGAAACTTGACCAAAGTAACATTAAACCCTATCTTGACGGCTTGACGAGGTGCCTGAGGCAGAGGCAGACCGGTAGATCTAGACCTTATAAATTGTCAACTGACTGAGACTGATAAAAAATATACACCAAATCTAACGTTAGTCTAAACCACTCATCCAATGTACGAGGTTATAGTAAATATAACCTCGTACTCCAGCTCAGAAGCAGTCGTACGGTTAATTATTGAAAGTGCATATCGGAGTGACAACGAGCGGTCTAAACTGAAACTCTCTAACAGTTAGTGTTCTAAAAATTACCCTCAATGTTTTCCTTTTCTCAGCTGCAGTCCTCACAGTCTTCTCCTCCTTTTCTGCATCCCAATCCTTCCTTGGTGCATGGTTTGATAATAGGAATAGCATCGGGCTCGAGCCGCCTTCTACAGCAAACCCCAAACTGTAAATGCAGCCCTTCCTCAAAAGCATTCTCGGGGAAATGGTCGCTGCAGATGACCGCCGATCGAGATTCGACGTGACCGGAGCCACTCCACTCGATCGGCACGAGTGAACTTCACCCTAGCTGTCCAAACCCTTCTCAAATGTTCATCTCTCGGGAAGTAATGTAGGCTTACTCCGTCATTGTTTGTTTTGCTGCAACCAGCGACAGGAACACAACGTGACGGCATTTTCACGGAGAAATAAACAAATATATCGTGAAAAGCACGAATGCAAAAAAAAATATGATAAAATAAACACCGTGGACTCTTTGCCCAATCGGTTGATAGTTTGTATTTTAAAGTCCAAAGGAACTGACGCCAGGCTGACAAGAACGCGCAAGCAAAATAATGAAACTGTGATATGAGTCTAAGCAAAAATCGTCTGCTTGTGACTTCTCGGTGAAAAGGAGGGTGATTTAGGCATTAAAATGTCTTTAAAAAAGGCAAACTATGATATTAACTGGAAAAAAAAGACATTTATCCGAAAAATAATATGCACTTGATACTTTCCGAACGTTTCTGGCCATTTCGTCATTCCTAATTATGAATTAGACAATGAGATTGTAAGATCCTTAGTTGTAGGACAAAAACAAGGAAATTCCTGCAATGACGTCAAATGCGTCATCAAGTCACGTGACCGTATTTACCTTTTTTCGAGGGGTGGAGCTTAGCATGCGTGAGATCTGTGAAAAATGGATGGTTATTATCATTTTTTGCTCAATATAGAGATTTTCTGAAAAATCTCAGGCTGGAATTTTAATAAGTAGAGGTGTATTCATGTTGGGTTGGAGGACCCCTTTAACATCCCGAACCGAATGTCGGTTTCTTTTAGGGCTATGCATGGGGATAAACTCGATGGCTACAGTCAGACTGACAAACATTTTGGCAATGACGCAGATTGTGTAAGTAACTTTCAGAGGTCAAATCTTATATAGGTAGAATCTTGTGAATATTTCGGGCTCCTGGCCTCCTGTGCTTTAAATTGTTTGAAACTGATATCGCAATAGTTTACGTTACAGTTAACGTTGTTTGATTGTAATAATAATTTGAGCTCAGTAGTGCAAGGTAGCCACATCAGTTGTAATACCGCTCTCCCTGTAGGCTCTGCAACCATAATCGATCATTGCCAAGTACCCATGTAATACACCTGGATCGGGAGGGACAATGTTTGTGCTCAACAAACGTTGTTGTTGAAGATGTAATAAGCACCCAGCAAGGATCAAACACAGAACTCGTATAATAGTCTATAGCCTTCACCGTTATACCAAAGTGCTCAAATTGTGATTTATTTATGCCTCCGAGTGCCAGGTGCATTTAATTTCTCGGTCACTCCTTGAACATCCACTAATTTATCCGTGTGTCTATTCCGATATCCTTGATATAGTAAAAGTAAAAAAGTGTAGTAAGCCAGAAATAATATTAAAACATTAAAAGTAAGAAACTAAATTGAGCAAAACATAAGAGAGAAATAATATTTGGGGGGTTAATATTCTAATCATAATTGTAGCTATAAAAAGGGATTGTTGCCTATTACATCATTTTTAAAAGTTCATTTTCATCCGCTCTTCTCTACCCTACCTCATCCCTCCCCCTTTTTTCTCCTCTCTCTCTCTCTCTCTCTCCCTCTACCTCTGTATCTCTTTTCACAGAAATGAAATGGCTGATTGAAAACGGGACTGGGATGGTTTCTCTGCAAGTCGTCATTTCCATAATAATATGGTACTGTTTTTCACGCAGGTAAATTAAGGTCTTACTAAGATGTGCAATTCAACATTTATCTGAAAAGATTTGCTTTCAGAAATATCATGATCACTTCTGAATATGTAAAATCATACACGCACTTCTTCAGCATTTTTCATTCAAGTCATACGCATTTCTGACACCAGATTTACAAAAATTGGGTGGAGCTTCCAATAGTTAAGTCGACCCAAAGTTGACGATATATGGATTTTGTTTGTACAGAACCATGTCGATTAGTATTTTCCTAATTCATTGTGATTTTCATTTGTTTTATTTGAATATTGATTCAGACGAAAGCTTCAGTTTGTTAACATACAAAACCAAAAAAAAAATAAGAATGAAGAAAACAGAATAAATCAAAAAGAAAACAATTATATACATCAGGACTGAAATTGAAGCGACTGGTTCATTTGGGACTTATAATTCATAGGCCTACGGTTAATCAATTACGTCTGGCACAAAAGCACTCGCAAGATGCATGAAAGAATATGCTTATTCTTGTTTTACCTCATTTATGTACACTTTATTCTACATCATTAAAGTACATTTGATTCGATTCATACATCCGATTCATTACATTTGATTAAAAATGTGTGTGCATTGTAAAGGTTGACACAATAACATTTTTTTAAAATTATATCTCTGTACCTCTTCTAGGCAGGTGCCAGCGGTGCCAGCGGTGGAAGTAAGAGATGACGCCCCGCCCCCTGAAAACGTAGCTAATGAGTTCAACCAGTCAATCAGCAGCCTGTTCTAACACAGCGCCGCATACAAACCGACGATAATAAACAAGAGTAGTTTCATTTACGGAGGGGCGTCACCTATAATGGGGGTGGTGTCGTTACCATTTTTATTTTACCAATGACTATTAAGATGAAAGTGCTTTTTTCCCCTTTTCAACCAACAAGCTGAACAAAGGTCCTTAAATTTGTAACTGTGTCACCATATTAAAAAAGAAATGAACAAGAAATAAGAAGATAATAGTTTGGGGTCTGCATGTACATGTAACAGATGTATAGGGCTTTTATAGATCAACATCTGCCGATTGAACATCATTGATGGGGTCTGAATCTCATATGCCTCTCAGACACTTTCAACCAGAAACTACCTCCCTAGAGATAACCCCAATTATTATTGATAATTATAATAATAGTGATAATAGTAATAATAATAATAGTAATGATAATAATTATAATAATACAAGTATTGATAATAATAATGATAATAATAGTAATAATAATGATAATAATGATAGTAACAATAATTATAATTATATTATGTCTAGTTTACCTAGGGAAGCCTGATCAGTTAGTTCTTGTATAGCGCTCATGTCTGTCAAACTTGAGACTCCTGACGCTTCGCAATTATTACCTCGGCTTTACCATGGCTGCCATGAAGGCGCTCTGGCATTTAACAAAATTAATTCCTGCCATGTACCCATTTACCTCACCTGGGTCGAGTGTGGGTTTTTTTAACGTAGATTAATATCTTGCCAAAGGACCTGCTGTGGTAGGGATTCGAACCTCGTACCATGTGGTTCACAGTCCGGCGACTTATCCACTAGACCATGCACAACACCCATATCATACATGTATTTCAAACGTGGACCGTCTATGTGAAGTAATTTTACCTTTAATATGGGATGAAGAAGCAGAGAAAAGGGGCATAAAATTGCTAAAAGCAATATTTGTCTTTCATTTTTTTAAAGCTATTAAACAATTTATATTTTTTTAATTCTGATTCTTATCTGATTTTCCGCTTATGGAATCGAAGATGAAAAAGAATTATTTACTACGGTCATACTAATTATGAGGCTTTACATTCAAGTTTACGATTATATAAGTCGGTTGCCCAGGCTCTCAAGACTATATTATCTTGTTTTTGGGGTTCCCTCTAGATAGTATAGTTTATTATAATAGTCAAATTCCATTATTCCTTGTGCAGTTCTGTTTACTTTGAGTCATATTGGCAGCATCATCATAATTGTTAATTAATTTTGTTCGTTAGTGCGCGTGCGTGTGTGTGCGTGCGTGTGCATGGACGTGTGTCTGTTTCATTCTCTTTTCCTTGCATCTTTTCGCTAGATAAGTCTTTCGTAGACATGTATACTTATAATTAACCATTCGTACTATCTCAATATAATTCGAAATCGCGTGCTATTACTTCGGGGGATGAATTTGTAAATATTCTTTGAATTCCTCTTTGAATTGTAAACAACACTTTTGGTAGAGGTTTGGAAAAAAGATGTTACATAATTTTAGGGGCATGTTGATGATGTATGAGCTATGGTAATATAATAATTTATGTGCTGCTTTTTATTTCTAATGTTTCATCCAACACAGCAGTCACTGACATGTTTACGAATAAACTGACATTTTCACAAATACTGAACGTGAATAGGACTGATTTACACTGTAGCATTTTCTTTCTAGTCTGACCACCGTTTTACATGCCCGCGTATATGGCGCGCCGTTTGACCAATAATTCAGATAAACAGTGTTTATCGCCGAAAAACAGTGTTTATCGCCGAAAAACACTGTTTATCGAGCGATAAACACTGTTTATCGAGTGATAAACACTGTTTATCGAGAGAAACTATGTTTTTCGACTGATAAACACAGTTTCTCTCGATAAACACTGTTTATCGGCGATAAACACTGTTTATCGGCGATAAACACTGTTTTTCGGTGATAAACATTGTTTATCGAGAGAAACTGTGTTTATCAGTCGATAAACATAGTTTCTCTTGATAAACAGTGTTTATCGCTTGATAAACAGTGTTTATCACTCGATAAACAGTGTTTTTCGACGATAAACAGTGTTTATCTGAATTATTGGTCAAACGGCGCGCGATAAACAGTGTTTATCGCTCGATAAACAGTGTTTTTCGGCGATAAACACTGTTTATCTGAATTATTGGTCAAACGGCGCGCTCGATAAACAGTGTTTATCGGCGATAAACACTGTTTTTCGGCGATAAACATTGTTTATCGAGAGAAACTGTGTTTATCAGTCGATAAACATAGTTTCTCTTGATAAACAGTGTTTATCGCTCGATAAACAATGTTTATCACCGAAAACAGTGTTTATCGCCGATAAACAGTGTTTATCGAGAGAAACTGTGTTTATCAGTCGAAAAACATAGTTTCTCTCGATAAACAGTGTTTATCGCTCGATAAACAGTGTTTTTCGGCGATAAACACTGTTTATCGGCGATAAACACTGTTTATCTCAATTATTGGTCAAACGGCGCGCCATACGCGTAAGCCAGAATAAAAGCCAAATCGGGGGTGTGCAAAGCCAAGGCTGAATGTTACCGTAGGGTACAAGCCATTGAATTTTTTTTTTTTTAAGCTCGAAAATATTCTTATTTCATTAGCAGTCAAAATAATGCCTGAATTGCTGAGAATGATACCATTTTACTATATTAGAAATATACAATCAAAGTAGTAACGGACAACTCTCCCATACAAAAATAACTAAAATGTCAATTCTTCAATAAGTATGACTGAAGATGGTCCTTTTTAAAGGACATATAATAATATTTTATCCATAATGTACTTTTAGTAGTGTCCCAGGAGAAGGCACTTAGGAGAAATACAGGAATTGATATTATTGTTGTACATCTGGGTTGTTCACTGCAAACGGGAGAGTTATCCGTGACTAGACGTCACAATCCAGTGACCAACTTGTCAAATTTAAGATCCCCACAGATGTAGTGATTTAATGGGTTCAACATTCATTACTTTCTTATTATTGGTCCAATTCATTTCAAGTTTTCTCCAATCTGTTTCTCTTTTTTCCGCTTTCATACAAATTAATTAATCAAAGGTTTGGATTGCTCTTTAAAACAGATACGGTACGATGGGTACACAAAAGCCTACTTTAAAGCCCAAACTCCTAGTACATGTATGTGTAAGGTTAAAGTAAGAGCTTAAATTCAAAGACCCGAGCCCCTCTAAAGTGTTAGGAGCCCCACAAATTTGATGGCATAATTTCACTTAAAGTCGAATATCATATACAAAGAATGCAAATTTAGGATTTCTGCGTACAACAGAAAACCAAATTATTCATTCTGTTAATCATTTTTGTCTTCAAACACACACTTTTTGGAGGAAATCTTTGCAGAAGTGTGTCCTAAATTATATCCTCTTTCACATTATAATACAATTTAGGTGAAATTTTGCAATAAAATTTTTGGCGAATTTGGGGCTCCTAACACTTTAGAGGGGCATTAACGTTGAACCTTGAGCCCGTGGAAGGAGCGGCCAATGACAATAACACTGACCCAGAAGAAGCTGTGAAGTGAGAAAAGTAACATGATACTAGTCAATACTCAGCTCAGGACAATTGACTCGGTGTTTCATTCTCTTTTAATATATGGGTAAGTGCCTAATATTATTACACTTACAAAGAATCACACGAAATTTAATTTTAGATTAAAACTTAAACTTTTACGATTTTTTAGATTAAAAGTTAAACTTTTACGACGCTGGGTGATTGGAACAAGAAGCTCTCAAATATTGATGACTGATACTGATAGACTAGTCAGTTATAAAGTGATGACTAATGGTGATAGACTAGTCAGTGAGAAAGTAATGACGAATGGTGATAGACTAGGCAGTTATAAAGTGATGACAAATGGTGATAGACTAGGCAGTGAGAAAGTGATGACTAATGGTGATAGACTAGTCGGTGAGAAAGTGATGACTAATGGTGATAGCCTAGGAAGTGAGAAAGCGATGACTAATGGTGATAGACTAGTCAGTGAGAAAGTGATGACTAATGGTGATTCTGCTGAGCTCGAGTGGGTGAGATTTTGTTTCAACACTCAATAGAATAAGTTTATACACCTAGTTGTAGATGTATATACAAGAAGTCTGATTGATTTCAGGTGCGCCGGAACCCTTCAAGTTTTATTTATTTTTGTTTTGTGGGGGTGGACACCTCTAATCTTCGCTGTTGTGTGTGATGGTCCGAATATTCATTTGCGAGGGAGCGAGTAGAGCGAGCAAAATTTTGGAGGAAATTTGAGGGGAAAATACTTTCATTCGCTAAAATTTGGGGCACCTGTTAGGGAACTATGAAAATCTATTGTTTCTGGGGAGATGAGGAGGGATTACAACATTTTTTTTTGGTACTTTATTGTATTGTATTGGTTTATTGTGATACAAATCATCGAACATGCAGCGGATAGCTGAAATTATTCAATTTACAGAGTAAAACGTACCAGGCATAACATTACATTGATACCACATTAACAACTTTAGAAAACTTTATTGAAATACAATTGACATGTTTCATCGATAATATAAAATTGCCATTTGTTTTGAATAAAATAGAAATTTGATAATTAAAAATTCCCAGGTTTTATTTCAACATTGACGAAGTAGGTAGCCTACGAAGACTGATACAGGTTGTGATTTCTAAACCATATGAGATATGAAGATTCATAGCTCAGTACACATAACAAAGAAATAGAGCGAAAACTGTTCATGAAGGTGAAATATAATTTAGATGTTTCTAAAGATAAAGTACAATAAAATATAAAAGATTAAAGCTAAGTTTCAATATTGGTTAAACAAGGTGATGTTCCCGAACTCAACGAAATTGGCAAAATTATCATATATGCTATAACATGTATAATGCATGTGAGAATAATTGCTTTATAAATTCATTGAAAAGGAACCAATTAACATTTCCAGTAATGTTCAAAGCCAGGAGGGAGTTAGCTGTATGCATTAAGGTATATGAGTTAACGTCCGTCTGGTCACAGACTACAAAAGTGATTGTGGATAAATTTGTTCTTAAATTTACTCATGAGGTCAAACATGGTATTTCACATTTGTAAATAAATCTTACCTCAGAAAGTAGAAAGTAAAGAAACCTTGAATGCAATAATATAGTGATAATAAAGTTGTAATGATAACATGGACAAAGACAAATATCCAGAAGTAAGTAGGCTATTTCACATCGATGAATTATTATTTCTCTGGTTCTGTTAATATTTGATATTGCACATTAAAGAAGTGACACGGAAAAAGCAATCAATATATGAAAATGCAAGTGGAATCAAAACATCTTGTTATGTATCACGTAAAATAATTATGTATCTCTCTCTGTAACAATTACATTTACTTTTTGTAATGAAATGCAGTTGCCTTGAGTTTGAAAACTCTTACATTGTCTAAACCTTTATAAAAAATATTCTTGAACAAAGAGCCATTAATTACCTTGGCCTAGAGACGGGACGTTTGATAGCTTTGAAATTGAGCACGATTATATTGATATAAGGGGCACAGTTAGTTCTTATCAAACTTTGGGCATTGTGAAAGGGCACCTGTGAAAGTAAAGGGGCACTTATCAGAGGTAAAAAGGGCACTTATGAAGAAGAGGAAAGGGGCATTTGTAACACAGGAAAATAGGCATTTTTGACAGTAAAATGGGCATTTATCAGAATAGTATAGGGGCACTCATCAGAGGTTAAAAGGGGCACTTATTAGAAAAAGGGGCACTTATCTGAAGTAAAAAGGGGCACTTCGTGGGTACATTAAAAAGTGGGAGGGCACTGTGTCACCCCCCCTCCCCCAGAGCGCCGCCTCTGATCGTTCTTCAAAGTAGCTCGTAAAAGTCGCATGAACCTTGTAAAAGCGCAATTTCAGTTGGTTACTATGGTGAAGGGGTAGTATCTGATATTGAAATATAAAATGCTAACATTTTGAAGAAACCACAAAAGGGGGGTTTCCTGTATCCCATCTCCCCTTCCAGGCTTCCAACTTGGCCCTCTAACATTCAGTAGACTCTCCGAATAGCCTAGACTAGACTTAGGAAATAAGTAGCACTTATCACATCAGGTTTTGAAATGTGCAGTTATCACAAACCAAAGTAATAAACATGGAGTCCATAACCTAGGGGCAGAATAAAGGATGGGGTTCGACCACGCCCCACTTAGGCGTAATTTCAGGGTTTTACGACACCTGCTCTTGCGACAAATAGTCCGCGGTAATTCCTATTCGAACCGAATTCCTAACTTCAAACACATCCAAACACTTATAACTGACCGTATCCCAGATCCTAAATCTATTCTAACCTCGTTGGAACCCTAACCTTATGCGTTTAGCGAAATAAAGCCATGGCAGCAATAATTGTCGCCGGATTAAATATCGGATCGACAATCCCTTTTTAGTGATGTGGGCAAATTACAAATTGGAGAGAAACTCTTTATGGATGTGATAATGATAATAACATTGGATTATTTTATGGCACACATATCCACCACGCAAGGTGCCTAAGGCGCTCTATTATTACCCCAGTTCTAGCTTGTTGCTATTACTGTCGAGCTATTTCGGAGATCACAGCATTCAAGGAGGCGGATGGCTCAGTGCCATGGTAGAACAGTGGTCTCGTTACCGGGAGGTCCCGGGTTCGAAACCAAGAGCGCGAATGCCCTTTGGTAAGGCATTAATCTCCGTTACCAAGTCCCTCGGAGAGGACTTAAAGCCGTCGCCCCCTTGTTGCTTACTTACAAGCATGCACATGCTTTCTTAGCAGGTAAAACAAACAATCAAGAAATTCCTTCCTATCGTTACACCTGTGTGGAGAGTGGCAAATGTAGATTGATGTCTTGCCAAAGGACACTATATAGTGCCGCTCGAACCTTCTTCTTCTTCTTCTTTTTCTTCTTCTTCCTGCTCCTTCTCCTTTTTTCTTCTTCTTCTTCTTCTTCTTCTTCTTCTTCTTCTTCTTCTTCTTCTTCTTCTCTACTTCTACATCGTCTTCCTTTCGTCTGATTCCATTTTGATATGTTGTTGGTTTTGCTAATAAAAACATGAAAGTACTTTTTAATGGTGGGCATACTGCAAAGAAATATATCCTCTTGGAGACGAAATAAATGTTATCACGGAAAACGCTGCTTGTCGGTAGGTAAATGTGTCAATATGTTTGTTCGACACCCCTACCCCCTCCTTTCTCAAAATTATTCTAGCTACGCCCCAACCGCATCCTCTATCAGTGCCTATATGAATCATAGTAACTTCTGGTGGTTGGGGAAGTTTGATATTTCACAACTGAAACCAAGCTTCGACTTATTTCATTTAACATGAAAAAGCTATCGCTTGGTGTGGCCTACCAGCGAGAAAAGGGGTTACGTCTTAATTGGTTTGACTATAGTAATTCATACAGGCCACAAGAAGTACAGCCAAACTCGTGCAAATGAAAAGGAGAATGTTACATTCCCTTACTTTTCCCAAATCCCTCACACCTAACACCCCACGCCTTCCTTCCCTCCCTCAAACGCTCTCTCACTCTCTCTCTCTCTCTCTCTCTCCTCTTCCTCCTTCTCCTCATCCTCTGCCTTATAATTTATTTTCCTCACAATGTCTCATGCTCTATCCCCTCCCCTCCCTATGGTTTTCTTCAGTTATCAGGTGCATGTGCTCATACTTTTTGAATTGAACTGTCTATTCTATTCTCTTTTCTTTTCCATAACATCCATTTCTACCCCCCCCCCCTCTTCCCAAACACATCTCTCTCTCTCTCTTCGTTCCTTTCCATTTATCCCTCTATCTCTATCAGATATTGATCTAATTCACCCGATATCATTATGAAAAAAGGACAGATGTTGATAAACGTCCCCAGCCCCCCACCCCAACAAAAATTACAAGCCACAGAAGTCACTACTTTTTATTTTGGGGGATAACTCGGAGCGCTTTAATTGAGGTTACCAGACATCCTTGTAAATGAAATACGTCATATTACGAGCATTGATTAAAATTGGGTGGAGCTTCCAATAGCTAAGTCGACCCAAAGTTGACGATATATGGATTTTGTTTGTACAGAACCATGTCGATTAGTATTTTCCTAATTCATGGTGATTTCCATCTGTTTTATTTGAATATTGATTCAGACGAAAGCTTCAGTTTTTTAACATACAAAACCAAAAAATAAATAAGAATGAAGAAAACAAAATAAATCAAAAAGAAAACAATTATATACATAAGGACTGAAATTGAAGCGGCTGGTTCATTTGGGACTTATAATTCATAGGCCTACGGTTAATCAATTACGTCTGGCACAAAAGCACTCGCAAGATGCATGAAAGAATATGCTTATTCTTGTTTTACCTCATTTATGTACACTTTATTCTACATCATTAAAGTACATTTGATTCGATTCATACATCCGATTCATTACATTTGTGTAAAAATGTGTGTGCATTTTAAAGGTTGAAACAATAACATTTTTTTAAAATTATATCTCTGTACCTCTTCTAGGCAGGTGCCAGCGGTGGAAGTAAGAGATGACGCCCCGCCCCTTGAAAACGTAGCTAAAGTTCAACCAGTCAATCAGCAGCCTGTTCTAACACAGCGCCGCACACAAACCGACGATAATAAACAAGAGTAGTTTCATTTACGGAGGGGCGTCACCAAAAATGGGGGTGGTGTCGTTACCATTTTTATTTTACCAATGACTATTAAGATGAAAGTGCTTTTTTCCCCTTTTCAACCAACAAGCTGAATAAAGGTCCTTAAAGTTGTAACTGTGTCACCATATTAAAAAAGAAATCAACAAGAAATAAGAAGATAATAGTTTGGGGTCTGCATGTACATGTAACAGATGTATAGGGCTTTTATAGATCAACATCTGCCGATTGAACATCATTGATGGGGTCTGAATCTCATATGCTTCTCAGACACTTTCAACCAGAAACTACCTCCCTAAAGATAACCCCAATTATTATTGATAATTATAATAATAGTGATAATAGTAATAATATTAATAGTAATGATAATAATTATAATAATACAAGTATTGATAATAATAATGATAACAATAGTAATAATAATGATAGTAACAATGATTATAATTATATTATGTCTAGTTTACCTAGGGAAGCCTGATCAGTTAGTTCTTGTATAGCGCTCATGTCTGTCAAACTTGAGACTCCTGACGCTTCGCAATTATTACCCCGGCTTTACCATGGCTGCCATGAAGGCGCTCTGGCATTTAACAAAATTAATTCCTGCCATGTACCCATTTACCTCACCTGGGTCGAGTGTGGGTTTTTTTTAACGTAGATTAATATTTTGCCAAAGGACCTGCTGTGGTAGGGATTCGAACCTCGTACCCCGTGGTTCACAGTCCGGCGACTTATCCACTAGACCATGCACAACACCCATATCATACATGTATTTCAAACGTGGACCGTCTATGTGAAGTAATTTTACCTTTAATATGGGATGAAGTAGCAGAGAAAAGGGGTATATAATTGCTAAAAGCAATATTTGTCTTTCATTTTTTTAAAGCTATCAAACAATTTATATTTTTGTATTCTGATTCTTATCTGATTTTCCGCTTATGGAATCGAAGATGAAATGAATTATTTACTACGGTCATACTAATTATGAGGCTTTACATTCGACTTCACGATTATATAAGTCGGTTGCCCAGGCTCTCAAGACTATATTATTTTCTTTTTTGGGTTCCCTCTAGAATAGTATAGTTTATTATAATAGTCAAATTCCATTATACCTTGTGCAGTTCTGTTTACTTTGAGTCATATTGGCAGCATCATCATAGTTGTTAATTAATTTTGTTCGTTAGTGCGCGTGTGTGTGCGCGTGTGCATGGACGTGTGTCTTTTTCATTCTCTTTTCCTTGCATTTTTTCGCTAGATAAGTCTTTCGTAGACATGTACACTTATAATTAACCATACGTACTATCTCAGTATAATTCGAAATCGCATGCTATTACTTCGGGGGATGAGTTTGTAAATATTCTTTGAATTCCTCTTTGAATTGTAAACAACACTTTTGGTAGAGGTTTGGAAAAAAGATGTTACATAATTTTAGGAGCATGTTGATGATGTATGAGCTATGGTAATATAATAATTTATGTGCTGCTTTTTATTTCTAATGTTTCATCCAACACAGCAGTCACTGACATGTTTACGAATAAACTGACATTTTCACAAATACTGAACGTGAATAGGACTGATTTACACTGTAGCATTTTCTTTCTAGTCTGACCACCGTTTCACATGCCCGCGTAAGCAAGAATAAAAGCCAAATCGGGGGTGTGCAAAGCCAAAGCTGAATGTTAACGTGGGGTACAAGCCATTGAATTTATTTTTTTTTAAGCTCGAAAATATTCTTATTTCATTAGCAGTCAAAATAATGCCTGAATTGCTGAGAATGATACCATTTTACTATATTAGAAATATACAATCACAGTAGTAACGGACAACTCTCCCATACAAAAATAACTAAAATGTCAATTCTTCAATAAGTATGACTGAAGATGGTCCTTTTTAAAGGACATATAATAATATTTTATCCATAATGTACTTTTAGTAGTGTCCCAGGAGAAGGCACTTAGGAGAAATACAGGAATTGGTTATAGTGTTGTACATCTGGGTTGTTCACTGCAAACGGGAGAGTTATCCGTGACTAGACGTCACAATCCAGTGACCAACTTGTCAAATTTAAGATCCCCACAGATATAGTGATTTAATGGGTTCAACATTCATTACTTTCTTATTATTGGTCCAATTCATTTCAAGTTTTCTCCAATCTGTTTCTCTTTTTTCCGCTTTCATACAAATTAATTAATCAAAGGTTTGGATTGCTCTTTAAAACAGATACGGTACGATGGGTACACAAAAGCCTACTTTAAAGCCCAAACTCCTAGTACATGTATGTGTAAGGTTAAAGTAAGAGCTTAAATTCAAAGACCCGAGCCCTCTAAAGTGTTGGGAGCCCCACAAATTTGATGGCATAATTTCACTTAAAGTCGAATATTGATACAAAGAATGCAAATTTAGGATTTCTGCGTACAACAGAAAACCAAATTATTCATTCTGTTAATCATTTTGTCTTCAAACACACACTTTTTGGAGGAAATCTTTGCAGAAGTGTGTCCTAAATTATATCCTCTTTCACATTATAATACAATTTAGGTGAAATTTTGCAATAAAATTTTTGGCGAATTTGGGGCTCCTAACACTTTAGAGGGGCATTAACGTTGAACCTTGAGCCCGTGGAAGGAGCGGCCAATGACAATAACACTGACCCAGAAGAAGCTGTGAAGTGAGAAAAGTAACATGATACTAGTCAATACTCAGCTCAGGACAATTGACTCGGTGTTTCATTCTCTTTTAATATATGGGTAAGTGCCTAATATTATTACACTTACAAAGAATCACACGAAATTTAATTTTAGATTAAAACTTAAACTTTTACGATTTTTTAGATTAAAAGTTAAACTTTTACGACGCTGGGTGATTGGAACAAGAAGCTCTCAAATATTGATGACTGATACTGATAGACTAGTCAGTTATAAAGTGATGACTAATGGTGATAGACTAGTCAGTGAGAAAGTGATGACGAATGGTGATAGACTAGGCAGTTATAAAGTGATGACAAATGGTGATAGACTAGGCAGTGAGAAAGTGATGACGCATGGTGATAGACTAGGCAGTTATAAAGTGATGACAAATGGTGATAGACTAGTCAGTGAGAAAGTGATGACGCATGGTGATAGACTAGGCAGTGAGAAAGTGATGACAAATGGTGATAGACTAGGCAGTGAGAAAGTGATGACTAATGGTGATAGACTAGTCAGTGAGAAAGTGATGACTAATGGTGATAGACTAGGCAGTTATAAAGTGATGACTAATGGTGATTGACTAGACAGTGAGAAAGTGATGACTAATGGTGATAGACCAGTCAGTGAGAAAATGATGACTAATGGTGATAGCCTAGGAAGTGAGAAAGTGATGACTAATGGTGATAGACTAGTCAGTGAGAAAGTGATGACTAATGGTGATTCTGCTGAGCTCGAGTGGGTGAGATTTTGTTTCAACACTCAATAGAATAAGTTTATACACCTAGTTGTAGATGTATATACAAGAAGTCTGATTGATTTCAGGTGCGCCGGAACCCTTCAAGTTTTATTTATTTTTGTTTTGTGGGGTGGACACCTCTAATCTTCGCTGTTGTGTGTGATGGTCCGAATATTCATTTGCGAGGGAGCGAGTAGAGCGAGCAAAATTTTGAGGAAATTTGAGGGAAAATACTTTCATTCGCTAAAATTTGGGGCACCTGTTAGGGAACTATGAAAATCTATTGTTTCTGGGGAGATGAGGAGGGATTACAACATGTTTTTGGTACTTTATTGTATTGTATTGGTTTATTGTGATACAAATCATCGAACATGCAGCGGATAGCTGAAATTATTCAATTTACAGAGTAAAACGTACCAGGCATAACATTACATTGATACCACATTAACAACTTTAGAAAACTTTATTGAAATACAATTGACATGTTTCATCGATAATATAAAATTGCCATTTGTTTTGAATAAAATAGAAATTTGATAATTAAAAATTCCCAGGTTTTATTTCAACATTGACGAAGTAGGTAGCCTACGAAGACTGATACAGGTTGTGATTTCTAAACCATATGAGATATGAAGATTCATAGCTCAGTACACATAACAAAGAAATAGAGCGAAAACTGTTCATGAAGGTGAAATATAATTTAGATGTTTCTAAAGATAAAGTACAATAAAATATAAAAGATTAAAGCTAAGTTTCAATATTGGTTAAACAAGGTGATGTTCCCGAACTCAACGAAATTGGCAAAATTATCATATATGCTATAACATGTATAATGCATGTGAGAATAATTGCTTTATAAATTCATTGAAAAGGAACCAATTAACATTTCCAGTAATGTTCAAAGCCAGGAGGGAGTTAGCTGTATGCATTAAGGTATATGAGTTAACGTCCGTCTGGTCACAGACTACAAAAGTGATTGTGGATAAATTTGTTCTTAAATTTACTCATGAGGTCAAACATGGTATTTCACATTTGTAAATAAATCTTACCTCAGAAAGTAGAAAGTAAAGAAACCTTGAATGCAATAATATAGTGATAATAAAGTTGTAATGATAACATGGACAAAGACAAATATCCAGAAGTAAGTAGGCTATTTCACATCGATGAATTATTATTTCTCTGGTTCTGTTAATATTTGATATTGCACATTAAAGAAGTGACACGGAAAAAGCAATCAATATATGAAAATGCAAGTGGAATCAAAACATCTTGTTATGTATCACGTAAAATAATTATGTATCTCTCTCTGTAACAATTACATTTACTTTTTGTAATGAAATGCAGTTGCCTTGAGTTTGAAAACTCTTACATTGTCTAAACCTTTATAAAAAATATTCTTGAACAAAGAGCCATTAATTACCTTGGCCTAGAGACGGGACGTTTGATAGCTTTGAAATTGAGCACGATTATATTGATATAAGGGGCACAGTTAGTTCTTATCAAACTTTGGGCATTGTGGGAAAGGGCACCTGTGAAAGTAAAGGGGCACTTATCAGAGGTAAAAAGGGCACTTATGAAGAAGAGGAAAGGGCATTTGTAACACAGGAAAATAGGCATTTTTGACAGTAAAATGGGCATTTATCAGAATAGTATAGGGGCACTCATCAGAGGTTAAAAGGGGCACTTATTAGAAAAAGGGCACTTATCTGAAGTAAAGGGCACTTCGTGGGTACATTAAAAGTGGGAGGGCACTGTGTCACCCCCCTACCCCCAGAGCGCCGCCTCTGATCGTTCTTCAAAGTAGCTCGTAAAAGTCGCATGAACCTTGTAAAAGCGCAATTTCAGTTGGTTACTATGGTGAAGGGGTAGTATCTGATATTGAAATATAAAATGCTAACATTTTGAAGAAACCACAAAAGGGGATTCCTGTGTCCCATCTCCCCTTCCAGGCTTCCAACTTGGCCCTCTAACATTCAGTAGACTCTCCGAATAGCCTAGACTAGACTTAGGAAATAAGTAGCACTTATCACATCAGGTTTTGAAATGTGCAGTTATCACAAACCAAAGTAATAAACATGGAGTCCATAACCTAGGGGCAGAATAAAGGATGGGGTTCGACCAACGCCCCACTTAGGCGTTATTTCAGGGTTTTACGACACCTGCTTTTGCGACAAATAGTCCGCGGTAATTCCTATACGAACCGAATTCCTAACTTTAAACACATCCAAACACTTATAACTGACCGTATCCCAGATCCTAAATCTATTCTAATCTCGTTGGAACCCTAACCTTATGCGTTTAGCGAAATAAAGCCATGGCAGCAATAATTGTCGCCAGATTAAATATCGGATCGACAGTTTAAAAACCCTTTTTAGTGATGTGGGCAAATTATAAATTGGACAGAAACTCTTTTGGATGTGATAATGATAATAACATTGGATTATTTTATGGCACACATATCCACCACGCAAGGTGCCTAAGGCGCTCTAATATTACCCCAGTTCTAGCTTGTTGCTATTACTGTCTAGCTATTTCGGAGATCACAGCATTCAAGGAGGCGGATGGCTCAGTGCCATGGTAGAACAGTGGTCTCGTAACCGGGAGGTCCCGGGTTCGAAACCAAGAGCGCGAATGCCCTTTGGTAAGGCATTAATCTCCGTTACCAAGTCCCTCGGAGAGGACTTAAAGCCGTCGCCCCTTGTTGCTTACTTACAAGCATGCACATGCTTTCTTAGCAGGTAAAACAAACAATCAAGAAATTCCTTCCTATCGTTACACCTGTGTGGAGAGTGGCAAATGTAGATTGATGTCTTGCCAAAGGACACTATATAGTGCCGCTCGAACCTTTTCTTCTTCTTCTTTTCTTCTTCTTCCTGCTCCTTCTTCTTCTTCTTCTTCTTCTTCTTCTTCTTCTTCTTCTTCTTCTTCTTCTTCTCTACTTCTACATCGTCTTCCTTTCGTCTGATTCCATTTTGATATGTTGTTGGTTTTGCTAATAAAAACATGAAAGTACTTTTTAATGGTGGGCATACTGCAAAGAAATATATCCTCTTGGAGACGAAATAAATGTTATCACGGAAAACGCTGCTTGTCGGTAGGTAAATGTGTCAATATGTTTGTTCGACACCCCCTACCCCCTCCCCTTTCAAAATTATTCTAGCTACGCCCCAACCGCATCCTCTATCAGTGCCTATATGAATCATAGTAACTTCTGGTGGTTGGGGAAGTTTGATATTTCACAACTGAAACCAAGCTTCGACTTATTTCATTTAACATGAAAAAGTTATCACTTGGTGTGGCCTACCAGCGAGAAAAGGGGTTACGTCTTAATTGGTTTGACTATAGTAATTCATACAGGCCACAAGAAGTACAGCCAAACTCGTGCAAATGAAAAGGAGAATGTTACATTCCCTCACTTTTCCCAAATCCCTCACACCTAACACCCCACGCCTTCCTTCCCTCCCTCAAACGCTCTCTCACTCTCTCTCTCTCTCTCTCTCTCTCTCCTCTTCCTCCTTCCCCTCATCCTCTGCCTTATAATTTATTTTCCTCATATTGTCTCATGCTCTATCCCCTCCCTCCCTATGGTTTTCTTCAGTTATCAGGTGCATGTGCTCATACCTTTTGAATTGAACTGTCTATTCTATTCTCTTTTCTTTTCCATAACATCCATTTCTACCCCCTCTTCCCCAACACATCTCTCTCTCTCTCTCCGTTCCTTTCCATTTCTCCCTCTATCTCTATCAGATATTGATCTAATTCACCCGATATCATTATGAAAAAAGGACAGATGTTGATAAACGTCCCCAGCCCCCAAAAAAAGTACAAGCCACAGAAGTCACTACTTTTATTTTGGGGATATCTCGGGCGCTTTAATTGAGGTTACCAGACATCCTTGTAAAAAATACGTCATATTACGAGCATTGATTAAAGTGTGGTAAAGAATGGAACATACATTTATAAACAATCTGGTGGAAGTTATTGTTAGCTGCTGCGCACATAACTTCATGATTTCTTTTTTTGGAGCTAAATCATTATTGACAACGGACTTTGCACTGAGGAAAGACGCATTGCTTAATTCTTTTTTTGTGAAAGGAATGCGGGCAGTTTTGTCTGTATACGACAACAATATCCGATTGTGAATTGTATTTTGTCGCATTTTACAATACAAATGGAGTCGTCCCAGTCAACCAGAGTACACATTCAGTCGCGTCGGCGGGCGTTGTTGTTAGCTGCGGGTTGGTTGGTGATTTGTGCCCCGAAATGCTGGGCAGGACCAGAGGAGAGCAGCGTGTTAGATCCGTCGAAACTGGAACCAATGGACAGTAAGTTATTGAAGATCGGCCAAGCCCTAGGTTTGCTCCGAATAAAACATACCCCACTATTAAACAATAAATTAAAAACAAAACAAATCTAAATCTTCGGTTCCTCTTTTTCAGTGAGAATCGCAACATCCTTTTTTCCCTTCTCCTACTTGTTAACTCTTATTGTCATTATCGTGTATACGTTCAGTTGCTCTGATTTATTTTGTAGTAATCCTGTCAATGTTTTCGTGTTAACGTTCGGAGTGTTCCATATTTGTACTCTTTTTATATACATTTGTTGTAAATTACAGGGATTTTTCAGCTCATGGAAGACCAGATTAATTCCACTGAATGAATCACCCTGGGTTTTGTGTTATTTATATATAATTATATAGTTAGTTTTAAATATCAATAAAATCAAAACAAATCTTCATGGTGAATGGGGTGGCAAACGGATTTATTTGGAAATAAATGGATAAACATTTCATTTCGACATTATTAGGGAAGGGCCACAGAATTACAAGGAAGCGTAATATTTCATTCGAAAATCGACATGATCAAGCTATGCACCAGCCATCGTACAAGTTCCCGTAAAGCCCCTCTGTACTAGTTTACCCAGGAGGGATTAGAGGGATTAGCGTGGTCACTGACAGGTGGTTATCTCATCAACTCAGCTCTCAATTAACATAAGAAAAAGAGGATCATGGGGGACCAACGGACACCGCTTAGGCATTGTTTTTTATATAGAGGGAGCAAGTAGCTACAAGTAGTGCAGTGGGGCTTTATAGTTTAAAAATGGAACTATTATAGAGATCAAAGTCCGTGACAGCAAAAAGCCGCATATACCGGGTTTTTTAATCATGACAATACAGCAGTGGCGAAGCACATGATTCGCCATGAGGATAGGTGGGGTGAGGGTATTAGGGCGGGAGAGGGCACCAATCTTTCTAGGCAGTAGCGTACGCAGGATTTTTTCAACGGGGGTTAAAATTTGAAAATCGCGCCGAAAATTTCGCAACGACTCAGCCGACCGCTGGATAAGCAGGGGAGGGGGAGGGGGAGGGGAGGGGAGGGTAAGAGCATTTTTTCTTGTCCCGGAAATTGGAAATTGGAAAACGATATTATGTTCAGTTGGGGGGTATGGTCTTTTTTTTTAAATAATTTTTTTTGCTCAAAAAGTGAGGGGGTTTTGCTCCGAAACACACACATTAAAAAAATTTGAGGCGGGGTTTAACCCCAAAACCCCCGCTGCGTACGCGCCTGTTTCTAGGTATATATTATGAAATGGGATGTAAGATCCCCTGGATCAATGGAAGGGTATTAGTGGGGTCTTATAACCTTTCTTTCCACGTCTCTTCCACTCTATTTCTGTTCTATAGCCACCCCTTGTTTTCTCTTTCTCTTTCTCTCCCTCTCTCTCTCTCTCTCACTCACTTTCCCAGCCCCTCTCCCCCTCTCTCTCTCCCTCTCTTTCTTTATCTGTCTGTCCAAGTCCCCCTCCCCTCTACTGTACCTACACCTCTCCAATGCAGTATTTATTCAATATAATGGATTGATAACAGACTAATATTTCTTTTCAGAGACTGTGAATTGACAGAATTGATAAGCTACATTGTATCATTACATTTCACTCTTCAAAGAGTTTGGTAAATTTATCTCAAGGGCATTTGGGGTAAAACAAAATTATAAAAAAACATGCCTGATTGTTGGCTAAAGTTTTACCTGACACACATGCATGCATGTTCCTATTTGTGTTAACTCAACATAAGTACAATTTTTCACCAACTTGTTTAGCGTGTTCCAAATAATAACAGTAATATTATTGAGTTCTTGTAAATCGCTCATATCTGTCAGACTTGACACTCCTGGCGCTCCCGATTGTTACCCTGGCTTTAGCATGGCTGCCATTACGGCGCTCTAGCATTTTAAGGAATAAATTCCTGCCAGGTACCCTTTTACGTCACCTGGGTTGAGTGTGGCAAATGTATATCAACATCTTGCCTAAGGACATTAGTGCCGCGGTGGGACTCGAACCGTGGACCTTGTGATCCACAGTCCGGTGACGTATCCCCTCGACCACGACACCTCTAATTCCCTAGGATTGTTGAGCGAGCGTTGGCATCTCCAATAGCTGTATGTGATCTGACGATATTTCAAAGGATCGATGATACTGTAATATTTCATTCTTAATAATTTTTTTTTAAATTATGTAATGCATCATTTAAATTGTTTAAGCAAAAAAAGTTCCAGCCTTCGGGGTGCATTAAAAAACTTTACCATCCGATACCAGTCAATCGCACAATGGCAGACCATACTTTTAATCTTATCGTCCCGGGTCGTTTCCTGGTTTCGTCCTGGGGTCGTTTCCTGGTTTCGAAAACTCAAAGGGATATCATACTGGTTTTAATGATAGAAGAATTTGAAACGGGCAAGTTAAAGTTTGATAAAATTCTATAGGTTTAAAGACGTAATGATTATTTTAAAAGCTTTAAGCCGTCCAAAGACACAAATTAGCAACTCGGTGAATCGTATGGTATAGTTTATTTGAAGGAGGTGCGAAGGCTCAGTGGTAGCATTGGTCTCGTAACTGGGACGTCCCGGATTCGAAACCAAGTCGATGCGCTAGTGCTCTTTTGTAAGGCATGAATCTTCATTACCAAGTCCCTCGGAGAGGACTTAAAGGCATCGGTCTCCCCGGTTGCTTTACCTTCTTAGCAGTCAGGTAAAACAAACAATCCAACTGACTGCGATTCCCAGTGGCCTTTTAATATCAACAGCTCAGCTCTCTAAAACTCTGTAAAGTTATCCCGTCTTGGTTGATGAAGAAGGAATACTTAT
Organism: Mesocentrotus franciscanus; assembly: GCA_037976565.1. NCBI lineage: Eukaryota > Metazoa > Echinodermata > Echinoidea > Camarodonta > Strongylocentrotidae > Mesocentrotus > Mesocentrotus franciscanus. The sequence continues at coordinate 28,630,301 of CP137685.1, read as the reverse complement.
AATTTACAGAGAGGATGTGTGATGTGTGAACACGCGTCCAATAATAATAGCTAAAGCACGTTATATGATGGAATATTTGTCTTTAGTTGGGGCAGGGACATGTTAGCAAAGAAAAAACCCTACAGGCTTCAGTCATCCACCTGAACTAGATTCGAACCCATGATCTTTTGGTCTTCTTATTTTACTCAGGAGACGTAAGGCTTAAAGGTGGCGCGCAGCCCTGGGAAGGCCGCATCGAGATCTACAGTCAGAGCTCGGGTGAATGGCACACGCATTGCAACACACCGCGAAAGGAAGAGTTCTACCACGTCGTGTGTCGTACGCTTGGCTTTGGTGCTTTCGTCAAAGACCTTGGGGCAGGGAAGTTCGAAAAGAGTTCGCTGGTTCCGCTTCAAGGATATTTCGAATGTAACAAGGATGCAGTGGACTTGCGAAGTTGCTTTTTTAAAGAAGGCCTTGGATGTAGCAACGACGAAGAGGCTGGAATTACTTGCTCAGGCGAAGGTAGGTTATAGGGCACTAAGGTATTTGGAGGAGGGGCAAGGAGGCATTTTGCATCCCTTGACAGATTTCCGACCAAGAAAATTCTAGTCACTTAAAGAAAGAAATTGTCGAGTTAAAGAGTCATGATTTTGTATGTCAAAAATTGTAGTATTAAAATTGGAAACGCAAGACGTATACACGTTCTCAAAAGATCTTCACTTTCCCCATTAGTAATTATGAAAGATGTTAGGTGAGTGCGTGTGAGGGAGGGTGTGGGGCGCGGGGTTCAAATGTGTTCATTATATTATACCCTGTAAACCCCGGTCTTTTTTGTTTTTGTTTTTGTTGTAACAATCAGTTTCTCACCCACCCCATCATAACACTAAGACTGCAGTTGGCTTTGCTATGAAGTTCTAACTCGATGCGTCTCATTTACAACTTCTGGATAATACCCGTTGCACACGAGGCGTCCTTTCCTGCGCTAATCGATCCTGTGAAGGCAATTGGTCCGCGGCCAGTAACTCGATGCAATGCTTACACCTTTCAGCTTGCATTGACTCCTTGCATGATGTCATCCTCACATGGCGCGTCAAATATCACGCCAGCCCCTGACGCAATCCTACATGTAGGTCAGCAAAATAACGCCTCGTGTGCAATATTCACTATTGCTATACATGTATGGCTGGTTGTAAGTACGTCTTTGGATTTGTTTGCAGTTCCGTCGTGTGGGCCCATCTCCTTCCAGAAAGACGACCACCGGGTAATGCACCCGTTCAAACTGAGTTATCCAGTGGACACCCGTGTGAAAGTCAGGTGCCCAGGTGACCCCAGTGTCTCAGGGGTCATGAAGTGCATCAATGGCCACTGGGAATGGGAAGGAGAGGAACCCCCGACCTGTCCCCCTCGAATCGATGGTAAGTCACCAATAGCAAATTAATCTGTGGTATGTTCTGATAACTTCACCAGAATTCATGCCTGAATCTTTGTCCTTCCTTATTTTAGAAGTGAACAAATACAGTAAAAATCAATCGGACTGGGCATTGTGTGATGATAACTTGACCATTCATTATTTTGTCAGATGAAGCACTCGGACAGTTGGTGTGGAGCGGAAATTGGGTTGCGCGTAGGGATTATGCAAATAAAAAAAGTTGCACCAAGAAAACGTGTTATCAAAGGCACAAGACAACTCAAATTATTAAATACATAATAGTCATTCTCGTTGATTTCGTCATATTCAGCATGGATGTGCTTGGTCCATGTTGACCTTTTTTATTTCGTGCAAAAAGTGACATAATCATACATTCGATAGCTACTTTCTGACATACCAAATAGTGCTATGGAACAGCCCGAATTTTTTTTGGTTAAAAAATTGTTTAACTTTATTAAAAACTGGTTAAGAATACCATATGCATGTATTATGTGCCTTTATGCAGCTCAGCCACTGTCATGTAATTGACAAAGTCTCCCCCGCTGTCCCTTTCTTTGTCTATTCATTTCTTCCATTCTTAATTCTTAATTCTTAATTGTCATTTTTATGACATGTGTACATTTTTTATTTTGAGTATTTTGTGTTATTCGACCCAAAAATAATAACTGGAATAAAGTAAATGTAAATATGACTTGCATTGAATTGACTTAAATTATAAAAAAGCCATTTCATGCTCCAGATTCGATTACCTGTCCTGCGCCCTTCATCGAGACACGTAATACGTTCTTGCGTCCTTGGAAGTTGATGTACCGGTACGACGAAACGTTCGAGATAGTCTGCATTGATCGCTCTAATATAACGAGGCTGAGATGCGGAGATGATGGTCGACTAGAATGCCTTGATGGAGGAGAGGAGTGCATCCCCGATGCTCCCATCTGCCAGACGCCTTACCGTGCATATGGAGGTAAGATAAGTGGCGTACTGCATGTTTGCCCAGCAATGATGATGGTGATGATGATGGCGCCCGCAGTAACATGCGAAAGTACAATTTCAAATGTGGTTCTATTCGTGTCACCTCGAAAACCATAGTCTCACCTACAACCTCGCATGTTAGCGTCTGAGAAATAGACATGTTAGTGGTATCACCTTTTCCTTTTCTCTCTCAGATGAAAAATTGCTCTTGATAGGAGGAGCCAAGCCCACACAAGGCCGTGTTCTAGTCAACCGTGATGGGCAATGGGGATCCATCTGCGCGGATGGGTGGAACCTGGCGAACGCTCACGTCATCTGTGCTCAGCTGGGGTTCGGTCCCGCTCGGAACTTGGTCCACTCTCCTCAATTAACGCCGAATCGATCCAAGCAATACCTGTTTCGGGAGGTGGGATGCACCTCTAGTGATACGAACATCTTGGGCTGCAGCATGAAGCACATGTCGGCTGGTGACAAGTGCCTGTCACGTCATGAGGTAGAAGTCGACTGCTCTCCAGAGAAAGCAGGTATACCGAACATACGATTTATTCTGGGGTCTGTACCGGAGTATCTACCCAATTTCATCATTAAGATTTGACACCTCAAAGTTACTCAGACCATCCAAGTTATTGACAAAAAAATGCTGTCGGCCTGACCGTAACTTACTTAACATCCCGATCCGAATGTAGGTTTTAAGGGGCTCTGCATGGGGATAAACTCGATGGCTACAGTCAGAATGACACACATTTTGGTAATGACGCAGATTGTCTAAGTAACTTTGAGAGGTCAAATCTTATAGGTAGAATCTTGTGAATATTTCGGGCTCCTGGCCTACTAGGCTTTAACGTGTTTGAAACTGAAATGGCAATAGTTTACGTTATAGTTGACGTTGTTTGATTGTAATAATAAGATGAGCTCAGTAATGCAAGGTAGCCACATCAGTTGTAATACTGCTCTCCGTGTAGGCCCTGCAACCATAATCGATCATTGCCAAGTACCCATGTAATACACCCGGGTCGAGAGGGACAATGTTTGTCCGCAAAGCACATTGTTGTTGAATGACGTAATAAGCACCCAGCAAGGATCGAACCCAGAACTCGTATGAGAGTCTAGAGTCTTCACCATTATACCACACTACCACAGTACTCAAATTGTGATTTATTTATGAATCCGAGTACCAGATGCATTTAATTTCTCGGTCACTCCTTGAACATCCACCAATTTATCCGTGACTGTATATATCCTTAATGTATGATGATCCCGATTATGATACTCAAGAATTATTCCTTTATGCATGATCACAGGAAATAAAATGAATATATTCTGGGCCAAAGTGTGGGCGCCATTTAGTTCTTTTTTCGTATTCTCTCTCTCAAGTATCAGAACTCTTTTCAATTTTCGTTCTGTTTCCAAACACAGAGCCGCAGTCAAATTCGTGTCGCACCAAATGCGGACCGCCGGGTCTCCCGCCAAATACACTCGCCAAGCCCTTCAAAAATGTGTACGAGGACGGCGAGACAGTGACGCTGTCTTGCGTAGGAAACAGTGCCAAGAAAGTGACACTCACATGCGCTTCAGATGGGCTGTGGAATGGTGGCGTAATCGACTGTGGCCAGTTTCTTCCCCGGGGTAAACTTATGCTTTTTTAAGATGATATATTACCCTGATTATAGAAATATGAAAATATCTTATACAAATACCGACTGCTTTGGGAGGCATGGCTGAAATAATTGCATTGAGATGACGAAGTCAAGGGCAAAGTATATGATTAAACAAAATATCGACTGCATTGAGAGGCATGATTAAAACTACTTTCCCGAGGTCATCTCCGTCCGGGCACCGACGTAATCGAGCGTTCGCCGTCGAGCGATTTAGGTCAAAAATCGAAGCCGCTAGGTCAAAGGCTGACGAGCGGTCGCCGCCCGGTCCCCGCTGGGAGATCAGTCTGTCACTGCCGAGACGCCGCGCGGATCTCCCCGATGTCGCCCAGTTTTGACCTAAAATCGACCGGCGACCGACGGGAAATTGACAGGGCACCGCCCAGGCATCGCTGGTGCTCTACAGCCTGCTCGTTTTCTCCAAAAAATCGTTGGGCGATGCCTAAATTCCAGCGGTAACCGAGCAGGCTACACAAATCGGTCGGTCGTCGCTCTGAGTTGTGACCATATAGCTTTAGTTGTGAAAGAGATCGTTTAAATATGGGCAGATAAGGACTAAGTCTCCCACAGCAGTCTTTCATAACAGAAAAATGTAATTATTTATTTTCGGAATAGTTATTCCTACTCTATTTTGTAGCTTCTGTAATTGATTGATATGTTTCTGATAAGAAGACCGCCATATTATGTCCGCATAATCTAGATGAGGTAGAATAACTGTTTTTTAATTAAGTTCCAAGTTTCTTCTATTAATTTATTTTCCTAAACGACGGAGAAATGAAACCATGCGACCAAACTTTTTCACAAAGATGAACAGATTTACATGTACATCCAACTTCAGTTCTGCATCAATGTACATACCCAAGTATTTCAACAATTTCACTTGATTGATTACATGACCATTGATACTTATATCAAGTCTGTTACACTTTTTGGGCATGTGTCTGTTTCCAATGAGCATACTCATGGTTCTATCATAATTAACCTTCAGTCTATTTCTGCTAATCCATCTGTCCAGTTTGACCAATTTATGCCTCCGAGTGCCAGATGCATTTAATTTGTCTGGCAACCCTTGAACATCCACCAATTTATCCGTGTGTCTATTCCGATATCCTTGATGTAATGATGATTCCGATAATGATACTCAATTAATAATAATGATAATAATATGTTCATTTATATAGCGCTCTCATACAATAGGTTTCACAGCGCTTTACAAGGTATGAAGGTGGGAAATCTGTTAAATAAATGCGTCTTCAAGTGCTTCTTATGGGTGTCTAGTACGGATGTTCTGTACGGATGTTCCGGGGCAGTTGATTCCAGAGGCGGGGTGCATATGATTGAAAAGCATTGTCATCTCTCACTGTGGATGTTCTTGGTATGTGGAGAAGAGAGCTGTCTGTTGTTGGGCGGAGACCGCGTTGTGCTGAGTGATAAGATGAGAGAAGAGTACCGAGTTAAGATGGGACTCGGTTGTGGAGACATTTGTATGTTAAAGTCAGGATTTTGAATAGTATACGTTGTTTCACGGGGAGCCAATGGCGGTGCGTAAGCAATGGGATCACATGGTCTTGTTTACGAGCTTTGAAGATCAGCTTTGCAGTACGGTTCTGAACACGCTGAAGCCGTTGAAACTGCAATGCACTTATTCCACTGAGAAGTGAGTTTGAATAGTCTAGGCGGGACAATGCAACAGCTAGGCGGGACAATACAACAGCTCTGCAAGCGTGTTCACACGCCTCCTTCGTGATGTAAGGTCTGGTGCGAGCTTTGTTCACTAGATGATAGTGTAGGCCCTTACACATGGCAGATGCCTGGCGATCCATTTTCAGCTAGGACACCATCAAACTCCACCCCAAGACTCCTAACATATGTGGCTGGATGGATAGTAATGCCTGCGAAAGAGAGAGAGAGAGAGAGCAGTCTGCCACAAGTCGTTGTAACTGAGGTGTTGAGATGACAAAAAATATTTTTGTCACAATTCAGTTTTGTTCTGCTGCATCCATTTCATGATCTCTTCAATGTATGTCGGCTTGTCTCGGATTTGCAAATATATACAGCTGGATATCATCAGCATATGAATGGAAGTTAACTCCTTCATGAAGCCTGATGGCAGGAGCTGAGTATACAAAGTGAAAATATGAGGGCCAAAGACAGACCCCTGTGGCACACCATACTTTAGGGCCTGTGGTTCAGATAGTTCACAGGCCACCTAATTACACCTGCTCGTACAACCAGCATCTAACAGTACCCGTGATATCAAAAGTGCCCAACATTCTTTCAAGCAAAATTGGATGATCTACACTTTCAAAAGCTGCCGATAGGTCAAGGAGAGCAACAAAAGCAACCAGTTTATTACCAATGGCATGCTGTATGTCATTTTTTAAACTCTCAACAGTGCTGTCTCTGTGCTATGGTTGGGACGATAGACTGGCTGAAAGTCCTCAGCAAGGGAGTTATGTTCCAGGGCTCTGATACTTGCCGGTTTGTCATCTTTTCAGCAGTCTTTGACAGGAAAGGGATGTTGGAACTGGTCTGTAGTTACTAAGAGTGTCTTGATCAAGATTCAGCTTCTTGATCAGAGGCGTAACAAAAGCTTCTTTCAGAGATGCAGGGAATACTCCAGATGTCAGTGATGTGTTAATACTTGACACGATGAATGGAAGAAATGCATCAACATTCTCTTTAAGCAGCCACGTTCGAATGGCCTCCATATATTCAGTCTCTTCAGATTGCGCGAAAAAGATGTCACATTCTGCAGCGTTGGCTTTGCTGTGTCCACTACACAAATCAGAACACAGTGATTAGAGTACAGTAGTCATGGACTTTACAGTCCCTGACAACGAAATCGCTGTTTCTGGAGATAATTAGGTCAAGCGTATGACCATGTCTGTGGGTGCGTTCACTAATGTGTTGCGTAAGTCCTGCAGTCAGCAGTCTTCAATTGGTTCTTCGAAGATGGTGGAGGTCTATGTATCGCTATATAACAGATTGCTTTACAAGGGTCAGTAACGCAAAGTCTCTCATACGTTTCATATCCAGCAGGTTCGATATTGACGCTAGAAAGGTTAAGTGAAGTTCTGAAAATCACACCTATATTCCTCCATGAGCATCATTATAGCACCTCGCGTTACCTTGCATTAACAAAAGTATAAGTTAGAGTAATTTCTTTGATTACGACAGGATCCTCACTGTTCAGCCATGTTTCAGTCAGAAACATGATGTCCACATTGCACTCAATTATGTAATCAGACATCAGAACAGTCTTGTTTCTTTAGGAGTTGCAGTTCCACAAGTGAACAGTAAGTTCATCATTCCTTGCCCTCGGTATGGACACAAGGTTTCCTTGCAGTAGGCACTCTTTCTTATTGGAGCATGGTTGTTTTCTCGAAAGGCTTGTGCTAACAGGAATTGCGTTCACATGCCTTTGAGTGTACTCGAATCTTGTATAAAGTTCATTTGGTGGCTCATTAGGATATTTCCTGTTGTGAATATGTCTTCCACCTCTTCTGCTCCTTACTTTTGCAATAGCCCGAGGTATTGCATGTGAGAATAAGCATAATGGTGTAGCATAGATTCTTGACGCCTTGTGTCTCTTTTTCTCAAGTATCAGAACTCTCTTTTGTTTTTAATTTCCATTCTGTTTCCAAACCTAGAGCCTCAGTCGTCTTCGTATTATTCGAACTGCGGACCGCCGGGTCTTCCGCCAAATACACTCGCCAAGCCCTTCAAAAATGTGTACGAGGCCGGCGAGATAGTGATGCTGTCTTGTGTAGGAAAAAGTGCCAAGAATGTTGAAATCACATGCGCTTCAGATGGGCTTTGGAGGGGTGGCTTGATCGACTGTGACCAGTTTCTTTCCCGGGGTAAACCTATGCTTTTTTAACATGATATATTACCCTGATTATAGAAATATGAAAATATAGTATACAAATACCGACTGCTTTGGGAGGCATGGCTGAAATAATTGCATTGAGATGACGAAGTCAAGAGCAAAGTATATGAATAAACAAAATATCGACTGCTTTGAGATGCATGGTTAAAACACTTTCCCGAGGTAATCTCAAAACTGTGCTGTGTCGTGATACGGAGTTCAAATTCAAGTTCATTTATTTTCCACTTAAATTTGTTTCCTCATTCACATAGCTTATTGTCTTTCTTATACATCCTTTATGTACTTATAAACTAAAACAATATACAAATTATTTTGTCTAACCATGATGATATTAAAGCATACAAGTCAATTACAACATAATGAATAGGTTTAAGCGTTTCCTCATTCATTGTATATGGCAAGGAGAAAACGTAGAACATTACAAGACAAACTAACACTGTCACAAGAACTTGGGCACACGGATACTAGACAATACAAAAAAGAATGGACAATAGTAGGGATCTACAGCTGATATTTCAATGGTAAGTTTCTAACGCTACGTCGGGGCATAATGATGTAGCACTATAAACATAAACCATTACGTAATTATGAGCGTATACATGCATAGACAGGTTATCACAAGCGTCTCGAATGATTTATCATATAAATTAGATGTAGATATTAAATGAGTTTTACAAATTACAATGCTTTAAAAAGAAACATCTTTCTTTCCGTTGAGGGTATATATAACACAGTTTCGAGATCACTCAATGGATATGGAAGTAGCCAAATAATTAGCAGTCGATGTTTGTTTTTTATACTGCATCTCACGTGTGGTTACTTAAAATATGATATTTTGATTTGGAGAAGAAAAAAAAACATGCCTCTCGAAACATTTCTGTTCGGGTTTGTATAGTCCTAAATACAATATAACTTCATGCGCATTTAATTCTTCCTAGCATTGTATGCACAGGAATAACTATAATTATTTTTTGTCCAGTCAATATGTTTCACTATATGATTGTCTATTCTTCACGCCCATTCTATCGGTCACTTAGAGGCTTAAAGTCTTGGTATGCAGTGTATTATTTATATCACATTTCACTATCTCTGATGCTACTGTATATTTGTTTATAGCTTATACAATCGTATGTAAAATCAGAACAGGAGAAAAAGCACCGTCTCCGAAAGCATAATACACTGTAGTCTTGAGAAATACACTGTAGTCTTGAGAAACACAGGAAATAGAAGCGTAAAACAGTGTAGTAAGCCCAAAATAATACCAACACATTAATAGTAAGAAGCTAAATTTGACCAAACATAAAAGAGAAACAGTATTTGGGGGGTTAATATATTCTAATATAATTGTAGCTATAAAAAAGTATTATGTTGCCTATTACATCATTTTTGTAAAGTGCATTTTCATCCACCATTCTCTACCCTTCCCTATCCCTCCTTTGTTCTTCTCTCTCCCTCTCTCTCTCTCTCTTTCTGTCTCTCTCTCTCTCTCTCTTTCTGTCTCTCTCTCTCTTTCTGTCTGTCTCTCTCTCTCTCTCTCTCCCTCTACCTCTGTTTCTCTTTTCATAGAAATGGAATGGCTGATTGGAATCGGGATTGGAATAGTTTCTCTGCAAGTCATCATTTCCATGATAATGTGGCGCTGTTGTCCGCGCAGGTAAATTAAGGTGCTGTTTTACTAAGATGTGCAATTCAACATTTATCTGAAATGATTTGCCTTCAGCAATCTCATGATCACTTCTGAATATGTAAAAATGTATACACGCACTTCTTCAGCATTTTTTATTCAAGTCATACGCATTTTCGACACCAGATTTACGAAAATTGGGTGTAGCTTCCAACAGCTAAGTCAACCCAAAGTTGACGAATTATGGATGTTTTGTACGGAATCATTTCGATTAGTATTATCCTAAATTCCTAATGCATGGTGATTTTCGTCTGTTTGATCTTAATATTGATTCAGATGAAAGCTTCGATTTTCTAACATACAAAACAAAAAAATCAAATAAGAATGAAGGAAACAGAATAAATCCATAAAAGAATTATATACTTAAGGACTGAAATTGAACCGGGTGGTTCATTTGGGACTTATAATTTCTAGGCCTACGGTTAATCAAATACGTCTGGCACAAAAACACTCGCAAGATGCATGATTTTACGTCATTTATGTACACTTTATTCTACTTCATTAAGTACATTTGATTCGATTTCTACATCTAATTCATTTTGTGTAAACATTTGTGTGAATTGTAAAGGTTGACACAATAACATTTTAAAAAATTATATCTCTGTACCCCTTCTAGGCAGGTGCCAGCGGTGGAAGTAAGGGATGACGCCCCGCCCCCTGAAAACGAAGCTAAAGTTCAACCAGTCAATCAGCAGCCTGTTCTAACACAGCGCCGCACACAAACCAACGATAATAAACAAGAGTAGATTCACTTACGGAGGGGCGTCACTTTTAATGGGAGTGGTGTCGTTACCATGGTTATTTTACCAATGACTAAGCTGAAAGTGCTTTTTTCTCCTTTCAACGAGCAAGTTGAACAAAGGTCCTTAGATTTGTAACTGTGTCAACACATTGAAAAAGAAATGAACAAGAAATAAGAAGATAATAGCTTTGGGGGTCTGCATGTACATGTAACAGATGTCTAGGGCTTTTATAGATCAACATCTCCTGATTGAACATCATTGATGAGGTCTGAATCTCATATGCCTCTCACACACTTTCAAACAGAAAACTACCCCTCTAAAGATAACCCCAATTATTATTGATAATTATGATAATAGCAATAATGATCATAGTAATAATGATAATAGTAATGATAATAATTATAATAATACAAGTAATAATAATAATAATGATAATGGTAATAAAAATGATAATAATTATAATAATGATAATAACAATCATTATTATCATATAATGTCTTGTTTACCCAGGGTAGCCTCATCGGTGTTAATACCGTTCTCCCTGAGGGCCGTCCATCATTTTACCCCCGGCTTTAGCCGAGCTCCCATGACAAGGCGCTCAAGCATTCAAGGAATTTGTTCCTACCGGGTACCCATTTACCTTACCTGGGTGGAGTGTGGCAAATATAGATTAATATCTTGCCAAATTATCTGAGGAGAACTACTTAATGGTAGTGACATCTGAGAGAGGTTTTTGTCCGATGTTAGTTGTCCTAGGGTGGTTGTCAGTGGGGAGTTGTCTTGGATCACTGTTCTTGGGATAGGCATAATTAACTTAACTGATATTACTTCTCCGGATGTAGTTTCATCGGAAATTAGATGTCCTAGGATGGGTTTTCGTTGTCCCTAGTAATAAGACAGGAGGTAGTGTAAAACAAAAAGTGTGAATGTGATTCGTAAATTATTCTGTGAAGGCTTCCACATTTGTATTTCGATACCAACCTCTACCCTTCCCCCAGAAATATGGAAAAACTCTATATAATTAATCATTCATTTTTATGTAATGCCTTATGTTTTGAAAATATGTTTGTATTGTATTTTTTCCGATGTATGGTAATATTCTTATAATTCGTGTGTGGAATACCATACACACGGACATACTGAAAAACAGCCTTTGGGACTGAATAAATAAAATCAACAAACAACAAACTTCCAATATCATGCTTTAAATATCAATAAAAGAGAGTTAGTTCTTGTATAGCGCTAATGTCTGTCAAACTTGAGACTCCTGACGCTCCGCTATTATTAATTACCCCGGCTTTACCATGGCTGCCATGTACCCATTTACCTCACCTGGGTCGAGTGTGAGTTTTTAACGTAGATTAATCCGGGGGGGATACTCACATATTACGACAAACGGAGTGTGCCGCTCTAATGGGTCACTTTTTCACACAAAAATCCCTAAACATGGGTCCCATTTTGAACAAAAATAACACTAAACATGGGTCCGTTTTTCCAAAATTTTCGGGTGTTGGCATGGCATTAAACACCAGAAAATTGTGTAAAATGGGCCTTTATTTCGAGAAAAATCCCCCCAAAATGTCCCTTAAAAATGGGTAGGGGTTTCAAGGCTTGAGCGGCACACCCTGTCCAAACCAAATCTGATCCCCCGAGATTAATGTCTTGCCAAAGGACCTTGGTGCTGTGGCAGGGATTCGAACCGCGTACACCGTGGATCACAGTCCGGCGACTTATTCACTAGTGAGACCATGCACAGCACCAATATTAAACATGTTCTTCAAACGTGGATCGTCTATGTGATGTAATTTTACCTTATGGAATGAAGTAGCAGAGGAAAGGGGTATATAATTGCTACAAGCTATATTTGTTTTTCTTCTTTTTTTAAAGCTATTAAACAATTTATATTATTTTATTTTGATTCTTATCTGATTTTTCCGCTTATGGAATCGAAGATGAAATGAATTATTTACTACGGTCATACTAATTATGAGGCTCAAACATTCACCTTCTCTTTTATATCAGTCTGGTGCCCAGGCACTCAAGACTATATTATCTTCTTATTTGGTTCCCTCTGAAATAGTATAGTTTATGATTATAGTCAAATTCCATTATTATATAATATCTAGTACAGTTCTGTTTACTTTGGGTCATATTGGCAGCATTTACGACTTTCGTTGGTTCGTGTGTGTATGTGTGTGTCTGTTTCTTTCTTTTTTCCTTGCAATTTTTTGCCAGATAAGTCTTTCGTAAATATGCACACTTAGAATTAACCATACGTTCTATCTGTATATAAGTATATAAGTACGTGAAATCGCGTGCTATTAGTTTTACTTCGGGGAATAAGTTTTTAAACAACACTTTTGGTAGAGGTATGGAAAAAAATGTTTGATAATTTTAGGGGCATGTTGATGATGTATCAGCTATGGTAATATAATAATTTATGTGCTGCTTTTTATTTCGAATGTTTCATCCAACACAGCAGTCACTGACATGTTTACGAATAAACTGACATTTACAAATAAAACGTTGTGCTAATTCCATATTAATCTGTATAGTTGTTTTAAAGACTAAATTGGCTTTGAGGCAGATCGGTCTTTTGATAAACAAGTTATCCACAAGCGCATGCTACAGTTCGAGCAAAGTTTCTGAATGAAGAAAAATATCCTTCCTGGTGGGAAGTCTCTGGGTTAAACTGTTTTGTTGGAATGATCCGATTATGTTGAAGATAATCCCTGTAGTGTTGTTGAAGACTTTACTCTGATTCTTGGCGAGGAGGTAACAACTATAATTCCATAAAATTGAAAGAAAGTCACCTATACCGGGTTCGGAGTTGTATTTTGGATAGGATTAATTAAACATCCCCTTTTCTTACACGACTTTCTTTCTATCTATGTTACGCTATTCCAAATGATTGGGAACTTTAGTGTTTTTTTAATACCCCGGCCCCTCCCCTAAAAAAATCCTGGATCTGCCTTTGTATAATGATCTAGATAAGAAGCAGGAAGCTTTTCCTTGGGACCCGGGAATAATTCGTTTTACAGGAACTGAATTCTCATTGTGAGAGGAAGTAGTCCTTACAGGTCCGTTCTAACGAGGAGCCGGTTAGCAAAGATTCAAAAATACTTCATGAGCTTTCTCATTCTTTGTATGTCTGTTTGGAAGAATATCAGAGGCGAAATCTCCCCTGAAAAAGTTAAAAGAATCGGTCTTCAGATACAGTATAGTTATAGAAATATGAAGAAAAATAGCTGAAAAGTTGCTTGCCACATGTGTGTGGTCCCTTTCCCATGCAGTGCATGTGATTTTTAGAAGTTATTTCAGTAATATCTCATTTTGATCACTCCAAAACCTCACAGTACACACAAATCCTAATGTGGGCCTACGTCATTATCAATCGGAGGCTTGCCTAAAAAAATTCCGGCAAATGTTGCCGTGCCGGGGCTCGAATCCACAACCTCAGTATCCCCGTCTGTTCCAACTACACGACTACCACTATATCTATACACCTCTCATACAATACATTTCCATATGTATAAGGTTCATCATGTATTGTCCATTTAGCGATGGAAATGTGTTGTGTTTACATAGTAGCCTATATAGATATATAAATAGAAATATACACATTCATACAAAAAAGACAAGTTCGATAAAAGATATTTTGAATCAACAGACAGAAACAAAAACAAGCATAGACGTGTCATGCATCGAAACTAATCTGGGAAAATAATATATATACATGGATACAAAGTTCTGATAAAGATGACAAATAAATCGTGGGCTTTAATTGTCATTCTCTGTATGTCTGTATGGATACATGGATAACAAGCTCATCATCCCATATCATATTGGTATCATTCATAATGAGTGTAATGTTTTGAAGACAAAAAAGTGATTATATAGAAAGAATATATTTCTGCATTAAGATTTGCAAAGTGCCTGATATGCTTGTAGTCCAAAAAACATTCATTCATAAAGAGAGTGATGTGAGCTGGGCCGGTGGGGGATTTCTTCCAGGATTTGTACGACCTTTGCCTCATGCAGCCACCTGTTTGACCCCTTTTAAAGGCAACGCCCCGCCCAAATCCTGCTCCGTACATGCATGGCCCATTTCCCGGGCCTGATTATCTCATAAAGTTCATAACCATTCAAATAAAAGCAGAAACACCAGGGGGGTGTTTCACAAAGATCCTAAAGTCGAACTTAACTCTAAGTTGGACTTAAAAACTATGGAAAGCCAGTTGTAGCCTTAAAAAAATATATATTCAAAAGCGAAAATTCAAGTATTTTAGACTTTTTATTAATTCCACATCAAGAACATGAACATCTCTTTGATAAATAGAAAATATGAATGATTGAAATCAACATTTTATGCCTTTTAAAATAACCTTTTTCATAGTATAGTAATATTTTCATAGATGCTAATGGCTTTCCATAACTGTTAAGTCCAACTTAGAGGTAAGTTCAACTTCGGATCTTTGTGAAACACCCCCCAGTACCTCGTAGATGGATAACATGTATGGTAGTCACATTTCGATCCAACTTTAATAAAGAAAAGGCATTTATTAAATTATTGCACAAAAAGGCAAACCGTAATTCGTACAGATAAATTTTGTATAGAAGCAAAAACGAAACGCATAGAGAAAATTCTGCGCAGAGCAAAACTGCACCCTCTGACACCAATCCTTACAGATGAGTGACCTTAAAACAGAGTCAGTGGGAGACAAAATCAGGGCAAATGCTGAATGTGAACAAGACTGATTGTAGCATATTCTTTTCAGTCTGACTACCGTTTCACATGCCCGCGTGAGCAAGAATAAAAGCCAGATCGGGGGTGTGCAAAGCCAAGGATGAATGTTGAAGTACGGTACAAGCCCTTTAACTGAGATTTTAGTCTCAATGTTCAGACTCGAAGTGTAATTCATTGACAACAGACCGATATACTAACATATTCAAATTTAATGCATACTTTTGGCTTGCCTGAGCTTTGCCCGACATAGCAACAAATAATGTATGCACACTGGATTCCAAGTATTGTAAGTTCATTCATCAATAACATGTTAATGGATACCTCGTCACTAGATCCCCAGGAAAGAAACATCCATAAATTTGAACTTATATTAGTAAACCAGTCGATTGTGAGTAAAATAGTACAATTACTGTGCCCCACAATGATACACATCAGTCCAAATTGATGTAGAAATATAATATGATTGATTATGATGGCCGTCTTCCTGCTCTCTAATTTCCAACCTAGCCCCATGTACCTCCTCATTTCTCCTCCATAATGAAAACAAAATGGGTGCTCAATAAGCCATGAATAAGACTTGTCTTAATTATGTCTGGGGATTGCCCTTCAACATTGCCAATCCCCCACCCCCTCCCCCCCCCCCAAAAAAAAAATACAAAAGACATAATTATGTAATAGACCTACGCAATCTTGAGTCCATCCCTGAACATTGAAAACTTGTTATTTCAAAACATCCATTTCAAGACTATTTTATTACCCTTGAAGCGTCATTTCGATTGCGTTATTACTTTCGCCAATCAAGTCTCGCAGTTAGCTAATACACCAGTCATTCAACGCAATGACATTTTGCAAACACGATACGACGTCGCTCTCACGGTGACGCCGCGTTAATTGCACAGGTCGCTGGGTGACGCAGTATTACGTCAGGCGATTGACGCATTGTGTGCAACAGGGATTAACGGATCATAGATTTAATCAAATTGAAATGTACATCCTTCAACTTTACAGCGTGTAGGCCTACATGTTTAGGTGTATGAGCAGGGGTGGGGTCTGCAGTCACCCTAAGAATTCTGAAACTGCCAATGATCGGACAACCGTTATGGCGTTTACCTATGGAAACCTATAGAACTTACATAAAAGATCACAAGTTAAACATGGTTTTATATCATATATAATTATGTATAATGAAACAGCCCCCTCCCCCAATTCCCCTTAAAATAATCTTGTTAGTACTGAAAGATGTTTTCTTCTATTTGGGAAAAATATTGGTAATTTAAAAATAAACTAAACTGACACTCAATTTTAAAGGTGTCGATTGCTCAAATATAATATTTCTATTCAAATCCCAAAGTTATTCAAACCCACGGTTGAAAAATATTCAATAATTATTCTGCTCTAACTCAACGCTACGATATACGATATTCAATTCCTGAATTGAAATTGATCAAATTTATCTAATATTTTAACACCAAGTATTTATACGCCTACTTTGTTATTCAATGAACAAAAACCTTCTACATTCGAGACTAGGAAATTAGATTGGCTAATGTTCACCCCATAACGCACGCGAGCTCCAGAGCCTCAGCACAGTTCCGACTTTACGAACCCCTATACAATTACTAGCGCACAACTACCTGTTAGCACGTTCGTCAGTGCTAACCCTAAAAATAACGCACACACTCTCCTTCTCCTTTCCTCTGCCTCTATCTATTGTACTACTGTTCCCGGGGTCTAATTCACGTAAGTAGACAACCAATTTTCCTCTAGCTTATAAATATGATGGTATTATCATGTGACTGGTCGATATCATGTGAGGAATGATATTTTATGAGTGTGTGTGGTGATTTTGTTTGTGGTTTTGAACGTCGGAACAGTTTTGTAGCTAGTGAGTGCGATTACTTTTGTTCTGTTGGCCAACGCCCATTTTGGATGTTGCATGGCTTTTAACAGTAGTCAAATATTGTCTGACCATTAAAGGAAAAAGAGTAAAGGGAACTTTTTCTTCTTTTCCAGTAATATTATTTCAGTTACTTGAAAGTCATTCAAGTAAGATCGTTGATATTCAAATGGAGCTCCTCATTAAATAATAAGGATATTCGTGATTAGCATATTTTGTTTGTGGCAATTTTATTATAGCTTCCTTAACTCGTCGGGATCCGTGAGTGCGTGGGAGGTGGGAAGTGGATTGTAGTGTGTGTTGTATGTGTTTAAGGTATGCAGGTTGGCTTTCACAAAAAGGGCAATTTACAAAGTCACTGTAGGGACAACTTCTTGCATTTAATTATGATCAGCTCACATAAACAATCCGGCCGAATGTGGTTCGAAAGTTGTCATTTGTACGATACTTAAAGATCTCCAAAATTTGGTTGTTATATTCGAGGCATCAAAATAGAATCTTCTATGTGTCTGTGAAGTTAACACGATTACTGAAGGACGAAAAATGTTTTTTTTCCCCTTCTTCCTAGACCTTTAATAATCCAGACAATTTTAATCAATTTGTGTTGGTAGTGGGGGCGGGGCGTTGCTTTTAAAGGGTTCAAAATGCTATGAAGCATTGAATGATAACGTACACATTTAGGATGCTCTTTCCTCTTAATCTTAAAAGCATGACACCGCATAATTTCACCGACATTATGATAATGACTGTTAATGATCCAACATTCTTTCTGTTTAGGTGGAAGTAGAGTGTACTTAATACCTTATTTGGTAAGCACTGTAAGGCCTTTACATAAAAGATCATTGTGGTTTTTTACTCCCCTTTTTTTCTCCTTTTTTTTTGTCTTGCCATTTTTTGTTTGTCTTGCTACTATATCCGCTTAAGACCTGCACCCACCCACACGTTTCCGACTTTCTTTTTTTTTTGTCGGATTCCCTCGGAAATGTTCAACGTTACGGTGACATCGTATTAAAACAGAATAAGTGAAGAGAGAGAAGAGATTATGTTTAGATTGATAACGAGATAGATAGATAATATAAATTATAGCGCATTAATGATTGCATTGAAAAAATAATTAGATAACTCTTTTAGTTATAGATGGATATAGGAAGAAAGATGCCTCTAGAGATAGATTGATACACACATACATAGTAAATATATATATAGAGATAGATAGACAGAGAGACCAAGAGAGAGAGAGAGAGAGAGAGAGAGAGAGAGATAAGTAGATATATAAGTCAAGAGAGAGAGAGGGAGGGAGAGAGAGAGAGATAAGTAGATATATAAGTCAAGAGAGAGAGAGGGGGATAGGGAGAGAGAGAGATAAGTAGATATATAAGTCAAGAGAGAGAGGGGGAGGGAGAGAGAGAGAGAGAGAGAGAGCAGTCTACACTATACAATTATGTTAGCTAAGTCATGTACATTGGATTTGCTCATTCGATGGATGTCGGATTTATGTCGTAGTTATGCTGTTCGAGGGGATCGCTTTTTTATATATTGAAAGGTGACAATTTACATTATAGAGCTCACTAAGCATGAAGTAATTACACTTTTTTGTCGAAAGACGTTTGCTGGAAGCACCAGATGTTTTTTTTTTTTATAGGAGAGGCATAGACCCTAACGGCTAAGGCCCTTTAGCTATGTCTCTTCAAGAGGGACAATTTTTCACTTGAATTCTTCATTTTTTGTATCATTATCATCATTAATTTACTATTCGAGTTTCTCCTCCTATCGTAATATATAAAATATGTAGCTAACATCAGATCACTGTCGGGTGATTATATCAGCTATATAAGTAATCCGATTCTTGTGACCCTTTTTACCATTACATTAGTGGTACTCGTGTCGTTGTCATGGTAGCAACTTATTAGTTGATTACGCCTGGCGGATATATGTGACCGAAAGAGATAAAATGATGACTTGTCTATGTCCATACATGCGACGCCCAACATGCACACATGTTACGTAACATGTGTTGCGTAGAGACCCGATCTGTCATAATGACATGGTGTAATTTAGTCATCGAAACTACACCATATGGCCATAGCAAGTCAATTACCTATATTATTAGTAGATAAGAAAATGTTTCATTTTTGCTTGTAGAAAGAGAAAAAAGCGTTGATAATATGTACGTCTTTGTTGGCGGAGTAGAAGCAAACACTATCTGCAGAGGATAGGCCAACACAGTTAATCGATCGGGCAACCAATTTGGAGGAGTAACTGCCCTGCACCCCCCCCCCGCTCCCCTCCCCGCTCCCCTCCCACCATCCCCACCCCCGATATATACGCCCCTTCACATATAAACTGGAAAATAATTGAACCATACAAATTAGATTAACTCATACTCATGATAGTTCTATGCATGTGCATCTAGTACGTACCGTCAACGTGTGTTATTCATTTGAAGCATCCATAATGAATTACAATTATTGGCTTTAGTCCAGAGAGTAAAGGTACGGACTATAATTCTTGGCAATGGTGTGCATTGCTTAGTTAGAAACACAAGAATTATTCTGATCTTCAACATTCACTTTCCATAATTTATATATTCTCACCAGGAAATAGAATAGTGGGTCTCTTGTTACTACCACGGTGTGTGTGAATATAATATTATAAGTTACCAAGACAGCGGTTCATGAAACCGTCATAAGACTGAACATGTATCAAATTTAATACACGTTTCAATGGGATGTCGCTGACCTTGTTATTGAGACAGTTTCGTGAAACGATCCCCAGCACTACATTCCAAGGAAGCTTCATAAAGTTAGTCATGTATTTTGAGAACAGAAGTTCGTGTGTATTATTCTCATAGTATACCTGGCAGGTAGAAGTTCCTTGAAATGCAAGAGCGCCATAATGGCAGCCATGCTAAAGCCGAGGTAATAAATGTGGAGCGCCAGGAGTGTCAAGTCTGACAGACATGAGCGCTACACAAGAACCCACTATTATTAAATTACTATTACTATGATATATTACGAGTATAGTTTCCCTAAGGCAGTATTATGTTACTAGTATAGGACTACTGCCGTCTGTAAATATGTGAAAACTGGTCGTCTCTCCATATCTCAGTTGCAACAACAAAAATGAGAAACACAGATTTAACGGAAAGGTTCAGGCAATTATTCTAAGAATCCATTTCCTTCCTTGTTTAGTGAAGTGTTGTTTTTTCCATACGTAGCAACGGAACACGAATACTCGATATTGTACTAGATATTTTAAAATCATGTACGGTTTCCATATTTGGGAATGGTAAAGGGATGCATTTCTTCGAAGAGATGTTATTCAGTGCCTAAAATGCTATTGACCGCGTTCTGGTCGACAGGCCTACATAACTCACACTCCTACAGAGTCACTCGAGTGGTGAATGATATATTTTCCAAATTACTTTGAAATATCTTTATGAATAGGTGAACAATAAGTAATTGAATATACGAGGTACTGAGCTTGAATGGAATTGCAGGTAGTCTATTCATTTGTGTTCGTAGTTCTCTGATCTCAGTGCGTGTTCGCCTTCCGGCAAGTTTCTGTTATATTGTTAACATATTGTTAAATTGAGAAAATATTCTATACTCATCAATTAAATGAACAGAATAGGTTTTTAGACGGTTTTCCTACATTTTTAAAAACATAAATGATACTTAAAGTTATTCTTTAAAAAATCGCGATTTCCTGAACCAAGTCTACACGTACATGTATTGTCACCCCCAAGTTAAAGGCGATCATTACTATGATAATGAATCGACCATAAATTCCGCACCTTTGATTTTATGGGTTTTCTCATTAGTTTCCTAACCTTTGCCATGCTTGGGAAATGCATCAACAACTCTAGGCTATATTGCTATCGCTTTTAGTTGTCTTCTGTTATCTAAATTCCGTGTATAATCGTATAGAGGCACGATGGCTCAGTGGTAGAGCAGTGGTCTCGTAACCGGAAGGTCCTGGGCTCGAAACCAAGTCAATTCGCTCGCTTCCTTTGGTAAGGCATTAATCCTCATTACCAAGTAAGCCTGCTATAAAATAGAACACCCCACCACCCCACCGCCACAAAGGTGATTTTTTATACTAGGTCTTTGATTTGTAGAATATGTCGATATCGCGCGTAGCTTATGCTAAATGAATTTTAAAATACTAGGCCTACAAATGTTCTGTAAACATGACGTAGTTTTCTATCACGTGACCAGTGCCTCAAAGGAGCTTAGTTGCCAATAGCAACCCGTCTGTAAAGTTGAGTTGTTGTAAAGGTGAACAATAATTTGTTAGCTATCTCATTCAGCTTATGTCAGTTTTGAAGAAAATCATAATAGAAGTGTCCCTCGAAGTGATTTATTATCAAATGACCCGATATTCAAAATTTGACCAGCGCATGATTTAAGGGATAGAACGGGGAACGTGTGTGTTTGCGTGACAAATATTTGAACAAAATGATTAATAAAAAAGGGGCATGAGCACATTGGAACAATGCGGCTGTTGCATATAGGATTTCTGGCAGAAACAATAAATGGCCCATATAATTTCTATATAGATGATTTCAAGCCTTATCGTGTAAATGAAATGTTCACACTGCACAAACTGTGAAACAAAATGTGATTTACTTTGGAATCAGAAAGAAATAAAACAGTGAAGCGTGACCAGGGAGTGGCTTTAGAACAATTTCCTAGTGCTGACAATGAGCAAACTGCTTCGACACTATTTACACAATGCAACAAAGTGTGACACATTCGAAGTATATTTTTCACACATTACAAGAACCATATAGGCTATGCAGGTATAGAGGATCTAAAACATCAAAGTGGATTTATCTGTGGAAACTCGTGTTCACACCGTTTAACACAAACGTGAGCCACGCGCAGAGAATGAAAGACGGTATGTATAGGCCTACCACACCAAGGAGACCAAGGAGTTACCACATCAGAGCTCGGTGGTAAATCCTTGCTCGGACTCCATTCTAGGCCTATAAGGTAGAATATGAACATTCTTAAAGTCCTACTAATAATGTAATGCATGCACAGCCATGCAGCTGTTGGTCAAGCCCGGTCTATAGTCCATTTTAAGCTAGAATAAGGTATAAGTTTTCCCTATGACTTAGTTCCATAGATGGTACTGTAAAAGTATAACCCAAAAGTGGCGGTAAAACAATTTTGACAGAGAGAAAGCAGAGTTCATAAATTACTCTAACTTCTAAGACCCCAGAGTGGACTTTGAACAATTTCAAAATGTTAGACTATAAGCAGACTCTGTTCACACTTTGCACAGCACAGTGGTAACGGAGAGCAATCCCAGAATTCATTCATCACCCTGTGGTAACAGCTAGAGGAAATCAGTTCACACACTTCAGGGTGACCATGGTGTGACCATGTCCATGGTGTGACCGAGTGGATTTGGAACCTTTTTCAAAGCGCTGACTATTATCAAAGTGTGTTCACACTGTGCCGCGCAATGTGATGCGCTGTTGTGACAGAGAATCCAAGAGTTGGCGAACCATGTAACCTCCGCCTTCATACTGTTTCCATGCAATTTTTACACTGTTGGATACTAAATTATTCTTTCCGATTTGAGTACTCTAAAGCAGGATACAATCCAGACATAAAGTGCATCACTTTAATCCGTCTTTCTATGGATAATTATCAATCACATTAAAGTGCAAAAGCTTGACGAGATAACCGTTATAAACGGTTGTGGGTTTTTGTTGCAACTTTTTGACATTGCATTCAATATAGGCCTGCTTAGCATTTGATCCAATAAACAGAGTAGTTTAAATGCACAACTATTTTTGAGGAGTGAAACATAACATAGGGTCTGAATTGCAAGACTATAAACTGCATCGCATAGGATCTGTATTGTTGCTAATGAAGCCAGTGAAAAGATAGCTTAGTCTTTACTTCAGATATATTCTGTCAAAGTTTAAAATGTGAATCGGTGCCTGCAATCAATCATTTGGGGAGAATGTATCAATCGAATTTGGCATTTATAACAGAGGGCTTAAAGTGACTGGGTAACATTATAGAAGGTTCATGAAAAAACTGCGTAATTTTTGTATGAAATGTTACTTATTATATTCCTTCTACTGTACTAACCCTCTAGCATGCAAACAATCCTGAAAAAATTCTCAAATAACAAAGATATTTATGGTTTTCTTTGAATGCGTCACTGGTCAACACCTTCTAACAGTAAATTCTCCCAACCATTTTTAAATTTTCCCAACTGTTTTTCCATGAAAATAAGACATAAGACAGGATTTTAAAAATCTGTCAACACTTAAATGTCTGGAATAATATAGAGCCAATCCATAGCTTTGTTACGATTTACATTCACCTAAATTGTAATTGTAAACATAGTTGGGAGAATTAAGGAATCGATCAAATCAGTTTTTCCCAATTTGTATCGTTAATAATGGTCTGTTTTCACTCAAACTTTCAGATTATCTTTAATTTCACATCTAGCATTGAAGTCACCACCTTAGCACCATTTTCTCTCATCTGAACAATGTTACCAAGTCCCTTTAAGAGTCTAAATATTGTTGCGTCAAAATTCTTATCTATTCAGCGCATATTTGCTACATGTTTCTTGAGAATCTCTCTGTTACAAAGGTCAACAAAGCATGTTTACTATGTTGTTACGAAATACAAATATTTACATTTGAAAAAAAGATACGGAAGTTCGTTGCGTACTGTCAATACACGTTAGTATGAAGCACACCACTGAATGTACAATTTAGCCAAACTGAGTCATGGACAAATCCTAAATTAGTGCGTATACTACCGAATCTAGCAAATTTTCTGCATTAAAGAATTGGAAGTGTTCGGTAACTGCAATAACAATATGCTCTATATGAAATACTCTGTGCATGAATAGATTGGAAAAGACTTTTGTATGTTCATGAATAAGTCCAAGCTAGTCTGTCCCATGCGATACCAACCACATCTAAGAACAGGGAATCGACCAGGATTTTCCCTTTCAAAATTGTATTATTATTGATAGAACAACTAAAGCTTGGATCAACCCAAATATAAAATAGAATAATCATTTTGATGATAATGTACACTGTTGCCCATAAAGTTGGTATGAATTTGTCTCATCTCTTTTCATAAAATGATTGTGATAGTATAATTTATTTTATAGACAAAGTTAATATTTTATCAGAACTTTATAGACCCATGTCTGACTTTTTATATTGATCAATAAAATTATGAGAATATGAAAACTTTATATATCAATAATAAAACATATTGGCCCGAATTCACAAAGGAGGTTTAAATTTAACCCATGGTTTAAAATAAGCGCAAATTGAAGCGTACCTTGCCTTGCGCGCGTCTAATATTGGCCCTCTGACTTGTGTCGTGCTTATTTTGCGCGTATATTAAACGATGGGTTATGTAAATGATGGTTTAAACCATGGGTTTAATTTAAACCTCCTTTGTGAATTCGGGCCATTGTCACAATTATTTCGTGAAAAGATGTAAGAAAGAAAAGATCATTCTACCTTTATGGGCAACAGTGTAACAGTTTGTAATCCTACGATACTTTTCTACTTTGGCCAAATATTTATAAATTGCTCACATTCTTTCTCTCTTTCACTATTAATTCACGTACTAAGTTTTGTTTCAATTTACCTTTCTGTTATAGGAGCAATTACCGCTGACATCAGTGACTCATTGGAAATTAATTCACAACCTTGTGTGTGTTAATTACCGTCATTAATTCTACAACTATCACTAGCCATACTAGAAATAGATTCACTCTCTATATGAAGAGTACTTTCATTTCCTATTGCAGCAACGATTATGCTACCTTTTTTTTTTTTTTTGATTACCATATCGTAAAGTGTACCCGCAAATTGTGCAAAAACCCTGCCGTGATCAGTGATACTGATAAATGACATAAATTACTAGGTCCATAGACAATAACCTTGATATAGCATAAATACCTACATACATTATAGGCACTTTACTTATAGATATAGAAATATAATGTTTTGATGTGCTGTATGTAGTATAGCGTGTATATGTCGGAAAATCAGTCCGAATTGTGATAGATGGATAGAAAGCAAGAGTGTAGAGATACTGAGACACTGATAGAGAATTATTTTCTGTACATTTCCTCATTAATTCCGATAATATCTATATGGTTAAAGAGTTATATCATTCGCCTGCATGGATATGATTCTTCTTGAAAATGACTAGGAATTTACTTGTATAGTGGATTTTCTAATATTCTTTCCCAAGTTAATGTACCATTAAACTGCATGCACAACTATTCTAAATTATGAAATAATACCATGACATTTAATTGTAGTACCCACGTCACACTAACAACAAGACAGACAAACAAAAAACTACATAACCCCGAACAGACCGGTTTACTTACATAGTCAAATATATCGATGTTTCCTTCCTTTCCTGGGGACCTTTTATAGTGCAGGCCCGTAGCCACGGGGCACCGTGCCCCAAAAAAATCAAGATCAGACACCCTCCTCTTAGACCCTCCCCAGGACGTCGATCAATTACATGTATGTGCCCCCCCCCCCCAAACATCAAACTCTGGCTACGGCCCTGCTTTAGCGACAAGGTATTCCATTAACCCGTTATTAATGAATGAACTACAATACTCGAAATCCAGTCTGCATTTATTATTTGTTGCTATGTCGGGCAAGCCTCGATCATTTCTTCAGGTTGTCAAGAACAATCTTTGTTTAATAAGTATGCATATTAACATTTGGATATGTTAGTGAACCGGTCTATTTGTCATGCGTGGACAGCATGGTATGCTGTTGTCGTTTATGTAGTACAGAAAGAAAGAAGAGAGGGTTCCACATCCATAACCCTTAAATGAAGAGAAAGAAAGAGAAACCGAGGTCGGGATATGTCAATATTTGCTTATAACTATATTTGCTTTGCACGCCCACGTGTATGTACTGTCTCATGAGGAACTCGCCTTAAATTCCATGGAAAATGAAGACGATATTGATCAATGTATATATCGCGGAAAGAGATAAGCCAGATCAATAGTTCTAATGGGGTAAATTTCTTGCTTTCTGAGTTCTGGCAAAGATGAAATATAATTTGAGCTTTCTCTTTCTTTGCATTTCAGTAGAAGAGCATAAATGAAAATGTCTCCTGAAAAAGATAACATAAAATGCACTGTTATTCAGCGCAAGATGTCAAGATTTAGATGAAACTTTTGACCAAACATTTGTGTGTAGTCCCTTATACCCATTTCTGTGTGCAGTGCAGGTTATCTTCAGCCAGAATTAGTAAATTTCCTTTCTTTTTATCATAACAAAATTAAAAAGTACCCAACAGTTCTTGTGTACGATATGATGAATATCTCAGTCACCATTGCTTCCAGACACACAATTTTAAATAGTCCATGAATAGTACTCTACTTTTACTCTAATGGTGATGACCCATGTAATTAATATCCTATACTCAGCAGAGGCTGGTAATAAGACAGTGTTGATTAATAATTAACAATTAATGTAATGTGTCAGGCACCACATGCCCTGTCGACTCTAATTTGCCACTCGAAAATGTTCATCCGTCAAGAAATTATCTTGTAAATGTGTTGGTCTTGAAAGAGCAGTTCACGTGATTTAACGTTTCACAGTGAAGCCTGTCAATAAAGACCGCTCTATACAGGGACAAAAAGTGTTCTTGATAATTGGTGGTCTTTATGTAGGTCTACTGGTTGTTTATTTTGACGTTTCGATGAGAAACGCTATTCAAAGGAAATAGAAAATGTGGTCTTTATAGACAGTTGGTCGCTGAGGCAGGTTTAATTGACTAACCACTTTTTCATACAATCAGTAAGAACGGGCCTAACTCAAAGAATTAAAACAACGCCAACCGAAACGAAATGTTGAGATTTGACTTACAAAAGAAGAAAAGAAAAAAAGACACGTTTGTTACCTTTCCTTATATGGTATGATAGTTGGCAGACCTCGGTAGATCGAGCTCGATTGAACTTTGTACCGTTTTAAATTGAGGCATGACGTCATACGGGAAGCGGAACTTACACAAACCAGGGTATTGTGGTTATTGGAGGAGTCATTCCAAGTGAAAGAATCTACCACGCAAATGCAACGTAAATTTGGTCGTGAATTTTGGTCTAAGAAAATTATTTCGATACAAAACTAAACTCCATTGGCAAGCAGAAATATTGCACCCCAACTAATCTTCATTTTGCATAAATTGAAAAAAAATCCAAGATTTCTTGTAATTTAGTAACTTCCATGTTACTATGTTAATATAGAATCTTATGTCAATTAAAGCAATAGAACGATAAGGATTGTCATATTTTAAAGTGCCACTTTGGTTCGGGCTATGCTTTTCAAACCTATTGTAAACTTTGGAAGTGGCATAATGTGTCAAAATATCAAAGATGATTGTGGGTGATTGGAGTGGATTAAACCAAAATAAAGGAATTTGTATATATTGAGTCATATCTTCAAATATCTGTATAAGGCAATAAACATCGATCATGCCAAACATGTCAAAACATGAATCAATCATGGAAACAAAATTACAAGCAAGCAAGAAGAAAATGGGTTGCCAGATCCTTGAGGTGTATCATGGATCTATTAAAGAGATTGGGTAATTTTGTCTCAGATTCTGAAACAAAATCCTGGATTTAGCTCATGATGCAATGATAATT
The DNA here is from genome assembly GCA_037976565.1 of Mesocentrotus franciscanus. NCBI lineage: Eukaryota > Metazoa > Echinodermata > Echinoidea > Camarodonta > Strongylocentrotidae > Mesocentrotus > Mesocentrotus franciscanus. The sequence continues at coordinate 28,602,611 of CP137685.1, read as the reverse complement.
ATAAACCTTTAGGTCAGTCAGGAACCCCATGACTTTTACAAGCCGATCGCCTATCTGATTATCGAGATATTTATGATTGGAAATCGAAATTTCATTTTTCGTTTTCCTAACGGTTTTGATAACACTACACTAGTACAGTCTAATGGGGAAAACGAGTAAAACCGGTCACTCCAATATTTTTACTTTTTTGAGGCATTTCATGATCATTTTGAAGCGCAATTTTTTTAGGGCTTCAAAATTACACCATATCACAGACACTGATAACACGTAGGGCCATGTATCTCAGATTTGACATTGTTAAACAATGCCTTTAAATCATTTGAATGAAGCACAAGATCACAATCGGGGGCACATTTTGTTTTACTTGTGAAGTGTGAACACAACAATGTTAGATGGACAGACCGCTTATGACCCTTCCCAAAGCCGCCACTTAAGAAAGATCTTTCATTGTTCCTGTAACCAGGCATTATCTGTCTATATACGGTATGATGTATAAGATGCGAGTGCTTGCCGGGTTAATGAATCACATTTCTATGAGTTGTGGAAATTTGTGGGCGTATTGAGAGCGGGAAATACTAAATCCATTTAAAGGTAGTGTCAGCGATTTGCTGACGGAGATATTTTTAAGATACATTGTATGTTCAAAAGCGGAAGTATACGGTCGTATAATCATTGAAAGATATTGAATCAGTCTCGTATGAGCTCTAGGTACTGAGTTCGATCCTTGCTCGATTCAAGGATCCTTGAACAAGGTAATTTACTAACAATAAATGCCCCTGTCGAGTATCGACGCATGTGCCTTACATGGGTATACTTGGCAATGTTGGGGGTAATATTATTTGCAGGGCCCTCAGGGAGAGCAGTATTAATACTGTTGAGGCTACCCAGTGTATTTATTAACATTGTTTATTTCATTGTATTTGTATTGATATGTATTTTAAATAGATAATCTTCATTTTATTATTCATTATCGTAAATATATTTTTCTTGGATACAATCTGTCTCTTACCTGATTTATTTGTAAATTGATGCCCTACAAAAAAGACTACGCTCTAGATACTTCCTTTAAGTAGTGTGAAAACACTGGCATTCGCGATCGCGATGACTAAGTTTACTGCCAATAAATGGATACAGTCATTGTTTGCTGTCCGTATAATAGGCGCGAGTATGTTACCATGGTGATTAACCAGGCAAAGGAGTTAGACGAGTGAATTTCATTATCTAACCGATAGAGGTGCCTTTGAAAGAAGTATATGTATAGTGGTGCTGTGCAATGCGGAAGAGAAAAATGCTTCTTTCTTTTTTTGCTCTTCCCCCTGTAATCATGATTGAATATGATGATCGTGTTTTTATGCACTTTGAAAATTGTAAAATCATTGAAATTTAGCTTTGTCGCGATTATTATTATTTTTAGCCAGCTTCTAGAGCATGCATGTGTGTCTTTATGATGCGAAACCTGCTTTTTAGAAAGCAATCCCTGTATTAAGAGACCACTTGACTATAAACAGCCATGTTCTGTTCCTCTTGGAGAGTGTTTCTCTTTCACATAAAGACACCTGGGGGTGTTTCACAAAGATCCTAAGTTGAACTTATCTCTAAGTTGGACTTAAAAATTATGGAAAGCCGTTAGCATCTTTGAAAATATTTTGTAAAAGTTTTATTTAAAGGCATAAAATGTTGATTCAAATCATTCATATTTTCTATTATCAAGGAGATTTCTTGTTCTTGATGTGGAATTTATGAAAATTCTAAAATACTTGAATTTTTGCTTTTGAATATATTTTATTTGAAGGCTACCAATGGCTCTCCATAATTTTTAAGTCCAACTTAGAGTTAAGTTCGACTTAGGATCTTTGTGAAACACCCCCCTGGTATACAGCTTTCACTCTACTGAGATGCAAGTCAGAACAACTCCTATGAATTATGCGCATTACTGAACATAATTTAATTTCATCTTAAGGATTAACACAATTAACTTTTCCATTATTTTACAGGTAATTTCACCAACTCATTTCGCCAGCAAAATGCAGAAGGCTACCGAATACGACTGGAAGGATTCGAACCTCGCACTCTTTGGTTCGGATGTCGATAAGGGAGTGAAGAAGGCGTCTGCTGAGACGGAACCAGCCTGGGAAGGATCAGGACAGAATGTTGGCATCCAGATCTGGCGTATTGTGAAATTCAAGGTAAACGTCTGACATGATTTCTTTTAACTTGTTAGTCCCTCAGATTTAGGTCTTTGTCTGTTTAATTGTAGCTGAGTAGACAGAATGTTAGTGACGTGACGGGGGAAATGCGACCCTGAACCATATGACCCCGTAGTCCACTTTGCACAAGGGCGTTGTTAGTCGACAAAGTTGAACCCCTGTGCCCCAACCCCACCCCCTTCACTTTTTTTAGGTCACATTTTCGAACCTTGTCAGCACATCCAGATATTATTTGTTAATTATCACTGATTTATTTTGTTTTGGGGTTTATGTGCATTTTCTCTATATTGTTGCCTGTTGAAAATTATTCAGCAAAACTTGTCCAAAAAGCCTTAATGTCAAGTCATTGGGGCATCTTGAGGACCCCAGTCGTACTGCATTGATGGAGTCCAGTGAAAAAGAACAAGGCTATTGAGATAGGAGAGAGAGGGTTCTTTTTAAGTTGCCTCTCCTCTCCCTTTCGTTGACTCTCTTTCTCTTTCTTTTTAACATTTTCTCTCTATCTCTCTGTCTGTCTGTCTCTCTATCTCTCTCCCTCTCTCTCTCTCTATCTCTCTCCCTATCTTTCTCTATCTTTCTCTTTCTCTTTTTCTTTTCTGTATGGTTCCAGTTATATTGGGGGCCCGCCTCCATTTGGCTACGCCATTACCCCCATGGTGGAGGAGGTGTATGGTCTAGTGACGTCACAGCACTTCTCCACTAAATATGACACCTCTAATTTGTAACAAATTTCATTCTTCTTTGTGCAGGTACAACATTGGGATAAAGATCAGTATGGAAGCTTCTACGATGGAGATTCCTATATCATCCTCAACACATACGTAAGTTGTGCAATAATAACACAATTGCAAAGCACTTTCAAAAAAATCAACCTGATGGCAATTTCATTTCCCTGTTTATCCCACAGAAATCATGTTCGGATCACATAATGAAATATAGAAATATAATTATTCATAACTGGTGAGTGAAATAATTTGTAACGAGGCACTTCACAAAGATTTGTGCATGAAATTTGATTACATTACGGAAATGGCCTATTGTATTTATGTATGTACCCTCGTATGTCGTACCTGTCATTTCTATATTTAATTATATAAAATCTATCATTTACGCTTATTCTATACCACTATCTAATTAATCATAATCAAACTTTTTGGTTCAGTAATTTTCTATTTCGGATACTTTTAAGCAAATTTCAGTATTGAGATATTGCTCTTCGTGTCATTCCATCACTGTGGAATTCTCCATTACAGTTTTTTTCCTTACAGCAGTTATATGTATGATTAGTTTCTGAATAAACGTTCATTAAAAAACCGTAACTATTTGTCCACTTTTGTTCCATTATTCATCAAAAATATCATAGCTAAAACATTCTTTACTTAAAAGGTTTTTTAAATATAGTTTCAAAGAGTATGGAACCCCAAAAGAACAACCAGTTTTTTTTATTTGTGTGTGTGTTTTTTTTTCTTGTAAATTTCTAGAAAAATCCAGGCGAGGAAGATCTAGAACACGACCTTCATTTTTGGATCGGAAAGAATTCTACCCAGGTGAGTTCTAAAATGCAGTGGCCAGAAAAGTTCCCAGAAAAAATCAATAACAATTTTGTTTAAAATAGTTTCAATAGCAGCGCTCCCTGAAAATGGATATTTTGATATCACTTATCTAATGGCAAACATACTTCAGGATATCTTAGACACATACTTTCTGTCGTCACACTGTGGCTTGTATGCTCAGTGAAGATAGTGATTCTGTGATCACATTGTGTTATAATGTAAGCACAGTGTGAACATAGATTTTGTTCACATATTCAACACTACCCTGTGATCAAAGTGTGGTATTACACTCTGCGATTCTTTATGTGATCACAGTGTGTTACAGCTTATGTAATCAGTGTTTTTCATACGAGAGAGTAAGTGTTCCAAATAATATCATCACACTGTGTAGTGTACATGCTTTGATTATCTATGAGATCAAATTACGAACACAGTGTGTCTCATACTAAATATAAAAGTGTTTCAAATCCACTCAATGATCACAATGTGGTGTGTATACACTTTGATTATCTGTGATCAAAGTAGGTCATAGTGTGAACACAGTTTGAACATAGTGTTTTCACATTGTCCACACTGTGGAACTGTTCCAAAAGCCCTCTTACCATACTGAGGTGTGAACCCACTTTGATTCATAGTGTGAACACAGTTTGAACATAGTGTTTTCACATTGTCCATACTATGCAAGTGTTCCAAAAGCCCTCTTACCATACTGAGGTGTGAACCCACTTTGATTCTCTGTGATCATAGTAGGTCATAGTGTGAACACAGTTTGAACATGGTGTTTTCACATTGTCCACACTATGGAAGTACTAGTATTCCAAATGTGCCCTTACCATACTGAGGTGTGAACCCACTATGATTCTCTGTGTGATCACCGTGGGCAAAGGTGTGAAAGCAGTGTGAATATATGTTTTCAACTGTTTTTCACATTGCCCATACTTTTGAAGTGTTCTAATTCATCTGGTGATCACTCTGGTGTGTATACAATGTGATTCCTTCTGTGGTAATATAGTATCACACCATAGCGCACAGTGTGAACAGTCTTTGACATACTCGGTACCTTTCTGAAATCCTTTCTGTCTGTGTTTATACTGTGGCGTGCTATATAGTGTGTTCTTTCAAACAAGGTTTACCCTGTCCTAACCAGTGTGCATTCTTACAAGCTATTTTGCCATAATGAATCAGTTGGCTTTGAATTATTATTTTGACATATTTGGCCGCTCGGCTATGACCAGAGGAGAGTGACAAATGTAGATTAGTACTTTGCCAAAGGACATTAGTGCCGCGGCGGAACTCGAACCGCGTAGCTTGTACTTCACAGTCTGTGTACTTATCCATTAGACCACAGCACCTGTACGATGTTTGATACCATGATTGTAATTGTTGTTTTTCTCCCATGTTATTTTCCATCTAGGATGAGTATGGTACAGCAGCCTACAAGACAGTTGAACTGGACACACTCTTGGATGATAAACCCGTTCAGCATCGTGAAGTCCAGGGACATGAGAGTTCTCTTTTCAAGGGCTACTTCAAAAAATTCGAGTAAGAGTTTGTTTGTTTATTTCTTTATAGTAAATGATTTGAAGCTTTCTTTTCACCCATATGGTTTTGTCAGAATTCAGGATTCAATTTAGTTTTCTTTATTCCTCCTTAAGTTTGTTTTATTAGATAATTTACATCATTGTTCTTTGAAACATTTAGGTCCGTATTCATTTACACCTAATCTTTGGTCTAAAATCATGTTTAAAAAGGAAAACTTAGACGTCAGCCTAACTTCATAAAACCCGATTTCGGACAAAATCTTAAACCCAGCGTTTTGGCTTTACGTTTACAAGAATACACGCCTATGTGTTTTGTCGGTATTTTGGGTTCAATTTAATTTCTTTATTAACATCTTTCATTTTTTATTAGATAATTTGCAGCATTCTTCTTTACTTTCTTCTTTAAGATTTGTCTGTATTCGGGATTAGTCAGTTTTGTTTCTTTATTCTTCACCTTCTGCTATAAATGATTTAAGTATTAAAAGACTTCTATTTCAAGGGAGATCCTAATCTTATGTGTCTGTATATTCTTTTGTAAAATATTTAGGTATGTGTTTGGTGTATTTTTGTTCTCCTATTTTTCCTCTTTTCAATATTTTTTCCGTTTCTTCCTTTCGCCTGGAATCTGTAATTTTTGATATATCAAATCAAAAGATTTTCTATTTGATCTTCATTTTTTTCTACACACCTTCTACATTTATTAGGATTTTCACATATCCCTTCGACCCCCACCCCTCCTCCCTTTTTCCCTGTCTCCGTCCCCCATATTCCTTCGTCCCCAACCCTCCCTCCCTCCCTCTTTCCCTGTCTCCATCTCTCATATTACTTCTTCCCTGCACCCCTTTCCTCTTCTCGTTTCCTCCCATCTTCACGTATTTGTTTGCTTCTCTGTTTTGTCTCTATTGTAGGACCATGGCGGGTGGCGCTGACACCGGTTTCAGGAGGGTTGGACCCAAGGAATACAAGAGCCGTCTTCTCCACTTCCATGGCGTGAAGAAGAATGTGACAGTGAAGGAGGTGGAACTCTCCAAACAGTCCCTGGATTCTAGCGACGTGTACATCCTGGACACCGGACTCAGACTATACCTATGGCTCGGTAGAGACTGCAACAAGGATGAGAAATTTAAGGTGTGTGTGGGCTTGTAGCAGTTGTAGGTATATGTGTGTGTGCTTGTAGGTATATGTGTGTGGGGGGGGGGGTGTGATTAGGGCTTTACAGACGTGTATCAATCAGATATGATTACTTCTGTCTGGGACCGACCTTTAACGTCAACGTTTTCGAACCCGAGTCTGATCAGAGTCATTTTGTAGGAGTAGACAGAGAGCTGACCTTACCATGGACATTACTCCTAGAGTCAAGTCACATCTTCCCATATGATGTAGAAAGCTCTTTTCAATCTTTTATTAGTCACGTCGCCCTTTTAGGAAATATAAAGTTTCACGTCGCCCCCATTCCAAATGTAACGCAGAAGATTTGTTTTTCATCATTCTTACATGCACACATATACAGCGAAGTATAATCCGGTTTCTAAGTTTTGTGTGTGCAGGAATCCAGCGAGCAAATATGAATAACACTTTTATTATATTAAAGTGTTCTTTTTTCATCAATATACACTTGATAAAATATTATAGATATATTGACTGCTATGAGAGGAATAGTTGTTTTCATAGGCTCAAGGGGACGTTACATTCTGTTATAACCCCGAGGCGTGACGAGGGGTGATGGCAGGATGTAACGTCCTCGAGAGCCTATTAAAAAAATATGCCTCGAATATTAAAGCAGTCATCATATCTTTTATATACCGAATTGACACTAAAAATCTACCAAGAATTCTTACCTTATCTTTTTCTTGAGTAAAGATTGGTTAAAACATCGAAGAAAATCTGAGACACTGTCAGTTAATCTTCGCTTGAAAGATGACTGAATCTTACAATCATTTGGGAATCGCAGACAAAAAGCACTGTATGGTATCCGCGCTCGCACAAAGAAAATGTTAACACATAAACCAATGGGGATGGCAGCATGAGGGCATTTTTAAAAAGACTATTGACTGGTAGGCGGGTATGAGGGCACTTTTTAAAAGACTATTGACTGGTAGGCGAGCATGGCTAAAATCACTCCCATTTCGACCAATCAGATGGCTAGATTTCTAAAGTGAGGTATATAAAATATTATATATCCGGGCAACTCGATGACCGAATATGAGGAAATTAGGTCATCTCATTGCCAGGAATCGTTCTTCTGAATGTTGCTAATGAAGACAAAAACAAGACGATTTACCGTGGTAAAAGTTTCATTTCAATGTAAAACCATTTCATTCACGAATATGCTTATTGCATAAATGTTATAACAATTTTACCCTTTGGATTTGACAGGCTATACAGTACATACAAGGCATAAAGGGCGAGCGAGGGAGGGCCGAGTCGGAAACACTTGATGAGGACGATTTATCGCCTAAACATGAATTCTACGAACGGCTTCCTGACACCGAGGTCGTTAAGGATGTTCCCGAGGATGACGATAGCCAGCCGGCTGTCCACAGGTAAGTCCACTGGCATGGGGCATGGGGGCATGTGCCCCTTCAATCGAATGACGGGGAGGGAAAGGTGTTGGGAAGGGGGATTGGGACATAGAAATATGTTATAACTCCTGCCAAACCCTCCCCCTTCCAATCAACAGCCTCAGTTTTGCATTTATCAAACCATAAGACTACAACGGCACGGGGCACATGCCCCTCAGAGAATGATAAAAGGGGGGAGCTAAGAAGAGTAAAACAGGGAGATGAGGAAGGAAACATGAAAGGGAGATGAAGGGGCATCCTCCTCTCTCCACACGCTCCCCTAATCAACAACCTCGTTTAATACTGACTGTTAAGACTGCAACATGATTAATTTTTGAAGTTTTAGGATCTAAGTCTTCCTGATTAGAATGGTCATTGAATATAAAATATAAAATTGTTGTTTGTTTTAATCATCCAGTCAAAGATACAACCGAACCGACTCCCAGTTGGTGGGATGTTGTGGGACTTGTCTGACGTCACTACGATTATTTACCCCTCTTTGTTTTGTCTTGTTTCTTATGTAGTAGTATTAGAATTTGTATTCCTTTGTTTGTAACAAGATAATAATTGACATTAGATATATATGAATCTTTGATATTTGTGATTTTATTCAGATTGGTGGAAAGAAATCTGAAATGAACTGAACTGTTTGATAACTTTAACAAAACCGTTCTTTGTCTTTTTTTAATTCCAAGATTGAGCGATGAGAGCGGGCGAATGGAATTCGCTGTGGTCGCAGAGGGCGAGCTTCCCCGAGCATGTCTTGACAGTGCGGTAGGTTCCCAAGCTGTTGATGTATATAGAAACATGATTGCAAACACTTTCGAAAATTCAACACCAGGACAATTTCAATGATCTATGTTATATGCCATAGAAATCATTTTCTGATTTAGCCTATCGTATTCTATTACATTTATTTAATCACGGTAAAACCCTGCTCTCGAGCTAGTAGCAATTTTGATAGGTGATGGACAAGGTGATTAAAATTGCCTTAGGTGGATTTTTCAGTATGTGTGATCGTGTTATAATCCCATACCGGAGCTAGGGGCTAAGGGGCGAAGCCACCCCCTTCCCCCTCCCACCATTAATATAAGGTGGGGAAAAGAAATAGAAAAGGAGAAGAGAACAGGAAAAGTAAATATTGATGAGAGAGTAAAAGAGACGTGAATGGTAGTGATGTACTGAAGAATAAGACGAAATGCAAGGCAGTCGTGCTTTTTCCTTCTTCTTCTTCTTTTTCTTCTTTTTCTTCTTCTTCTTCTTCTTCTTCTTCTCCTCCTTCTTCTTCCTCCTCCTCCTCCTCCTCCTCCTCCTCCTCCTCCTCCTCCCTCCCCTCCTCCTCCTCCTCCTCCTCCTCCTCCTCCTCCCCTCCTCCTCCTCCTCCTCCTCCTCCTCCTCCTCCTCCTCCTCCCCCTCCTCCCCCTCCTCCTCCCCTCCTCCTCCTCCCCCTCCTCCCCTCCTCCTCCTCCTCCTCCTCCTCCTCCCCTCCTCCTCCTCCCCTCCTCCTCCTCCCCTCCTCCTCCTCCCCTCCTCCTCCCCTCCTCCCCTCCTCCCCTCCTCCTCCTCAATCTCCTCCTCCTCCTCCTCCTCCTCCTCCTCCTCCCCTCCTCCTCCTCCTCCTCCTCCTCCTCCTCCCCTCCTCCCCTCCTCCCCTCCTCCTCCTCCCCTCCTCCTCCTCCTCCTCCTCCTCCTCCTCCTCCTCCTCCTCCTCCTCCTCCTCCTCCTCCTCCTCCTCCCCCTCCTCCCTCCCCTCCTCCCCCTCTCCCTCCTCCTCCTCCTCCTCCTCCTCCTCCTCCTCCTCCTCCTCCTCCTCCTCCTTCTGTATCAAGGGTATACTTCTTTTTTGAAGAATAATAAGCCTGGTAAAGTGAAATGTTTTTATGTTGCTTCCACCTCAAATGATGGCGGGCCTGCGAGACAAAGGACCTCACACTTTGGTAAAAACTGGTCTCATTTTGAAATACCTTAAGAGGTCCAAGGTATTTTCAAATTACATTCTAAATTATGACTAACGCAAATTAGTTAATCATGCAACAGACAACTCCTTTTGTTGTTTTTTAGGGGGTGTTTTGTTCTTTACGTCCATTTTCGTGGCCCAAAATAGCCTGTTGTTGTTGCTGCTGCTGTTGCTGCTGCTGTTGCTGTTGATGATGATGACAATGTTGTTGTTTATTTTTAAGATAGAGACAGTTCAATATTTGTTATCTTTCTCAGTCATCCTTTCATTCATTATCTTTCCGATTGTTTTTATGCGAATACAGCTTTGAAAAACGAGCACAGAAACATTTTTATTCATAATTTTTAACGACTTGTTTCCATTCTTAGGATGTGTTCATTGTTGACAACAAGCAGCATCTCTTCGTCTGGGTAGGGAAGGACGCCTCCATCGACGAGAGGAGAAATGCAATGACCTATGCACACGTGAGTTGATAGTAGCCTTCTTGCATCAACATAAACAATAAACATAGAAATCATTGCTCTAAAAATAGGTTATCCGACATTTCTCCAGAGACAATCGACAGTTGCTCTTAATACTTCGTTAAAAGTATAGATTTGGAGTAGGGAATGCAATTGGGTTTTAGATTAAAAAAAAACACTTTGGGTGGGGGGATGTTCAGGGGGGTGTTTCACAAAGACTAAGATCGACTTAAAGTTGGACTTAACTATGGCAAGGCCGTTCATGCCACTGTTTGCTCTCCCCATTTACTGACATTGGTCTCTCAAGGGACGTACAAATCATGGTCACAAATCTACAAAATTTACATTTTTTGATAATTCATTATTGAAGGAAAAAATATTATCTAAAGATCATAATGGTGAGAGCAATCAATGGCATGAATGGCCTGCCATAGTTAAGTTCAACTTAAAGTCGATCTTAGTCTTTGTGAAACACCCCCCAGATTGGAAGTAAGGAATTTGATTCATTTTGTAATTACCGGGAGCAGTATTTGCAAGAGAATATGTGATATAAAATTAAAAACCGTTTTGAACTAGCCACTACCCCAGTCTTTCCCAGGTGAATCATGGACGGAATATCCAGTAGTGTTTTTAGTCTCATTAGTGCTTTTAAATAGGCACCTAGATATTGGGGGTCTACAAATTCCCGGATTAGATTTGTTTGGAATGGAATGGAATTGTTTAGACGTATTGGCCAATTCCCTTCAGATATGGAGTATTACCGCAGCCTTCATGATGCAATCAAAATGACCCCTTGAATGCATTCACTCACGTTACTGTCAAGAAAAGGTTCAGGACAAAGAAAATGAGATATCATTATCAGAAAGCCTATTGATTAAAGTTCCCTTTCGTGACTTTTAATTTGTCACTTCCGCATGATTGACATGAAGAACGTGGACATTTTGGTATATGTCGTCCGAAACATCCCCCCCCCCCCAATCATATTCCTGTATATTTTCCCGGGCTTTTTTCCTTCTCATAATTCGACATTACCACCGACACATTCTTTTTGGTACCAATGTTCAATGACCGCAGAGTACTTTCCATTTATTGGTCTAATTTGTATACCCTAGAAAATGTTAAGAGAGTGTCTTTATTCTAGAATGGATTTGCCGTGATATTTTATTTCTTTATTTCTTCTCGATTCTTTCTGTTCAGAAATACCTAATGAAGACCAAACATCCGCTCATTCCAGTATCGGTTGTAGCAGAAGGCAAGGAGACAAAAGAATTCAATGCGGTCATGCAGTAAGCACCAACATGCACATTACACATGCAAAAGAGCGTACCGTTGTTCAGTTCCTTGTTAGACCTAACTATACTCTAAGGTCCGTATTCTTCTAATTCAGTTAAATCCGACCATAGGTCTAAAGTCACGTTTAGCAAATGAAACTTAGACCTCAGACTAACTTTGTTAAAACACGATTTTGATCACAATCCTAAACCAAGTGTTGGGTTTAGATGTTACTAGAATGATACGGGCCTATTGTTGCGTTTAATGCTCAATTTCAAGGCAGAATCAGTCTTTTGAAACACAATTATGCAACACAGTTTTGAAACGCTATTTACTTCAGCTCTTATCTCCAGAAAAAATGTGCGCTTTGCCCTGGATTGGCACACCACACTGTGCATGCCATTTTCAGGCGAACCAGAAGTGCGTTTTTTAACGTCATAATAATTATGAACGCGTTTATAAACGATGGTGAGTTTTTGAAACACCTTTTTTGTGTGTGGGGAGGGGGCGGGGGTTCGTAACTGTATTTGAAAACTGTGTTTCTGTGCACAAAAGAGCTCCCGACACGACCGTGGTTTGAAATCGACCCGAATCAAAACGCTGATTCTGGCCTTAAATCTGGAGCCTTAAACTCACCTTTAAAATTCCCGTAACCATGAGCTGCTCAACGCATCATGTTTTTTTTTTCAAATTAATTTACTTTCCTTAATCATCGGCAACAAAATATTGAAATCGTAACGATTGCAACGTCTGATTCGAGAGTGAACAAAACGCTTGATTTTTAATGGGTCAACTTGTTTTAATATGTACATGAGTGCACCCACCTTACAGAACGCATGGGTCGTATAAAAGTTTTACTCCTCAAAAAGCCCTTTTTTAAAACATGCAAATTAGGCATAATTTCTGTTATCAATATAATGGGAAATCGATATCAGCAAAAAGGTATAAGCTCTGTTCCCCATTCTTAAATTGGTGGTAGAATGTTTTGACCAGAAATAGGGGATTACAAACTGACAATGAAAAAGTAACAATCAAATATATACAATCAGATTTCGATCAATATAATTATGCAACAGAATTATGTAATAATTAAAAAAAGTGATTCATTTTTGTATTAAATAGAGGTGCTCCAACTTATATCCACGCATAAAGAATGTTTTGCATAAAGAATGTTTTGCATATCCATACATGCGTGTATAAATAATATTTTGTGTACAAGAATGATTTTGTATCTATAAGAAATTTCGAAAAGTTATAGAGTTGTAGACTTTCGCCATGTTTATATCTCTTGTAGTGACAAATATTCTGAGCATAATTTTTCTATACTCTTCCCCAGCCTCCCTTTCTGTCTCTGTCTCTCTCTCTCTCTCTCTCTCTCACTCTCTCTCTCTCTCTTTCTCTCTATCTCTGTCTCTCTCTCTTCCTCTCGTCTCTTACACCCTTATGCCTTTCTCGTACGATTTTCCCCTCCTTTTTAGATTATAGTCGTGTAATTTGCAATTTATTGATAATCGGGTGTACTTTGAAATCGGGATTCTTGTTTATTTTAGAAATTTACTTTTATATTTTATACTACAGTAGCTTAGTTATTATGTCTATTAGTATGAGTGTTCCTATTTGATATGACTTGAATTGAATTTATATTATATACTTTTTTGTGAAAATGAAATTTGTTCAATATCATTGGATGGCAAGAGCTCAGCCGAAGCTACAAGATAATTATATGACAATGTGTGATCACGTATTTTACACAGCCGTTTTCACTAAACACTATTTTGTTTATACTGCAAGAAATATAAAATGCACCCCATGCACGTGTGCATTGAAACAGGAATACATACCCTTTAAATACAGAACCGGGTATGAGATCAAAATCAATAAACAGATACGTGGAGTGAAAGATTGTTATTCATTTGAATAATTAAATGAATATAATACAACGTTTTGTTTGAATTTTGCAGAATCTCATGTCGATTAGAACGTCCATGTTGGCTTAATATCTATTCATAACAGTAACTCAATGCATTTATTGCAGAAAATATACTTTTTATATTGAATTATTATTTGATTATCATTGAATATGTTTTTATCTGATATATTGCCGTACAGAATTGTCTAACAATATCCTACAAAATGGTACAATCTTGAAACAAAACATATATATTATTATTTATTGCTCTATGCTATGATGAAGCAACGTCATGTATTGTGTGTATGATTTTAAAAACAGTTTTCGCATAAATGAGAAGAAAATAACTATTATTTTTAGTACTCAACTCGTGCACGTACGAAAGGCACTTTCGGTACTTTAATTGCAATAGAGTCGAATTGCTATTTACGAATAGAGGGCTTTCTTTTTATATAAATGAGGACGATTTACGCGTATGAAATGTCTATTATAATATATTATAAGCCACCATGCGCCTTAGTTATGAATCATTAAAAAAATTGGCACTTATTTTTGTGTCAAATAAAAATGGAACAAGGGATATAACTCACGACTGTGTCTGCCTTTCCTTTACTTGTCATGTGTGGATATTCAATTCAATTCGCTTATTTCAATTCCATAACATCATTAAAATACATAAATAAATATATGTAATACATATATGCGAGTTCGAATAAATATACAGTATAATACAGTACACATTTTTCAAAACGGTATGATGGGAATTAGGATGGCCATAAAAAGCCAATTGGGGGGTGTCGAGAAGGTCAACCGAACAAAGCATAAATAAAGTGTATTGCAATACACGTTTAACATAGTTTTTAATACCCAATAAGAAATGGTGTAAAATGTAACTTTATAATAGATATCACAACATAACAACAAGAAACACACACACGAACAAATATAATATAGGCCTACACAAACCCTACACAAGATTCACAATGCAGTATAAACAAATTTAAAAAAAAACATGATTAAAATTTACTCAGTTAATAGAAATGTATTGAATTTTCTTTTAAATGTGATATAGAACTTTCAAAAAGAAAAAGCTGTGCTCGATTTTTCACGTACCCTAGGAGTTTAATAATGCGCCCCCCCCCCTTTTTTTTAGAAGGAAACCTGTGTGTGATTTTCAACGTGTTGGTACACGGGCGTAATCTTCGGAGATGCACGCTGTCAGAAGCACGCTATGTTTACAATTGGAAATGGCAATGTCGGATCAATGTTACCTATTCGAAATTGAATATTAGAAAACTGTCTGACCACCCCCCGTCATAGCTTGGATATTTGTCGGCGAAGTTACATTATGAAATGGAGTATAGCAGCAATGGCATCTCGACTTTTGCCTCTAAAAATACTGATTGAAATAAATGCCATAATGGTAATTGTGTATCCACCCAACTTGGGGCATCTTTCTTGTACCCAACATGGTTAACATTTCGCCCTTTTTAAAGTAAATATTCGAAATTTTGACCCTAACTGGACAATGTGTCACTCAAATCGGGTAAATAAAATGCCCAAAGTTGTTTGGAAACATAATTAACCTCTTGCTGGGCAAATTGTTATCAAATATATTTTTAAGAACTCACCAGTCGAGATTCGTTCAGGGTTCTACCACAGTCACACCAACGAGACGAAGATCAGACTAACAATACACCGAACAAAACAAATACTTTACGTCTATGGCCGAGAATCTGTCGGTTCGGAGTCGGTGGGGGTGTTTCACAAAGACTAAGATCGACTTTAAGTTGGACTTAACGATGGCAGGCCGTTCATGCCACTGTTTGCTCTCACCATTTACTGGCATTGGTCTCTCAAGGGACATTCAAATCATGGTCACAAATCTACAGAATTTATATTTTTTGATAGTTCATTATTGAAGGAAAAAATCTAAAGATCATAATTGAGAGACCAATAGTGAGAGCAACCAGTGGCATGAATGGCCTGCCATAGTTAACTCCAACTTAAAGTCGATCTTAGTCTTTGTGAAACACCCCCACTGGAGTAGGTTTGGCGAAATGACCGAGGTCTTATCTTATGGTTGCACAGTCATGGGAAGCGGTATGTGCAAGCAGCACTTCAACCTCGGGATCTTGATCATTATAACCTTTCTTGTGATGACGACCACGATTGTGAAGATAGACTAACGTCGGAAATTAATATGGGGAAGACCTTGATGGGGTTCCCTAGCCAGAAGATTCACTTTTAGCTTCCGGTCGTCCATCAAGTACATTTTAATCATCTTATTTCGTGGGCATTTTAGGAGCTTTTTTTCTTTGTTTGTTTGTTTGTTTACTGTGAAAAGACATGAGATTATTAACATGCTTAGTGAATGCGGGGGTCAAATAAACTTTTGCCCAAAGAGATGTACCTCCTAATATTTGTTCGAGATGATTCTATATCATGCATTTCCATTGCAGTATTCGGTAGTCTGTATGACCTGCCTGTGTGTGTGTGTGTGTGTGTGTGTCTCTCTCTCTCTCTCTCTCTCTCTCTCTCTCCCGTCCCCCTTTCTTCTCGCTATCACACCCGTCCCTTTCCCAATACGCCTGCAACATTCACATTCAGTATACAATCCGCGCACGCTCGCACAATTTCTGACACACACACACACACAACCCACGTCACCCATAATTCTCAACCCACACCCATAATTCTCAACCCACACACGCGCGCAGATCTATACACTTTCTCTCCCTCTCTCTTTCTTTTCCCCTCTCTCTCTCTCTCTCTCTCTTTCTCCCCCTCTCTTTCGCTCTCTCTTTCTCTTTCTTTCTACATTCATGTGTCTGTGTATCAATCTATCAATTTGTCTGTCGATCCCTTAGCGGGATGTTGGAGTTGTCGGAACAAACAGACTCTCTCTCTCTCTCTCTCTCTCTTCCTTGCATTATATCCATCTACATCACACGCCTTCCTCGATCCTAACGTCTTGAACCAAATCGTGAACCATTTAAGAGCTTCTCTTCGGCAGACATAAGTCGGTAAAGAAGAAATAAAAAGTAATATACCGACGGGGGTGGAGGGAAAGCTACACGTGCGCATTGATTGGTCCAATTTAGGACTTACTCCTCGGTCAAAATTTGCTTGCGATTGTGATGAGATGAGATTTTTAGTATTCTGTTTCTCAGGCATGTACGACAACTCAGCTTAAAAATAAGAATGTTTAATATTGTCTTGTTATGACTAACTACAAGCAGTCATAAAGAGTCTAACAGCACATATGGTAATCAACTGATAATCATGTCCATAAAACTGAGCCATATTTGTAAAGTTATAACTTTTTACAATCTGTTTCAACATTGTAAGCCTACACTCAGTGATAATCTGAGGCTTGGCATTTTCACATTTCGCTTTTATCACATGGAGACGGGGATGTATTGTATAAAGACATTACATGTTTAATCACTTATGAGCAGCAAGAGTACCTCGACCTTGTGCTTTGAATTTCGCTTGAAGTAGGCTATCGTGTTACAATACATTCATATTAATACAAGCCATGGCTGGAATAAATAGTGTATGGATAGATAGACTAGACGCCCGCTGGTATGCGAGGAATGCGCGCTTAATGTCGCGCCCGGGTTTTTGGCGCTGGCCGCGTGCGATGTGTCTAGCTATCGTCTGTTCGTGTACGAGCGTGCTTGTTTTTTTGAAGTTACTGGACTAGACGGGGCAAAGAAATATTATTGGGCGCGGCTTGAAGGAGAGCGGACGAATTCATCACAGAAAGAAAGGTACGTCGTTATGATTTGCGGTTTGTTATCATAATTCAGATTGAATTAATGACCTGTGCCTTGATTAGCATCTCTTAATTAGCTATGATATGATCAATTTGTTGATAAAAGTGTTTGCGTGGACGATAGATGAGAGATGAGCTGATGATAAAAGTGCGATCAATTGATTGCTGATTCATATCAGTTAATGTAGAATATAATATATATATAGAGAGAGAGAGAGAGATAGAGAGAGAGAGAGAGTCTACCATATTTTATTTAGAATTTGGATTGATACAAAATTATTTGTTTACAGATATACTTATCAGGGGTGAATATTGAATAGTGAGTTTATGTTTGCAGCTAGTATTTTGTATAAGTTTAGTCCTCAAGCATGAAAACTATAGTGAGAAATGTGCGCATTTATTACTATTTTCATAATAGATGCTATATCATGAGAAGAAATTATAAATAATGATCAGAATAATATTTTTCTAGCTGAAATTGAATCAATGCTTACTTTCTGAATGATGTGTACATCATGGAAATATCACGTGATAGTGATCACTATCCCTTTTAATGGTTATTTTGGAATACCGCGGATTATCACTGGGTCAGCTTTTTAATAGGACGAACCTGACATAATAATTGTGTAAATAAAGAAAGAGACCGAAAATGGATAATATGTTAACATCTTCAGAAGATGCGGAACAGACTGAGACCTCAGTCAGGAATAAAGATGAAACGAATATTTGACAAGGAAGTGAAAATGCTGATTTAGAAGGCGTAAAGAAGTACAAGGAGAGAAAGATAGGAAGAGGGAATGAGGGAAACAGAAAGAGAAAGAAATATAGAGGGGAGAGGATGGTCGGAGAATGGTGAGATGGGGCCAAAGAGTGATTGTGAAGGCGAGATACAGAGCGATAGAGACAGCCGGAGAGACAAGGAGAGGGGGAAGGGTCGAAAATGTAGATGAGGCGTTTAGATTGGCGTTTAGATTGGCGTTTAGATTCAACGCTACTTGAATTTTACTCGCACTAATGTGATGATATTCTACCAATGCTACGCCCTTGATGTTGTTGTGGTTATTATTCTGCTGGATAGTTTTCCGTCTATACTATTGATTGCTCTCTTATTTCTTATCATTCAAAACTTTCTTATCCTTTGTCCGATTTCGTTTAAACTTTCACCAAATCTGTTCCTTGTTTTACTGCTTTCTGTCATAACAACTTGCTATCATGGTTGGATAGCATTATAGCACTCAATACGATTGTTAGATACTGATAGCCATAATATGTTGGGTCAGATATAGACAGTGACACATGTGAGAGGAATGGAAGATAAATAAATAGACAGGGAATAGGAGAGGCAGACGTAATAATGACACGAGGTATAACTCATTGGCATTAGCCAAGTAATTTGTGGAGGGGCAACTACTACAGTCCGCCTCAAGGATGGACGTCCCTGGAGGAAAGGAAGACCGTATTGAAATTGGGAAAAAGTAATAAGCTATGAGACGACTGATTAAACATGAATATAAGAAAACGGATGACAAAACATGAGGCATTTCTCAAACGGAATGTTTTGGGAATTTTCGAATGGTTTCATAAGCTGCTTTTGAGCACTCCTGTAAATCTTACACCCTAAACAGATCCAACTCTCAGACCACGGGTCCACGGGAGAAGGTACATCCCTTTCCATCCACAGCCCGGTTAAAAACATTATTTGAAAAACCATTCACATTTCTTGAAACTCTCGATCGGAACTAAGGAATTGAATTTGTGCACCTCCATTTCATTACAATAGCAGAGATCGTCGCGATGATTCAGCCTCTCCTATATGATGTATCTCTATCAAGCCTGTGCTAACCGCAAGCTCTCTTTCCCTCATTGATCACATACCGTACCTGTCATGATCCATTACGTCTGGGCTTAAGACTACACGTCTGTGAAACTCGATAATTGATTCGTTGACTCATTCCTCATTCATCCCCCTCTCCACACCTCATCTTCCACATTCTCCTCATCCCCCTCCCATCCTACCCTCCCCTCCCCCTCCCTCCTACTCTCACTCCTCTTCCCTCTTCCTACACTCCTTCCCCTACCCTTCCTCCTCCTTCCCTCCTTCCCTCCGCAGGCTCCACTCTTCCTCCTTCCCACCACATACTCCTCCACACCCTTCCTCCTCCCCACCCTATACTCATCCTCTCCTCTCCTCTTCTCTTCTCCTCTCCTGCCGAGGTTGGGTTCACCCGTAAGTAGGTGACAGCTGACGTCTCTTCATCTTATCATCTCGAAGATAATGATCTTTCCTGATGCGATCCGGAAGATGTTTACACATTAAAATATAGAAGCTTATACACTAGGATAATACCACTTTGAAACATCTTATCAGAATATTGATGCTATCCAAATCATCACCTGCATTTTATCATCGTGCTTAAAACAGTATCATTGTAGTTTAGTACTCTGGGCAATTATTTTTCTTTTTAATACATGGTTAAAATCAATCTAAACATTGCAATACGATTACATGGGAAATCAAGTACATATGGAAATCCTTTAAAGTAATTATACTAGTTAGTTTAGAGTTACATTTATGTGCATTTGTATTTCTTGTTGCAAGACTTTCACATCTTCCCTAGATTGTAATATTAAAGATGTTTAGAAACCGTCTAAATCGCTCCTTTTTTTCTGCTATACAACAACCTTAATGCATCAAAGATCTTTCAAAAATCAATTTTTAGACCCAATATCACACGGATTGCGCCTTTAAGACCTTTTAAGTCGTGCATTTCACAGTATAAGACTTAAAGACGTAAGACAAACACCACCCCTCTGTTCACATGTCGATACAACATCTAGGCCTATGTGCATTATTAAATCCACTAACAGCTTTTTAAC
This sequence comes from Mesocentrotus franciscanus, assembly GCA_037976565.1. Classification (NCBI taxonomy): domain Eukaryota; kingdom Metazoa; phylum Echinodermata; class Echinoidea; order Camarodonta; family Strongylocentrotidae; genus Mesocentrotus; species Mesocentrotus franciscanus. Next base: position 28,582,492 of record CP137685.1, on the reverse strand, counting down.
TGTTTCAATGGAATGCATCTCTTAACGGTTTAAAGAGTGCATTACTTTATATATTTGAAGAGTAAATTAATTTTTGGAAAACGAATTAAATTACTGTGATTCACATTAATTGCTCCTTCTCTCTGTTTTTAAAGACTATTATAAAATGTCTACCCTTTTGGGTCTATAAGTCACGAGCATAATAGCTTTCACCTTTCAAGATTGATTTTTGGGAGGTCATGTTGATAATTCTAAAAGCTCACAGAATACACACAGTTTCCTTCACACTGTACTCGCTGGACCTGTACTCAATCTTCAAAGAAGCCGTTGTTGTTGGGTGGGTGGGTGGGTGGGGGAGCCCATACACACACACACTGGAGGGCTGAAGGGCGCAGCTGCTATACGACACGATTCATCTTAACGTGACTGTGATAAACATCACACGATACAGGATCATCTCAATCCGACCGACAGTAATTGACCTCGATGGAGAATGCTGGGGCTCCTAAGATAATTAGCAGACTGCCTTGAAGATGAATATAGCCTTTGTGCATTGAAGAAATATTATTCTGTTGCTGAAGCGTATTGTCGTTGCCTCGATGGGATGAATAAACTATACTGCCAGAAATGTTCATGAAAATACACCTTTAAACATGATATTGAGGAAAAAACACAATAATATCTATGCAGGAAGAGCTTGTGCGGCGACGCCAGATGGACTTAATTGTGAGGGGGCGCATCAAGCAAGAGAGAGAGAGAGAGAGAAAAGAGAGTAAGTTTTCACTTTGTACTCCTGAAGCATTAAGACGTTTCGTCAATGCCTTACAGCACTGTCCCTACGTGTATGTTACAACTATGGACTGGGGCCCCTTTTCTAAAGTCAGGTTTAACTTAAAATCCAGTCTAAATTAACCAAAGTTTACTTAAACCTGACTTAGACCACAACTCCAGTCTATGTAGGGTTTAACTGCATTTTTGTTTCTGAAAGTCCGATTTAAACTAAAAACCGAAGTTCAGAATACGTGTGTGGGTGTTTTTTTTAATAACATTATTAGAGAACCAATTAGAGGAGATAACACAAATGCTGCAAGAGCTTTGCACAATACAAAATAGAAGTCCACAAAAATGCAACATTTACTTCTATCATTCGTGTGTGCGTTGCCATGGTTTCATCGAGCAGCAGTCTATAAATCGAAGAGACCAAACCCCATGACACTGCCCTTTAAAGTGACTCGGTAACATTGCCTCAGAACCTGAAACAAAATCCTGGATTTAGCTCATGCTGGAATCCCATGACTTTTACAAGCCGATCGCCTGTCTGATTATCAAGATATTAATGATTGGAAATCGAAATGTCATTTGTCATTTTCCTAACGGTTTTTTTTTTACACTATAGTCTACTAGGGAAAATGAGTATGGTAAAACCGGTCACTCCAATATTTTTACTTTTTTGAGGCACTTCATGATCATTTTGAAGCGCAATTTTTTTTAGGGCTTCAATAATTACACCATATCACAGACACTGATTACACGTGGGGCCATGCATCTCAGATTTAACATTGTTAAACGATGCCTTTAAGCTGACGATCATTACGTAGAATATTACCAAACCAAAATTGAAAATAGGAAAGTCTGTTCGGTCCCTTCCTGGTGTGCTCTCTACGTACACAGTGCTACCCTGCGTGATGATAACATTTCATTAACGATGGCAGTAGGGTACCAAACATTTGTGGTACTTTTAATAGAGCTAGAATGGCGTTATCTATTTACACAGAAGTTTGTGTCTGCCCTTCTACTTCTGGAGGTTACGATGTGAGATCAATCTCGCATTGACATTCCATTCTTAATTCCTAGTAAATCTAAGAAGATCGAAAAGAGATTGTGTCGGAGTTCATCGTTAAGATATGATATGACTGTACGGGAGAGAAGGGAGGAGGGATATGACTATTGTGTAGCCAAAAGTAAAATGTAGAACATTGGAGAGAAATGAGAAGGAGCCAAAAGATATAAAGTTTTTCGATTGGCCCATGTCTCGTTTTGATGTGATCCAGGGATAGAGAAATAGACACTAGAAATGGGGCGGGTTTTAAAAAATTGTATAATTGAGAGAGAGAGAGACAGAGACAGAGAGACAGAGAGACAGAGATAGAGAGAGAAAGAAAATCAGACAGACAGACAGACAGACAGAACTTTCGAGAAAAAGTAGACGGAGTGACACAGAGAGAAAGAAGGAGTGGATTGAAAATGTAACAAAACATATAGAAAACTTGCGTAAATAAATAAATAAATGCTTGATCATCTGTTCTTATTCCACTTTGCCCGTATTATATAGAGAGGACTGTAAAGAAAGGGATAAATAGGAAAAAAAGGAGAGGGGGAGAGAGAGAGAGCGAGAGAGAGATAGTCAGAGAGGTGAGATATCATTATGGAATACATGCAAAGACAGCAACTAGGAAAAGGAATACAAAGAGGGAAGGAACAAGATATAGAGTCGATGAGAGAGACAGATGGAGAGATTAAAAGAAAGAGAGAGAGGGGGGCTGACAGATAAATATACCCAGATACAATCATAAAATACGAATGGAAAAACCTTGTGCATCTACACGCTCTACGTGTTCCGGTTTGCCTTCAATAAATTGATTTCACAGAAGTGAGTTAACATCCGACTAAGATAGCAATATGTCATATCAATCAAATATTATGCATACCAATGATATTCCGTGAATATATCTGCGGGGGAAATGCAACGGTTGTCCTCACCGAGTCAAGAAATACCTGAACATTAATTTTAATGGCGTTGAATATGTATAACAAGAGAAGGATAATTGACTGTACGGTAGCACTGGTGATCAAAGGGGGAAGTCCACCTTGATATTAAGTTGATTTTAATAGAAGCAGAACATGAGGAACAGGTCAGTGAAAGTTTGAGCAAAATCTGATTAAATATAAGAAAGTAAAGATGGGCTTCGCTTTAATTATTATGCGATATTTAGTTGTGATAAGTAAATCTCACAAGGGATCTCAAATTTATTTTCTTTCTCTCTCTCTCTCTCTCTCTATCTCTCTCTCTCTCTTAATAAATTAGTCTGTTCTACTTATCAAGTTATATTTGACTTCATTTCTTCTTAATTCGTATAGTTTGGTGTTGCTTACAGTTACATGACTATACTTAGAACTCCCCTCCACAGTGCAATTTGGGGGGAAATTCATAAAAAATAGCAGTATGTTGAACTCTAATGGGGTCCAAAATCAACTTCTCATTAACTATCCCCCTTTAAAAAGAAGAAGGCGGCTGGGGTTAAGGCTAGAAAAGCCAGAGGAAAACAAATTACATTTTCATCTATTGTAAGTGGAAAGCAAGCTGCAATGCCATACACGTGAACAGAGCACGGACAATATTTTCATATTACCACGTTATTCAGCCCCAGCAGGCTTGGCGACCAATGGCTATATAAGGACAGAGCGGGTATTGCTGGTACTCTTGGTAGCCAAATAACCAGCAACGTGCGCTGTCGGTGACGGAGGAAAAAACAGCTGGGTTTATTAATATTAAGAATAATTGATGCGGATGTTGGTCTGCACCCTTTTTCATTACACCGTGAATTACGTATGGCTTTTTTCCAATTGTTGTTAACAGTGTAGGAAGTAGTAAGTTTAAAGTCCATTATCTTCAATGAAAAGCGCATCTTGATTACCATGCATGTTATTTTCTTATAAATAAATAAACAAATCAAGCCATGCATGTCCGAACAAGCAAATATTATGTCATTAATTGTAATCCTCTATCACTACATTAAATCATATTTTGTAATGATTGTTCGTAATATGGTGTGGTAATGTGGTAAGTTGTTATGGATTATTGGGTTAAAAAGCGAAACTTCAACTCTTTAATCTCATACTGTGCCCTTTCATTTGAATCACCCCCAAGTGCGTTAACTATGAACAGAACTATGCACAACACTACTTAAAGTGATCTCGCCAATGTTTTAAATTCCAGCGAAATGTCTTTTTATAGTCAACTTTCGATTGTGAACAAACGGTATTATTTTGATCTTGCGGTCTTTTTTAAATAGGCCTAAGATCATACCAGTGTAATGAAATTGTACGAGAGACATCTACCAAACGGGCAAAGCAAGAGATACTACAAAGCATTACTATACATTGTACATATATTCTTCACCTCTTTGATCGATAAAGGCTTCGCATAGACTGATGTTCATTTATAAAATTTAAGGGAACTAATGAAAACCTTCCACGGCTAATGGGAGTCATGTCAAATGTTTTCATGCTCAGTTGTCTCGAAACAGTGGCACAGCATCGGTCCAGGCATTGACGGGGCTTTAACATCGGGGGAGGGGGCACCGCTTATAATTGTTAAGTTAAATTAAATTTGAATTAATAAGGCCATCGAAAATGTGGATTGGCCCAGTATTGTCTTCCTTCTACTTTCCTATTTTGGTTTTCTTCCCTTTTCTTCTATTTCCGCCATTTGATTTGTGACACGTGCCCCTGTGCCCCTCCTCCCCCCGTGTCTACGACACAACCAAGAGATAACAATGTTCATAATAACTATGATGTGCCTATGAATGAATAAGTTGACTGGCTCTGAGGACATGATTGCATGTCGGTTTCTTAGCTCTAGTGAATCGGTTAGGAAATAATAATAATGGCTTTTTATACAGCGCACATGTCCGTCACGTCGTGACGCTCCTGGCGCTCCAACCTTATTACCCCTTCTTAGCTGGCAGCCAATTATGTAGCGCTCTGGCATACCATGTACCCATTTGCACCTGGGTGGAGAGTGGCAAAAGTTGATTAATGTCTTGTCAAAGGACGTTAGTGCCATGGTGGGATTCGAACCTTGACCCTTGGATTGAGATTTAAGTGAATGAACCACTATACCACGACACCTCCTCTCCTCGAGACCAGGAAGAGGGGGTAGTCTCAGTGAATGGATTTTTTTTACTCATCTAGATACCACTGAGAGCACTGGTAACATTAGTCTTTCTACCGTGTGAGTCAAACAAAAGTTTACACCTTGAAAATTGCTAATTATTTTAAAAATCATCTATGAACAGTAAATCATTATACATCTTATAAAAGAGTGTTTTATCCTAAATCATTTGGTATCATTTTTGTGTGGTATGTGTTCACGCTTGGATGAACAGGAGGCATTGTTTGCGAGAGTGCAAAAATCGACTTGCGCCAAAGCGATGCCTACAGCATGTATTATGTTGGGATTAGCGGAGTGAGAGAAAGAATTGAATGTATCAAATGAAATATGCTTTTTGCAGAAGCAGAGTCACACACGCGCACACACACACACGCACAAATGTTCGTTGATATTTGATATTCGATATTTTATATGTGCGGCATGATTAATTTTGTTAGGGATGTTATTTGGATCTGCAAAAACCGATTTAATACCAAAATCCCAATTGTTTTATTTAAACATCAGATAAGCAACTTTGGCGCAAGTCGATTTTTGCACTCTCGCAAACAATGCCTCCTGTTCATCTAAGCGTGAACACATACCACACAAAAATGATACTAAATGATTTGGGATAAAACACTCTTTCATAAGATGTATAATAATTTACTGTTCATAGATGATTTTTAAAATAATTAGCAATTTTCTAGATGTAAACTTTTTTTTGACTCACACGGTATATGGCTGTGAAACATGGACACTGAATGCAGAGATTGAAAAGCGAATCAATGATTATGAGATTAATTCTGCAGGAAGGTTTCTGCATTTCCACTACGCATACCTTAAACAAGAAAGTGAGAGAGATAATTGAGAGTTATATAGGGGAACATGAACACCTCATCACAATAGTGAAAAAAGAAAGAAAAAATATCATCTACAGTGGTTTGGACATGTAACTGGATGAACGAATATCTTGGCAAATACAATTTTTCAAGAAGGAACTGATGGAAGAAGAAAGAGGGGCAGACCAACTAGGACACGAACTGATATTAGACGGATATGTCATTTGAGCAGCTAGCTAGAACAGCTGAAGACGGGAAGTTATTGAGCACCTTTGTGTCAAGGTCCATTTCAATGTCGCCCCAACCTCCTCCTCCAAGATATGGGGCATAGATAGATAGATAACATTCCTCGCTATACGTAAAGGATGATAGACTCTTACTTTTACACAGGGAGATTAAAAAGTGCTCAGCTTGAGGATAATTAATAGCAGATCGACGGAAATGGCTAAAGGGATCATCACCCGCCACCCTTTTAGAAAAAAACACATAGGTAGAACAGGTTTGATTTATTTAATATTTTGCCAGCTTTCCCCACTTTAATCATGTTTATAGGGGTAGGGATACTAATTATGTCCCGTACTGCCATAGACACTCGAGACAACTTTTTAAATACAATGTACCTTGAAAGACTTACGCGTCATTCTGCCAACAAGGTTTTGTCCTAAATTGAGTCGTTGTCTCAAAAATCATGTATTTGAAACAAATCTATTTGAAATAAAGGCATTGCCTCTCATGAGAATTTTCAATTGAATGTAAATAAATGTCAAATCTTGTATTTTGCCAGATAAAAGAAAGTGAACAACATGGCTGAAGACGTACCTACCAGAGGACTTCGCAAGGCGAAGGAGTACGACTGGAAGGATTCGAACCTCGCACTCTTCGGATCGGATGTCGAGAAGAACATCAAGAAAGAGTCGGCTAAAACCGAACCGGCTTGGCAGAATGCCGGGTCAAAGGTCGGCCTGGAGATTTGGAGGATCGTCAAGTTCAAGGTCAAGCGTTGGCCCAAGGAGGAGAAGGGTAGCTTCTTCAGCGGGGATTCCTATATCATCCTCAATACATACGTGAGTGGTCGACACCTTCTTTAATAGCTCAATACTTTACAATACGCCTTTCTTTCCTCTAATTGGTCTGTCTCTCTGAACCCGGTTTCCTCTTGTCATCTCTCTTTTCCCTTTGTTTATTCCATTTACTACCTCTTTCAATCCCTCTGTCTGTTAGTCTGTTCTCTCCATTTTTTTTTTTTTTTTTTTTTTTTTTTGGGCATATTTCTAATTTTATTCACCTTTCGAACGCTCTCTCTCTCCATCTCTCTCTCTCTCTCTCTCTCTCTCTCTCTCTCTCTCTCTCTCTTAATATATATTTACCTTATTTACCCTATTATCTATTCTACTCTGTATCCCTCTGTCTCTCTTTGTGTGTCTGAATCTCACCCTCGATCTCCCCCATTTCTTTCTTTTTCTGTCTTTCTCTCTCTCTCTCTCTCTCTCTCTCTATATATATATATATATATATATATATCTTTTATCCTGTTTCTCCTTTTTCCTCTCCACCATTAGTTTTTTGTTAATAGTTAATTGTTCTTCCCATCTCAGTAACTTCTGAAACTGAAGTGAGACGCTTATCAGCAATGCATTATATTTTTCCTAATCCTTCACTCTTCCAGCAATCATACGGAATTCATTAAAATATTTAATCTTTTGTTATCATTCTTATGTCCAGAAAAAGCCCGATTCGAAGAGCGAGGAGCTTCTCTATGATGTTCACTTCTGGATCGGCAAACACTCCACACAGGTAAGACATGCCCCCCCCCCCCTTCACCCTCCAACAACCACCACCCCATACCCCGCTTTGATCTGCCCCTGTATAGATGTTAGATGTATTCATTTAGCCATTAGCATGAATAGGATCAATTTTTCCTAGATGATTTATGTTTTCGTCGATCCACCCATTATAGGGGTAGGTGGCATATAATCTGTTACCAAGTTTAAAAATCAGATTTTAAAAGTTAAGTTTAGATAATGTCCTGTTTTAAAGTAAAGAACCGGTTTAGTTTAGATTTATTGCCTGCGAGCAATTTTCGTCGGAATATATGTCGTACGACCAAAGACATTTGAATCGAATGAGTAACTTCTATCGTACCTTTCATCTTACAGGATGAGTACGGGACCGCAGCCTATAAGACCGTCGAGCTCGATCACTTCCTCGATGACAAGCCCGTCCAGCACAGGGAGGTCATGGATTACGAATCCGATCTCTTCAAAACCTATTTCGACACCATCACGTAAGATTTCAAAAGACTTTTAAAATGGTGGGACGGTTCAAAAATAATATATTAAATCATCCTTCTACTGCCTATACCTACCAAATTAAATCACGATAACTTAAATGAAATTAACGCAAAACCAGACAATTGAAAAGTTCATTCGCTCCATAATACGATCTCCAGCGATGAATATTCAAATAATGTATTTGCATATTCATAATAAAAAGTATAAATATTTTGACCTCGGGATCCTTCATAGAACGAAAAATCAATCTATTTCGTTTAGGGATATGTTCCGCTGAGACTACGTCTGGTTTCACCGAATCCCTCTCCTACATAATGTCTTTGAGAAGAGTGTTATTATTTTGTTCTTGTTGTAATGGTTACAGATTGATGGAAGGTGGAGCTGACTCTGGTTTCCGTCACGTGGATCCCCATAAGTACGAGCCACGTCTACTCCACTTCAGAGGAGACCGCAAACGCGTCAACTTGCATGAGGTATGCTGACATATCAGCTAAAACTTTCCAAAATGGACTAATGTCCGTTGCACACAAAGCGTCATTCTGATTGAGTTATTACTTGAGCTAATCAAACCTGTGAAAGCAATTGTTGCATACATCAGTGCATGGAACAATTTGATATATACCCAGACGTTGTGTGTCCGGACAGATGATTTAAAACGTTAATTTAAAGAAGTTTACATCCAATATTCCATCTATTTGTAAGACTTATGTTAGACAGTATTATAAAGGTAACTATTTATGATGGTAAGTGTTATTTGATACATTCATTTCGTTAATTCCAAAGGCAAAAGTGACAGCTTTATTTTAGTTAAGCGTCTGGACACACAACCCCCAATCATACATTTTGCATTATGTGTACGATTCCATTTCCAAAACATCAATGACTACGCTATTATAGTCGTCCTACTGCAAGCAAATGACGTCTCGTGTTTCAACGGGCATTAGATCATTCATAACCATCCCTCCGTAACTTGAAAAACAGACCGGTCAGCTATTTCCTTTTAATAAACCAAAATTATTCGATACCATTTTCTTTTTCTTTATATCTTATTTTTGTCACCGATTTTTTTTTTAATCTAATGATTTTTTTTCTCGCAAATGGCACTTTTTGTATTTGATGGCAAATTGACATTTAAGGACATTTCATTTGTTATATCTAGTTGGCGAATGTTGCTCTTTTATCGTATTTTGTCCGACACTTTCCCGCCCTTAATTTGAATTTTCAATCAATGGCCCCTGATTGTATCAAAGTGCCCCTCAAGCTAAAAGAAAAAGTGCCCCTCCATGTTATGTTATCTTCTTCTCTTTTTTCAGCGCCCTATGTCTAGGAAGTCTCTGAAAAGTGGTGATGTCTTCATTCTGGATCTGGGTCTAAAGCTCTACCAGTGGAACGGATCCAAGAGTAACAAGGATGAACGAACAAAGGTAAGCTCGACCCCATCCCACGCCCTCCCCCACCTCTTTCCCAATTATTTTAGACTGTTAATGAAAAGTCATTAACCCAAGGTCAATTCAATTCAAGGATTTTGCGTTTTTGGCGGTTCTATGAACCGACGAATCCCTCATATAATCAATGTACGAATTCGTCGGTTCATAATAATGACGACGATTACTACATAAATAACTTATTAAGATATTCGTCTGAAGTTCCCCTAATAGAATGGGTTGATATTGCCCGAATTCGACTTTTGGATAATCTTAAATAATAATACATGTAATAAGTGTTTCTTATAAAGCGCTATACAACATACCACCGGGCAAAGAGGATGCTTACAGTGTTATTATTACAGTGCACATTCTCCACTCCCTGGGGAGTCTTCCAGCTAGTTGCCTTTTCTACGGGCGCGCATATGCTACTCCAATCAAATTCACCTTCGCATCCTACCGAGGCGGAGAGGAGCAATGGAGATAAAATGCCTTGTTCAAGACATACATGAGTACCATGCCGGGGCTCGAACTCCGACCTTTGCATTCTCAGTCACGTGATTAAACCACTCCATTACCACACCTCCATAAGTCTTTGAGATCTTGTTTATGGCTATATCTTCTGTTGTTTCGTTGTACAGGCTGTTCAGTACCTCTCTCAACTCAAGGAGATCCGTGGTAAGGCGAAGAGCGAAACCGTGGATGAGAACCGTCTTAGTGATGCTCATCCCTTCTTCACACACCTCCCCGACGTACCCGTGGACGAAGTGGATTGCGTTCCCGTGGACAATTCCCTCCCAACCATGTTCAGGTGAGTCGTTGAATGATTAGGGTTTGAATCTTGACTGGGCTTTTCTTTCTCTTTCTGCTGTGTATATACACGTTAAAATTGTTATTAATTTCATGATCAAATGATGATAATGATAATGATGATGATGGTGATGATAATGATGATGATGATGGTGATGATGAAGATAATGATAATAATGATAATGATAATAACAATAATATTCAATAATGTGATTTTTCTTGCACGAAAATGAGGGGGAAGTTTCTTGGCTACCGGGTAATTTTAAATATATGGGTGCCGCAGCCTCTCAGCCCCCTCCGCATTTGATTAAATTGTTAATAGATGTTTTCATTAATGCTCATTCAAATTTTGCAGGCTCCAGAATACTGGCAAGCTGACATTCACAAAGGTTGCTGAGGGAATCCCCCTGAAGAAAGAAAAACTTGACTCCAACGTAAGCTTTTATTTTCTTTCCTTTTGCGTGATAGGCCAGTATCTAATGCCCGTTACACGTGAGACGTCCTCTCCGATGCGTTGTTTCTTTAGCTAATAAAATCTATGAATGCATCAGTGGATAACGCCAGTTCGTAGATACAATCTACGCATGGGCCAGTAAAGATAATGTACCAAAATTGTGAAACCCATCGCGACGAAAACTGGATTAATGCTCGTGAAAGTTATTTAATCATTATTTTTCATAATATATTCACCGACGGCACATTCTATGATACACAGGTGGAAGTAATCTTTTTCAAGAGAGAGCAAGCAACAGGTATTCATGAGGCACCTCCAACACTTTGGCAGTGATTATTCTAAAATGCACAAAATGGGACGTCTCCAAGTGTAAAAAAACTGTGGAAATTTGGGGTCATTTGTACCAAAGATAACTATGAAGTATGAACTGGTCTATTCGAAACAATGTTTAATATATTCATTTTGCTTCCACTGATTATACTATACCACTCTCACATGGCGCATCATAGAACGCACAACTCAATGACGCAGTCTTACGTCACACAAATGACGCATCATAATGAAACGGACATTAATGGCTGATATATAGTACAGTTATGGCGCTCGTGTGTCAGACGGCAAGTATGGTTCCGTGGCGGGTTTGGTCGCATAAAATCGTCGGACGGATTTAAGTTTACTTTTTGCCTTTTTTTCAATCGCCATGATCTTTTCAACAATTTTCGATTCAAATACTTTTCACTTCTTAAAGGGTGACATTAAACCCTGGAGAGAACATGCACTATATTTGAAAAAACCCTTTCAAGGGACATCAAGGATGATGTTACATTTCGGGAGGTTTTTGGAAAACTGAGAGGACCAAATAAGCTCCCCCCCCCTCCCATTGCGTCATACCCCAGTCACACCGACGAGACCGACCACGAGACCGGCAGCAGACCGAACAACTAATGTATTTAACCCTAATGGCCAAGAATGGAACGGTTTCGAATCTGATTGAAGTTGGTTTGGCGGTGTGACTGAGATTTTATCCCAGATAGGCTATACTTTTACAATATGCAATTATAATCTTGCAATTTTTGTTTTCCTACTCTTTTTTAGGATGTGTTCATCGTTGATACACGCAAGGATTGCTTCGTATGGATCGGAAAGGGGGCTGACCAGGTCGAACGCCGTAATGCATTTGGCTACGCCCATGTAAGTCATTTTTGCATACCACCCATTTTCCGTAATAATGCACAACTCAATGGTTTACTTTCAATAAACCATATGATGGTACATGTGTTGTATGGTTTTAAACGGTTTTTGGTCATTTGCTCCGGCGACAATGCACCTAGGTTAATGTCCTACACTAACTGAATTCCTAACTTCCACCCAAGACCAAACACCAGTCCACACCTAGCCCTAGCCCTAAATTTAACCTATATAAGCCAATTGCACCCCCTAACCCTAATCCTATAGTTTGACGAAATAAAGCCCTGAGCAATTGTCGCCAGACCAACTGCCGGAGCGCCTGGAGGGCGTTTCATGAAACAATAATTAGTCGGTGGTTTTCACTGACAATTTTATTGTCACCGACTATTTTCCAGGCCTCTGATTGGTCAAATTTAGTCAGCGCTGACAGTTGTCGGCGGACAAATGTTGATGAAACGCCCCCCTGTATGGAATAAATGTGGAGGTGTCGTGGTATAGTGGTTCTTTCACTTGACTCACAATCCAAGGGTCAGGGGTTCGAATCCCAGCCCGGCACTAACATCCTTTGACAAAATATTAATCCACTTTTGCCACCCTCTAGCCTGGTGTAAGCGATATGCCAGAGCGCTAGATATTTGGCCGCTAGCTATGACCGAGGTGTTGTGGCGCCAGGAGCGTCACGACGTGACGGATATGTGCGCTATATAAGAAGCCACCATTATTATTATTATCATTTTTATTAGTAGTAGTAATGTGCCTAGTAGTTGTAGTAGTAGTAGTAGTAGTAGTAGTAGTAGTAGTAGTAGTAGTAGTAGTAGTAGAAGAAGTAGTAGTAGTAGTAGTAGTATAGTCATACTGTATAGTAGTAGAAGTAGTCGTATTTTGCTTGTGTAGAGAAGCGGATATTCTGTAAATGTTTACTACGACAGTTTGTCTGGTGTTACCATTCTGGACGACTATATACAACCTCAGTCACACTGAAAGACCGAACAAAATACTACATTGCCTCAGATGGCCAAGTTTTCATCCATTTGGTGTCGTTGTGGAGTCGGTTTAATTGGCGCTGTGACTGAGGTATCAAAGCTCTGCTTGTATGTTACAATCCATAATATTGCAATCAATTTTATTCTTCGTTTTGAAACTTCTCAGTTCTTCTTTTTCACCCCCTCCTTCTCCTCCTTCTTGTTCTTCTTGTTCTTTTTCACCTCCCTCTCCTTCTTCTTCCCTTTCTTCTCCCCTCATCCTCTTTCTTCTTCTTTTTCTTCTTCTTTTTCTTCTTCTTCTTCTTCTTCTTCTTCTTCTTCTTCTTCTTCCCCTCCTTCTTCTTCTCCTCCTCCTTCTTCTTCTTCTTCTACTTCTCCTTCTTTTTCTGCTCCTCCTCCTTCTTCTTCTTCTTCTTCTTCTTCTTCTTCTTCTTCTTCTTCTTCTTCTTCTCCTTCTCATTATTCTTCTTTTTTCTCCCCCTTCTCCTTCGTATTCTTCTTTTTCTTTTCTTCTCCTTCTTCTTCTTCCTCTCCTTCAAATCCTTAATATGGTCCCTTTACCTTGGAATTGCCTCTTTTTATTACTCTTAGTATCATTTTCATTTTCATTTTTTTCTTCAGAACTACTTGATGAAGTGTCCACATCCCTTCATCCCTATCACCGCCATCCAGGAGGGGCAGACCACCGCTGCATTCGAAGCCGCCCTCGCTTAAATTCTGCTCACAGTCATGGCGTAGCGTAGCGTCAATATTTTCCTCGTGAATTATACAAAACAAAGGGCTGAGTTACCCTTCTTAAATAATTTACATGTTTTATATTCAATAATCATTTTTTGGCAGCTCAATCAGTTAAAGATAACATTCATTTCAGAGTAATGCTTTTTCATGCTACTGGAGAGGACTCCTTGCTTCCAATTTTTGATCGGTAAGGGTGATAAGAAATTGCAATGAAACAATTAGTCAAAGAAAGAAGACAAGGAAAAGGAATACTAAGAAGCAGAGAGAAAGAAAGATAAGGGAACAAATCTGAGGAATATGAAGAAAAAAATGGTTATCAAAATGGTATGAAGAAGAACAACAACAACAACTACAACAAGAATTAAGAAGAAGAAGAAGAAGAAGAAGAAGAAGAAGAAGAAGAAGAAGAAGAAGAAGAAGAAGAAGAAGCAGAAGAAGAAAAAGGAAAGGGGGTGCGACAGACATGTGGAAGATGAAGAGATAAAATAAGACCAACAGATAAAGGGCTGAAATTAAGAGAAAACAAAGAAGGAAACAAAAATCTCGTATCATCTTTCAGAAATCTCACAATTATATTATTTTATTTTCTATACCGTTTTTCAATAAAACCACATACGCTACGTCACTTAAATCCTGTCGAATTCATTAAAGTGACCTTAATATTTGTATTTTTACTACTTTGTTTATATATGTTTTTGTTAGAAGTAGTGCAACTTTTTGTTATTTAACATTCTTGACTTTTAATGGCAATTTATTTAATGTACAATATACAACGTATGTGAAAATTTTGTAGATTCACATTCAATAACTGTTAAATGATTTTTAAAGAAAATTATGGCTATATAGTAGGATTTACCAAAATGCAGTTTGGCTGAAAGTAGGGTAATGTAGGTTTTTTCGTAGGCGCCTTGAACATGTGCATTTTAAATACAGGTAATTTCAATTTGATATCATTGTGATAATATACACTTTATGCAAATTTTACCTCGAATTTGATGCCTTCTAGATAAGATTTTATGGTGATTCTATGACAGTAACATGGCAATAAATATTGATTCTTTCATTCATACGTTAGATGTGTTATTAGTATACTAATACGCGGGGCGAATTCAGGGGGAATATAGTTATCTAAATTCACAAATTGGCATTTGTGTACGTTCACTTATCTGCCATAGATCTGTACAACGTCTAAGGAGGGAAAAATGGAACAAAAGCATTTGTCAACATATTTGACAAGCCTAAAAATCAGGCATTATCTTGCAAGCAAGTAAAATGGAACATAATTTCAAATTTTAGCTAGGGCACGCCTCTTTCAAGACCTTCTTATACAGGGGGACACGTTCTCTTCTCCCCCCCCCCCGGATCCGCCACGTTATTTTGATAAACTGATAGTTCGTATATAGGTGTACCTGTAGATTAAGATAAAGTGTTGTCATTTTGCATCAATGTATCTAAGGTAAATTCGTCTCTGAGTTTTCATTTCGAGTCATCTATTATGTTTATTGGATGGGATCGTGTAGCTAAATGTTGATTTGTTTTTGTTTGTAAGTTCGTCTGTTTGTTTATTTGTTTGTTTGTAAGTTCGTCTGTTTGTTTATTTGTTTGTTTGTAAGTTTGTTTGTTTGTTTATTTGTTTGTTTATAAGTTTGTTTGTTTGTAATTTTATTTGTTAGTTTGAGTCTTGATGGAGATGGTGTTTTGGACGTCGCTAGATTATTTTGAATGAATAGTTTGTCATCAGATTTTAAAATTTCGGACAAACATTTCAATTTTTTTCAAACAAGCGAACTCATGTTCTAGAGCTGAGATTTGACTGATAAGTTTATGCTGATGAATCTCAAATAAAGCAAGATTGGAAGTTCCTAAAGGAGGACAATCTATGTTTACAGATTAGTCCTGCCGAACAAATAACTCCGACCTGTAATTATCTCTCGGAGAAAATGATATAGAATGGCCGGCTTGGTCATAGACAAACTAGAAGCACCATGAAAAGCACATGATCACCAAGGCCAACTCTGTTTACTACCTTCGAACAGTTTGAGCTCTACTGCCATGCTGATGACAGGGCTTTAATATATTAATATCATGCTGTATCTTATCTAGCTACGTTTTTCGCCTACAGATTCCCAAATATCATGGTTGGATTAAGAGCTATAGGGGGCGTACATAGAGATGCTACTTGGATCAAACGTATTGCTTCCGTTTCATAGGCCGAGGCAAAAAATAAGTTAACCCTTACTGTGCCAATGATGCAATTTTACTCAAACTATTTACATATGATGAATTCTTTACTGGCAAAAAAGGGGTTAATGATCTCATTATGTCTTAATAATTACATGTTATGGTGATCCTTGCCTGATGAAGGGAGCATCTAACACTAACCCTACGGCTGGACTGTGCCCCCTTTCAAAACCCAGTCATGTATACCTTAGATAAACAAGAAAAAGTGTCCTTATATAGTTCTGTGCCGCTCCCCCGCCCTGCTTCCCCCTTTCAAATATGACTCAAATTACTTTAAAAATGCAATAACTTTGTTTATTAAAGCAAGTTTACCCACCGCAATTTTCATTGTGTCTTGTATTGGAGGCAGGTCAGGATCCCATGCTCGATATAAATCTATTCTTCCTTCCGTGATATTTGTTGAACAAAGTACATAATTTATGTCACCTCTAAAATTAAAAAAAAAATGACGTAATCACGGCATAGAGTAAAGCAATTGCCAATTTGTGCAATTATTATGTAACACAACCACTGACAACCCACCATCGTTATCTTTCAAAATCACCAACTTACATCTTGTATCTTACAGGGAAGTATAGTTGCGTAATTCAGAAAGGAAATTGCTTGTCTTGTTGAAAAATTTGCATGGTTTGCATGGTAGTAGCTCAATTCAAAATATTTTTTTATCTTCCAAATAAATCTGCGATGCATTGTATTTTTGCATATCAACATTTTTCTGTAATCAACGACTCGGAGATATGCCTGCTTGATTGAGTGAGTGAGTAAGTGACTGACTGATTGATTGATTGATTGATTGACTGATTGGTTGATCGAGTAAGTAGATATCATAAGAACACTGGTCATTTTTTAGTGGTTTATTGCTTACCAAGAACATGAATGATTGGTGATGATTGTATCGATTAGTTGATTGACGTAGTAGTAGTGGTTATTTGAGCTGACTGCTAAGAAAGCATAAATGCTTGTTAGTAAGCAACCAGAGGAACGACGGCTTTAGGTACTATCCGAGGGACCTGTAATGAGGATTAATGCCTTACCAAAGGGCACTGGCGCATCGACTTGGTTTCGAACCCGGGTCACCGGATTACGAGACCACTGCTCTACCAACTGAGCTATCACGCCTCCTCTACGTATTGATTGATTGCTTATTAATTGAAAGATGGTTGATTAGCTGATTTGTTGTTTGAACATGAATTATTGATGATCAGATTTAAATCCATTGACTGTCAGATTGATTGGTCTGTTGTTTAAGCATGCGTCATTTGAGTGCAATGACGGTTCATTGGTTGATTGATTGATAATGATTGATTGATCAGTTGTTGACTGATTTGAGGAAGTGAGTGATTGAATGATGATTGATTTATTGATTGTATTTTGATTGAAGGATCGTTTGATTATAACAAGAATAAGAAGCTGGTTGATTATGTGTATGCGTGATCACAGGTGAATCACGGGAACCCCACCCCTTTTAAGACCCACGTCGCATAGTATCTTTTGTACACTAGTCCAAATAAGGCCGATGCCACATGCACCGTGACACCAGTGCCCCCCCCCCCAAAAAAAAAATGATTTAAAAAAAGAATTGCTAAACTTACGCTACGCCAATGCCTCCACCATTGAATGATTGAACACAATTTATGATGTGTGTTTCTTGGGTATCTGCAACTTTAGTTCTTTCAAGTCAGCCCCATACCGGATGACTGTATTATGATCATGAAAAATCATTTCCGGCGATTTGTTACGACAAGGAAAGTAAGGCTCGTGTATCTCATGATGGCGAAATCCGAGATAATCTTCTCATAGTTAAAGTATAATGATTCAGTAAAACCCTGCTTCTGCATACGGAAACCTGACTCAAAAACACATTTATATTCTCTATAACCGTATAATGACACAGATTTGTTTTCTCGTGTTTTATGACAGTGGCGTAGCTACGGGGTGCATAATGAGGGCGCGTGTCCAACCTAATGCGAACAAGAGGAAAAAGAGAAAGAGATTCAAAACAAAATATTTCCCCCTTACTTTGACTACATTTTGTCTCTAAGACCGGTTCTCACCCCCATATGACACTATTGCCCCCATCCCCAGTGGCTGAACAACACATCAGCCGTACCTCTGATCCCACCCATGCTCCAGAACCCATTTTTATACTAATTCTCAGTTGCGTATTAACCAGCAACGGGGATACGAGGGGCATGTATCCCCCTCCAACCCGACATGGCGAAAGTAGTTATTATATAACATGAACGAGAAAAAAATGGAGGAGAGGAAACGCCGAAAGAAGAGAAGACGACCCCCTTCCCGACACACCCTCCCTTAGATAATGGCCTCGATTAATTTCCAATTAATAAGTAGGACCGTCCCCCGCCCCCTCCCCATGATGATGCAGCTTTCATTTTTTGCTCCACGCTACGCCAATTATGACACAATTTCTCCCTCTCGTCGTCATTTCTTGAGCACTGTTATTATTAATGATTGTAAGGAAAACCAATTCAAAATAAACCTCGACTCGGAGTCGGACAGTGTCTCCAAAAAGATCATCGTTATGACCGGCCTGTCTACTCGATTAAAGTAAACTAATGGATCCATGAAAGGAATCTAAGGATGTACATGTACATGCAGGACATCTGTAAGCTAGGTCATTTAACAGTGCTGTGACTGAAAAGTCATTTAGGGAAATGGTAGGCGACCGTATTATCTTGTTGATAAGATCTTCTTTTTTTTTTTTTCTATCTCTCTTTCTCTCTTTGTATCTGTCTTGTCTCTTTGTTGTTGTTTTTCAATTATAATTTTAGTACCAGTTTTATTTTATTTTTCCTGTGTCATTATTATAGGCCCATTATTCATTTTCTTTAGGGGCGGTGGGTTGAAATCCTTGATTAATTGTGTTGTTACATGCTTGATGTATTTATATAAAAGGTATAACACATTAAAGATAAAGTGGAATCGAATCGAGTTAAATTGTATATTATGTAGATATTTCGTAATGTCATGTATAGGTCTGGGCTGGACTGGGAGACCTGCTGGTAAACATTTTCATTAGATTATCAATTAAAATACTGTATATGAATAAAACGTCTGACGAAATTCTTCCGTAACTATTAAGGTAAACTCTTTAGGCTTGCAAAGTGTAATAAAATCATCAATCCATTCTATAATAGACCCCTGCACGATCTCGTTTGATGATGACTTATAGGGAAGGGGGAGGGGGAAGGTAGTCTTCTTCTTTTTTGTAAGGCGACGGGCTTTCTTGTCTCGTTTTCACAATCATGAATCATTCCAATTATTACCATAAGTTTTGTGGTTTTGAAACTTGGAAGACCACATACAAGTTCAAAGAGGACAGATATGACTGTACCGCGTAGCGCAGCTGTCGCGGGGCAAAAATGTCCCAGTTGCTATGACAGTTGTGATGATGACGTCACCCTTTTGTAGGCCCAAGAGTCTGAAGAGGTTTCCGTCCAGTCTGCTATATACCTCCCACCTCAAATACCCCCGAACCGAGATGGACAAGGTGTGTGTGTGTGTGGGGGGTTGGACCAACTGGTAAATTGCCAGCTGGTAAACACTTCTAGTAGAAGATGGAGGGGGCACTACCAACCGGTACTCTCCCCTTGATACCAATTTTTGGCAAGACTTAAAACTCTAAATGTTGCTCAACACGTGTATTTTTTGGCTTTGTGCCCTTTAAACAAAGAGCTGGATACGCCCCAGAAGCCTTCAAATAATCATAGCCAATTGGCGAATCGGGGAACTGCATGCTCATGCAAAATATAGGCTTATCAACAAAAATAAGGTAAGAAAAGAAATTCTGCATAAAGTTGCGGTTCGGATCCTAAATTCATTTTTTTTTTAATGAAAAAAAGGACGGGGCAATTTCGAAAAGAAAAAAAATGTGACGAGCAAAACAAAAGGAACTTAAGGAACCTAATGCTAGCATGGATATAAAAGGAGCACGGGTCAATTGCCCCCTTCCCCCTTAAATCTACTAGTGCATCCATGTACAAGGGGGGGGGCCGAAACTATTTTTTACCTTCTCGGGAATAGGAACTTAATCTCGGGATGCTGACATGATTGTTTCCCCGATAGCTATTTCAAACTTTGGGAATCCTAAGGTCCGGCCCCTCATAAGGTCCCGAAAGGGGAGCTAGGAGGCATCCCCCCTAACTTTAGATATTGTCAATTTCACTTTTTTTTCTTCAAACATGCAGTTGCAGCTGTATCGACCTCTTGATGGACTGATAACATTGTTGATTGTGCCCAAACATAAAACTATTCAAAGCTGGCGGTCAGGAAAACGCCCCCCCCCCCACCAGTATGTCCCTATATTATTATGCAATAACACTTTATTATTATCATCATTATTATTGTAATTGTGATTATTTGTTTTTTGTGCGTGCAAATGTTTCTGCATTTATTGATAAATCAAATACAAAACATTCAAATAAAAATAATATTGTATAATATATAATTGATTTACATAAAGAGTGACAACAGAAATACACACACACACACACAAATGCATATACATATATATATATATATATATATATATATATACATATAATCAAAGAATCAAGATAAATGCAGAGGCCAACTATCATAAGCATGAATGCTTGAGTCGATGGAAGGGGGTACATGGTGCTGTTATAGGAGTATGTAGGAGAATAGAGTGTCCCGTATAAAGATTTTTCCAGAAAGTATCTAAATACAAAGTGGAAAGAAAGTGAAAAAATTGCTAGTGTTATTATTACTAATATTATTACCATTATTAATATCCTGCTTATTATCATTATCATTTTTATTAGTAGTAGTAATTTCATCTTTATTATTATTATTATTATTATTATTATTATTATTATTATTATTATTATTATTATTATTATTATCATTATCATTATTATTATTATTATTATTATCATTATCATTATATCATTATTATGATTATTATTATTATTTCCATTATAATTAGTAGTAGTAGAAGTAGTAGTAGTAGTAGTAGTAGTAGTAGTAGTAGTAGTAGTAGTAGTAGTAGTAGTAGCTTGCTTGATAGGGGACAGAATCAGAAATAGTAAAGATAACTATGTTTGATAAATCTTTCATCTTTCAAGTAGCTACCCTTCATTATATTTTAATGAGTCTAATCTCCATTGTCAAAACTAATCAGCACCTTACTTCTAAGTCATCAATCATCATACCAGTCATTCAGGCGAACTATATATTTGAACTTTCAACTCCAAAATGAGACACAAGCGCTAGTGCAGTCCAATTCGTTTGTAATTCTAAGAAAAAAAATTACATGCGGAAGTTTGTACGCATTGGTGAATTGATGTGCGTATTTAAATGAAAAAAATACTCAAACTTGGCACGATTTCTAAAATAACAATTGAATGATCGAGGCACTCGAAAAAAATTGAAATATGAGAAACCATGATGTTTCCCTTTTTTAAGACGTGCCTGATTAGAGACTAACAAGATATTAGCATACGAATAAAGACCCGACATTGAACAATATTACGGGGATACCGATTGCTCACACCTGCTAACGAAAGGAGACAAAGTCGACGATTTTCCACCAAAAATGGGCATCGAAATGGTAAGATAATATGATTATTTTCTGTGATTAATATCTCGTGCTACTGTGATGGTTGTGGTATAATCAGAATCCGTAAAATTAGTGTCTTTAATCTGGGAAAAGCCGGTGGTACTTACTGTGCATCTATCTGTATTCTTTGCGGCTTAGCTACGCAGATGTGATTTATGCGTGTGATGAGTGCAGTGCATATAGAACTGTGTTTTCATTCATTCGATGGCCCATATCATATGCGTGTATACACTCGAGTTCGATCATAGCGTAATTCTACTCGTACACAAATATCATATGGTTCACATTTGTTTTCAACTATATAGGCCTACGCCTATTAAGTATATTGATAGGGAATAAAATTTCAAGGAGAGTTATTGAAAATACTCCTGGAAATAATAAGAGAGTGAGAGATATTGATGACTGTGTAACACTTAATACTAATAATAGGCTGTATATGCATGAGCGGCCATGACTGATGAATGAAGGAAACAGAACCTGAACGCTGAAGTTGCTGAACTTGAACTGAAGAACCATTAAAAAGTAAAGTTAGAAGTATTGATTTTACAAGTAAATGTAACGTGTGTTTGACAACACATATTATTAAATTCATTAAAAAAAAAGGTTTCCTTAAAAGTAAGAAATCATACAAATTGAACAGTTTAATAGATGCATTATTTGAGTATGATTATTATGGTTCATTTCACTACAATTACCATCATTGCATTGGTTTGACAACACATATTATTGAATTCATTAAAAAAATGGTTTCCTTAAAAGTAAGAAATCATACAAATTGAACAGTTTAATAGATGCATATTATTTGAGTATGATTATTATAGTTCATGTCACTACAACCATCATTGGGGGGCTTGTTCTGTAACCAAGGAGTTAACTCCTTGTAACAAACTGAAGCAATATATCCTGGGGCAAAGAGGTGGGGGGGGGGAGGCAGGGGCAGGGATAGTATTGAACATAATAGGCAAGGGCTAAAGGGATATGCCCTAAAAATTTCACCCCATAAATCATTATTTAATACTGATTTCTGTTGGTGCCTCGTAAATAATGCATGTCAAAAAAGTCAAATGTTGTGGGATAGCATGTATGTGTGTGACCTGATTGGGGTAGGGAGTTGGGCAGTCAATAGGTAAGGGGGTGAGGGGATGTGCCTTAGAAATTCTCACCTCCAAAATAGTGGTATTAACACTCTTCATAACTCAAAGTTGCACAATTTGAACTTTCCCTAAATCAAATGAATTTTTGGGACCAAACTAGGCAAAACATGTGTTGTTCAGTGTTCACACTTCCTAAGTTGAATTTCGCATTTATAAGCTAAACAGATTCGACTTATGCAGAGTTGAATATGCTATAATAGCATTTGTATGGACTGCAATGTGTACGATAAAAACAATAGGCAAAAGTGAAATTCTGCACCTCATGGCTTATTACCGTATGTACATACCGGTATGTAAAGGTGGTAATATGTGGTATTTAAATTCATCAATTTTGGGGGCTCATGGGGTCATGCGAGTAAGGCCAAGAACATATTAATCCAAACAGACCTAGACCTAGAGCCAGCAAGCCAGACTAATCACTTATCAGCTGAAGTATATTCAACCCTTTTTTATTGAAGGTTTACAATACATGTTGATCGTTTAATGTATGTTTACTACATACTATGACTACAGTGGTAATGACATTTAACAGTTTACTGCAGTTATCAGCAATGTATAAAATCCACCTCTCCTACTTATCACTCAATCAAGCCATAAAATGTTGCGATTGGACCGGTATACACTGTATCCAGGTCTGCCCATGTTTATCTTTGTTACCTGTATCATGTATTGAACAATACAATTCTATTGACTTATCAAATATTTGAAGATGGTTGAATTTGAACCTTAGACTATGAGTAATCAGACTGTAAACATGTTCTGTGGAAAAAGTTGTTAGAATATATGACGTACATGACTACACCATGTACATGAGGCTTCTGTTCATTTTTTTCTTTGCAGGATTTATATACTAGTAGAAGTTGTGATACTGATGATCATGATACTACTAATAATAATGATATTAGTAATAATTATAATGATAATAATAACAACATGGATAATTATAACATTAATAACAATTAACAACAAGAAATTCAACAATAATTATAACAATAACAACATTACAAAAAAAAAACAATAACACCCCCTCTCCCATAAATAAAACACGATAACTATAATGGTATTATGGCAATGATAATGCTGATGAATATGATGATTGTAATATCGTCTGTTTGGAGCCAGAAGGGCACTAACCAATATACATGTACTTTAACACAGAGTTAATGCCCTTCTGGCTCTGAACAGATGATATTTACTCAGGGTAGCCTCATCAATTGACTGCCTTTCCTATGAGCCCTGTAATCTTTATTACCAGTACTCTATTTAATACACCAGGGTGGATACTAGTAGGGACAAATATAGGTTTAAAGGGAGATCCAATCTTGATAGCGAACTACTCTAGAGGAAAGCAGAAAAATCAAGAGTAGAAGACTGGTGAAAGATTAAACAAAGTTGGACAAAAACTAAGAAAGTAATACATTTGTGAAAGTTGTTATCACTGTATATGTACACGTAGGTATTGGCTTAAATTATGAAGGAATCCCATCTAATTTTCACAACCAATACCGGTACATCTAGACTGACTTGACTCTTGGAGCCCGTATCATCTTGTTTCAACCTTTTGACAAATTTTAATCATGTCTTTCTATAAATTACGTGACGCAACCTTTTGGGGAAACAAAAATGGAAGATCATGTGAAGCTGCATGTTATGGACGCGGCCTTTCGTAAGTTTTCTGTAGGGTTTTCACAAAGTGTAGGGTAAATTAGACTAGACCATTTGTAGATGATAGTGCTAGGGGTTTATTTCACAAACATTACCCTAGACATTCCGCGAATGAAGGGGGAGGGGGGGTTACCGGGGTAACTTGAGTACTCGACCACCAAACCCGACGCGATGACCCTATGATTCGAAGTAAGCCCTTTCAGTTGTAGACCATTGCTATAAACTTGGTCATTGTCACATGGTAAGGTTTTAGGAAAATATACTTTTCTGAGGATGGTCATGTAAAAGCTACCTGACTATATCTAGATAAACTAAAGTTTAAAGGGAAGACTGAGTTGTGGTAAGGATGAAACATACATGTAATCGATGAGCTTTCTTATTCTTTTTTTGTTGTCAGTTTTGAAGAATAGAAAGTAGCATATCCCCTGAATGTCCCATGAAAACGATTGCTTTTAAAACGCCCTCATTCTAAAACTATCGCAAGAAAGAGCTAATAACTGTTTGGACCAAACATGAATGCCACATGTGGGTGTAGTCCCACATAACCATTTCTGTGTGCCATTCCTATGATTTTCAGCAAGATTGAGGCAATTTCTTTTTATATTTTGGTCCTTCCATAACCTCACAATATTGCATTTTATCAATTATTTTTATATACACATGTTGTCACCAACCGAACCCAATTACGGTACTTATAATGTAGCAACAGTACATGACCTTAATTTTATCTTAACCTGTTTAATAATTACTTCGCAGTCTTCAGGAAATGAAACCAATCAGGGATATATAACGCCCCACTTCAGATTTGTTATTGTCTATGACAAGGAAGTGTTTGCAGAGCCGCCACTTGTAATAAATCATGTGTAAAGTCATTAACAAGGCAACAAGCTACAATTTGTTTGTGTGTTATTTGCTTGTCTTTATTTTTTTATGTCAAGAGGCTGCATGTATCATTCTGTAAGTTATTACAAACTTACTTACTTTTTCTTTCTTTTCATCCCAGGGGCTTATAATGCATTGAGTTTTTTTTACAATCTTATGCGATTACTCTCTTGTTCGTTATCGCAATCTCAGGGGCCTACACTGTACACTATGCTTAATACATAAATTATGTGCTACATCATTAGATGTAGTGATATTAGGCCTACATGTAGACTCATGTATATATATACATTTCTTTCAAATATTTTAAGGCATAGGAGTCTATAATGTACATGTACATATACATGTAGTCTTACATGTACATGAACTGGTGTCCAAAGACCCCCAAAAAAAAAAAATAATAATAATAATAATAATAATAATAATAATAAATAAATAAAAATAAATAAATAAATAAATAATAATAATAATAATAATGATAATAATAATAATTAATTCATAACTTATTTAATGAATAAATATATAAAAAAATTAATTGATAAATAAAGAAATAAAGAAATAAAGAAATTAGTGAAGGGGAAAAATCGATTAAAACAAAAAACAAAACAAAACAAAACATTACAAACCATTAACCAAACAAAAAGAGTGATAAAAATAAGAGATTTGTGTTTTTTCTGTAGTGTAAGAGAAGCCTGTTGTACATGTAGTTGTAAGTCATTAATTCATCATTGACATCAAACATAGTATGTGTATACATTCATAAATCCATCATGTTCCTTTCATGTGAACAATGTTGACCCTGAATGTCATGGTGTCACTCTTAACTCGGTGGCACCAAACGATTACTCTCAATTCAACCAACAGCCAATCGGGATTAGGCTTCTAGCTGCAAAGTGTTGAAAGACCAATCAGCTTGGCTGTTGCACAGCATTAATTGATGTATAAAAGGGAAGGTTGATGAAAAATTTCTAAAAAAACTGCTCCTTAAATGACCTCTTATTCAAAATATGTCAAGAGATAGCTGGAAAAAAAATTGTGTAGTTTCATGCATACATCCATTTCTGCGTGCATTGCATGGGGTTTTCAGCAAGATTCAATGAATTTCTTTTTATTTTGATGATTCCAAAACCTTACAGTATTCATCTTCTAATATACAAGTACTACACAATGAACCATTCTCAGTTGGTTCCAACTTCCAGACAATTTCCTTCACAATAGGTATGTCTTCATCAGCTCGAGATTGCCAAATAGCCCGCTATTTCTGATTTGGCAAATAAGCCCGAAGTTACAAATCGCGTCTTCATCAGCTTGAAACTCGAGCTCAAAACTCAAAACTCAAAACTCAAAACTCGAGCTCGAGAAATTAGCTCGAGATATTTTGCTCTGCGTTCACGCATAGTGTGAGTCTTCGGGCTGGTGAAGACGCACCGGACAAATAGCGGGATATTTTGCAAACTAGCCCAAGATATCTTGGGATGATTATTTCGACCAAATATGCCGCTAATTGCAACTGCAGTCTGATGAAGACGCTAATTAGCTGGATAATTTGTGATCGGGATAGTTAAAATAGCGGGTTATTTGGCAATCTTGAGATGATGAGGACAGGCCTAATGTGACGGCATTGGTAATCCAACATTTGATCTGGTGACAATCACTACAGGATTTATTTCCTCAAAAGGTTAGGGTTAGAATTGGTGTAGAGTTTGTGCTTTAGGCTACAATTAGGTAAGGCTAGGAATGTACGTACATGTAGTGTTAGGTCCAGGGATGAAGATAAGGATTGATTAGTGTAAGAACTAAGGGCTGTGACGTGTACACGTCCGTTCGACAACTACATGTACATGTACATGTACATGTACATGTACATGTACATGTGTACTATTTCTCATCCACGTGTACACGGCTGCCATGTTTTTGTATTTTTGTTTTTTGTTTTCGCAGTGATGTGTGTATGAGAAAAGGGATATGAATATTAGTCTACCTACAAAGTTTACAAACATACTTGAAGCAAGACACACCACGTACGCTTTCTTGAAATCATTTCAACAACTTATAGACCTTGCTGAGGATGTGCTTCTTCCCCTCCTTCAGCCCGAGGTCGACGCTAGACATGCAGGTTACGTGAGGGTCGCAACGGCAGGCATGACGGGCGTGAGAGATTGTGTAGATCGCAGGCTCTAGCGAGTGCCGGTGCGCACCGCCGGGGCCTTACAGGATAGGTTTTGCACACGACACTATCGGACCACATGAGCTTTCCCAATGAGCACATGCACAACGGAGGTATGAGGCTGAGCGAATGAAATCGTGGATGCATAAACAGCTGGAGTTGATGGAAAAAAACAAAACAAAAACAAAAACAAAAACAAAAACAAAAAAACATGGCGGCTGCATATGTTTACACGTGTATCCGACCGTATGCCTGGAGGTGAACACGTCTACCAAATTACACGCTAATATGCACAGCCTTTAGTACTTAGAACTTAACTGGAGAGGAATAATGTTGCAGGCCCATGTGTTTTATCAAGGTTATATATTCAGTGTCTAAATTCTAATGCAGATTCAAGATAAGTGCCTGTCTAAAGGAAATCCTCCCAAGCACTTTGGCAGGATGTACCTATAGGTTGTCCTCCTCATAGGAGTAGGGGACTAGGGGTCACTGTGATAACAAGAGCTTGTACATTAAAGGTGTTTACTCTACATGTACATGTATGTATGGCATTACGATAAATCAAACAAAACATGAATCAACGGTTAGCCACTCCAAACATACAGGGTTGCCAACACTCACGCATTTCACTCAATTCTCACGCTCTCACGCTAACAATGAAATTCCTCACGCACAAATCTTAAATAATTAAATAATAATAAAAACTGATAAATTTGAATGAATTATGCGACCAAAATCAAGAATTTAGAAAGTTTTCCCTCCTTTTATCCCCTTTTATCGAAGACGAAAGCCTTGGTCTCAATTATCGCCCGCGCGTGCGTGTGTAAGATCGGTGACTATATAGCTAGCTAGCCTGATGTACGTATCCTCGCACCGTACCCATATCCATATGCAGCTAGCCGGGTCGGCCCAAGCCTGCCCCAGATGCGCCCCGGATATGGATCGGACGTACGAACCAGCAGCGAGCTCGAGTACGTCATCAGTTGACAATTCAATAGATCAAGAACAGCAAAGATTTCATGGTTCTATGCTTTGTTTTTAAAGAAGGCCTTATATTACTTCATACAGTAGAATAGAATGAGAGGGATTATACAAATATAAAGTGAGTTCTGAGAGTGAAAAATGACTTGTGATTATATGTAACAACTTAAAGTTGAACGAAAAACTTGCCTGTGGCTTTGTCTCAGAGAGTGAGCTTGGGGCCCTCAGCACCTCGCTCTACGCCTAGCCCAGCGGCCCACGTTCGTGGGCGAACAATCAGGTATTCCATGTTAATAATTTTCTTTATCTCTCTGTATGATTTTCTCTCTCTCCATATTGCCTTTAGCTATATGTTAAAATACTCTCTAAAGTATGCACCAGATCACACAATTTTACCTTGAAAAATAAAAAAGCTCTACACTGTGGGAGGGGGGGACACTGAAGTAAATAAGCACCAAGCCACAATTGAGGCTTGTGTATTTATTTGTCGTTCTAAAGAAATAATCAGATTGCTTTCTAGAAAGAAACTAATTAATTTCTAGAAAAAATATACAGTCAAACCTGTCTTTTAAGGCCACCCAAGGGAAGCAGAAAAAGTGGCCTCTGTAGACAGGTGGCCTTCCTAGACAGGTTCTTCAACACACATGTCTCTCTCTTGGCATACAAAATGCATGGCCACTATAGACAGGTGGCCACTAGATAGAGAGGTGGCCACTAAGACAGGTTTGACTGTAAATGTTGGTATATTTTACTCCACTTTGATCATTACCAGTTCTACAGTGCACCTTTAAAGACTTGACCCTTTGAAAGTTTGTTCACCCAACAAACTTCAACTCTTAAAGCCTGTTTTGACCCTGAATGCGTGTTTGACTGACAGATTGAACTTGAAATAGTGACAATTTGCATAACTGAATTCACTTCAGATTTCCCTTTGAATTTCCATTTCAAAACAACCCCCATAATCAACTCAACTAAGTATGTATGTACGACTGTAAATATTGTACATACAGTGTAGTATATGTCAGAAATATACAGTGTGTAATATCAATTTAAGGGTACATATATGACTGATTGAAGGATTTTATTGAATATTATCCATTCTCGCAGTCCAAAGACTGAATTGCAATGGTTACAATAGTTTACAATGTATATACATGTACATGATAAAAGCAATTATACAATAATTATTAAAACAGTCCAAGCAATCAACAATGAAATTCAAATAAAAGTGATCAAATGACAATAATAATGGCAACTATCAAGTTTGATTAATAAGCAATTAAAATCTTAACTGAAACATTCTAAAAATATACTATTAAAATTAACATTAAACCATTACTATTACGAATTTGGCATGCCGAAGGGTTGATTTTGTATAATCTCTTTCTATATGTCCAGTTTTTGGTATGTGAGTTACTGTAAACGCTGTTATTTTCACGTGATTAATTTTTCGCGGTGAGCGACCTCAAAACATAGTCACGGGTTCTTAAATTCGCTTTGCACGCAATTCAGCCCATTCAAAACTTGCATTAGAAGTCATGCTTATATATTCGCGAGTTCTAAAATTCGCGGACATTAAAGCACCGCGAATAATATCACGTTTACAGTAATGCTCTTCTGGCTCCATCCGAACAGACAATATACCGGTATGCATAATTGTATTCTTGCAGATATTTGACACGCATTTCTGCAAGTGAACTTTTGCCAGGAAGTGTATTAAGGCTTGTGGCTACTGTGGTATACTTAATCAAAGATTGAACTTGTGAATCTTCTTTGTCTGTCCAGACCGCAATGAGACACTAGAGACATTCATGCAGTCATATCTCAAGCAATCTGAGCCCCTGGTGAATCTGCACTGTACATGTGCCATGTCACACTCTTCAGCAGTACATGTACATTTTGTATTAGGGTTATACAAAAAAATCCTACTTTTCTTAGGAGAGGGAGAAGGGCTTATGTGAAATTTTAGGATCTGTAAGTCACATGCATGAGCCCCATTTAAAAAATAATAATTTGAAGTTGCATGCAGGCATACATTTGTAGCTTTTGTGTGCCAATGCATCTGTGGTGCCTTTCTGTACTACACATGCATGTGTAGTCAATGGTGGATTGGGGGTGGATTGATGACCACACCTCTGTTTCTCCATACAACAACCCCACCAGAATGATTAATTACCGATGGTAACTAGCATAAGAGTTATCATACACGATGTCGCGTACCCCTCTCAATGTGAATGGGAAGCTAGAAAGCTACCATTTGACAGTAGAGTCAAGCTTTAATAGGCAGATGGGGGAAAGGTATAATTCAATTTTGTCTCAACGTGGGATGTTTAATGAACCATATAGGTGGGCACCTCGTTGCCCGGATGCAGACGATGGAATAATACAAAAACGTTTTGAGGGAAAGTAATTGCTATTGATTTTCTTAATGGCACTGGGTAAGGATATGTTAATAAGCTTTGTCACTTGTCTAGTTCTGTATATAACGATAGATGGGGGTATATATTCTTTGTTATTTATTTATTTTTTATAATTGGATTCTACGGACGTTCAATGTAGTAGAAACCATCTGGATGATGAAATGCAGTTCAGAGCAAAAGCTCATGAGTATTTTTTTATGGTTGGCTGAAATATATCATTTAGTAGTCCTATATGAAACGTCAGAATGAGATATTGTACAATATTCTGTTTCATTGGTTGACTGTATTTGTATTTGAGAATGTAATCAGTAGCAGTTTGTTATAAAAGGTGATGAGTAAAAATTCATTTTTTGTAATGACCACCTTGAAAGGGAAATCCAACCTTCATAGCAAACTACTCAAGAGGAAAGCAGACAAAAAACAGAAAAACAGACTGATGGAAGTTTGAATGAAATCTGAAAAAAGAGAAGTTGTAATCACTATAGGTATGGGCTCTTCAAATTGGCTGAATGGATAATGTCACTGTAATGTAGTGGCAGACAACTTTCCTATTTGTCCCAACATCACTCACAACCTACTGAACAAACAGCTATTTTGAGATTCGCACAGCTGTAGTGATCTCATATTTCAAACATTCATAACTTTCTTATTATTGGTCCGATTTATTTCAAACTTTCGCCATTCTGTTTATCCTATGTTTCTGCTTTCATACCACTGAACTTATTACAAGGGTTGGATTGCCCTTTAATTCAAAGCACGCTTTTCAAGTAATGTATGGACTGGCTGATGATTTGATGTATGACACCCACTAGCAGAGAGTGTTCATATTACAGGGCTCTTTTTAGATGTTTTTGTAATCACCCCAGCTAAAGTACCGGTAATACTTTTTCACTTAAATATATATATATATATATATATATATATATATATTATATATCATTATATATTCATCTGTTTTCTTCCTAATTCAATTTTTCATTGAGAACCTGCTACTGTACTGTATTTACAATAGCTGGTAAAAATCTGGACGAATGCAAGTATAAGTGACTATGTGAATTTGCAAACCAAAGAGGGAATATCTGTGCATGATAATTGGTGGTAAAAATCGTTATGATTTAGGCACAATAGTACATTTGGTGCTACCTGTGAAGGCACACAATACCCCAATACCCCACAACAGGATGAATAGCAACAAAAATCTGACAAGTCTTTGACATTATTTTTTTCTCCACAGGACTGATGCAGAACCTTTATATTTCATTACTTTGTGACAAAGAGATAAATGAAGTGTGGATCAACCCTGGGGGAACATTATTTGAAAACTCTTTCAATTTTTCTTCCTATTCATCCTATCATCCTGATTCATCATGTTATATGTTACAGGTAGTAGGCCTACTATAATCTATAAACAGCATGACACTTCACTGATGTATACTGTGAAACTTGTATCTGTATATGAAGATTGATCAAGGGAGGCAAGAAAAGCGGTCTTTATAGACAGGTGGAGTTAATGCACAGGTTCCTTCAGTACACGTTTCAGTGAGAAACACAACTCAGGGGAAACAGAATATGTGTTCTTCATAGACAGGTCTCTACAGCAGGTTTCACTGTATTAATATTTTTTTCTTTTTTCTTGTGACTTACAGGGAGTAAGATGAGGCAGATGATGAGAGGATGTCATCCAGTGAGGATAAGAACCCTAAGAAGGGCAAACGCTCCTTTATGCCCAAACTCCCATCGTTCCGTCGCAAGAAGAACAACCCCTCCCCGGACCGCACCACCTCATCCAAGTCGTCAACCAAATCCAAGAAACAGAGGAATGAAAATTCATCCAACACCAAGACATCCATCCCCAAGGAAACCCAGACACCCAAGGCAGCCCCGCCCGTATACCAGGACAAGTCCACATCACAGGAGGTAGATTCTTATAACAGATGCTTGACAGAGGTGAAGGAGGAGGAGCAGAATGGGAACAACCAATCAAAAGTCAGGACACCTATGTCAAACATCAACACGACCTCAGTCTTCACCACGTCAACCATCTCCACCTGCTTTATCAACCCAGAATACGAGGGGGATGTCTGGCACCTCCAGAACCAGAATACTAAGAAGGATGCAGGTAACCATGGCAATGAAGATCGGGAGATCAATGCTAACTTCAATCAGAAGAGGCCAGAATCCCCAACCCATATTATCCCCCTAAGTCCTGTAAAAACAAACAGCTATCAGCACATTGCCCGTTGTTCCTCTGTCACCAGTACCTTAAGCTCAGGGTCATCCCTTAGTCTGTCTAGTCCCGGAAGTCTGTCCAAACTCATCGGTGGACCCAAGCCCTACAAGAGCGTGTTCACTGATGAGCCACGAGGGGTCAAACG
The DNA here is from genome assembly GCA_037976565.1 of Mesocentrotus franciscanus. Taxonomy (NCBI): domain Eukaryota; kingdom Metazoa; phylum Echinodermata; class Echinoidea; order Camarodonta; family Strongylocentrotidae; genus Mesocentrotus; species Mesocentrotus franciscanus. Next base: position 28,549,366 of record CP137685.1, on the reverse strand, counting down.
ACAAGGAAGCACACCCTCCGATCTTGACATCACCTCAAGCTGTGTGAGCGTAAGTGGGTCAGTTAGCTCCCTCTCTCCTACTATAGACGATGTAGCTACCAAAGTAACAGTCAAATCTTGCAGTGTCCCTGGACTTAATCAGTACCCCCTCGTAGCTCCTGTAGAATCTCTTAGCCCCGGTGTAAGCCCTAAGCATGCCCATTCCAAGAGAGAGGGAGCATATACTTATGATAGCTCAGGCTGGGAGTCTGAAGATAGCTCTAAGGAGAAAACCCTGACAAGAGGAAGCTATGACATCAACAGTGCTGCAGAGAAGGCAGCAGAAGATGTGCCGAACCCTCAGAGCCTTGTTAATTTGAACTTTGACCTGCAGGCTGCAGCAGCTGCGTCACCTCAGATCAATGCCAACCTTCGACGACGTGAGAGGCAGAAAGCGCTGGGAGGCAAAGCAAAGAGTGCGGTTAGGGAGCCGAGTCAGAAACCGGTGACTGAGCGACAGGAAAGCCCTAGTAGTGCAGGAGCAAGGAGAGAGGAAGCGCTAATTTCCCAGCGCTCAGCTGCCTCAGCCAGCAGCGGCCCCACAAACAACAACCCAGAATCTGACTCAAGGCATGAGGCATTGGTTCAACTAACAGAGACCCGTGTTGGCAGTGACAGCTGCTCAGCTCGCGCCCAACGACAAAAATCCGCCATCCGTACGCCACGTACTGCAGCAGCACTGATCACTCCGCAACACTCCACGCCGTGCTCTCAAACCAATAATGTTGGCCAGACAGCTGGGCAGGATCAAGAGAAGAGCGACGAAGTAGTCCTGACTCGTGTCCGATCAGTCACGAGTCCTGTCCCTCTTAAAACATCACGAGCATTGTATGCCCTCTCCCACATTCAACTCTCAGCCATGCGGAACAAGCTGCGGTCAGAGTCATTCGACTCGAGTGACCTGGACTCTTTAGCTTCAGATGATCTCATGTGTGAGGCGGACAATACCTTTCTGGACCCTTCGGACGAGTCTCATTTGACACAAGGGAACAGTATGCCTGGTGAACAAGGATTCTCACCCTACCCTAACACTGGCAAGGGAAAACGACTCAGGAATAATAGTATTGAATTCCTTGTGGCCAGCTTTGATAAAAGGTAAAGTATACTTCACAATTAATGTAGATTTCATTGTATCTTACTGGCTAGCATGACATCTACGTGCAGCATGTTTTTATAGCATGTTTAACATTTCTGCTAAGTTTATCTCTGTCCCAAGTTAAGTGCTGGTAATGAACTCACACAGGCCTACAAATTACAAATTGAAATTTGGTAATTTCTGAATGAGATATTGAGGATGTGTAATAATGTGTAAGTGAGATATAGAGGGCAGTACGTTGCTTAATTAGCTATCCTCCTTTTATGGATGCTGTGCATACCTGTATCACATATTAGATGCATATTACAGAGATATTCTCAAGCATAATAAGCATATTACAGGCATACTACAGAGATAATCTCTAGCATATAATAAGCATATTACAGGCATACTACAGAGATAATCTCGAGCATAATAAGCATATTACAGGCATACTACAGAGATAATCTCGAGCATAATAAGCATATTACATGCAAACTACAGAGATAATCTCTAGCATATAATAAGCATATTACAGGCATACTACAGAGATAATCTCTAGCATATAATAAGCATATTACAGGCATACTACACATCCTCATGTTTATATTTCTCATAGCTCCCTCGTTAACCTCTCTTTCAATTCATCCTTGTCTGTGGTCCTACCCCCATCAATAGCATCAATATCATCTAGACAGTATGTTTCAATCAGGTAAAGAAAGTAAGATACATATAATTCAGTTACAACACAGATTGTGAGTACAGTCAAACCTGCTTTCGTGACCACTTGTCTACAAAGACCACCTGTCTACAAAGACCACATTTTTTGTTTCCCCTTGAAAATGGTTTCTCATTGAAACATGTACTAAAGGAACCTGTCTACAAAGACCACATTTTTTTCCCTTGAAAATGGTTTCTCATTGAAACATGTACTAAAAGAACCTGTCTACAAAGACCACCCGTCTACAAAGACCACTTTTTGTGTTTCCCTTTGGCGGTCGCTATAGACAGGTTTGACTGTATTATGTAGTTTGCTTTGATTCTCATCATATCTATCATAATCATGTATATGTAGGTCACTTTTGCTCTTTTTAAAGAGAAAAATTGGCTTAGATTTGTCAAAATAGCAGTTTTGGGTGTTCTGGGTGTTTCTCCGTCCTGTCGCTTTGTCCCAACTTTGACAAGTGAGGTTCCAATCCCAAGGATATCTCCAAAACAATCTTTTCATTTCAATTTTGAGCTTACGGGCAGATTAATGGATGAGCTCAGGCCGTGTTGGCATTCTGCAGCAACCAGCGGCGTTGAGACGGGGATTAACTCATTAAAGACGTGGCACCACCCATAGAGATAAACCATGACCCTATTTTCATGGGTGGAGTAGAGTGAGAGGAACGGTTCCAAGCTGCGAGGTTGAAATTCAACTGCAAAACTATATCTGTGATTTCTTTTGAGACCCTAGGATAATGACCATTCTTACATAATGTTTTCCTTCCTATTTGACTACTATGCATGGTAATAATAAGAGGTTTTTTCTTCTTCATCTTTTCCTGTCTTAGATCATATATTTTGTAACCGACATGCATTTACTTAAAAAAATCACAGAGACTTTTAAGAAATCAACTTACAAACAATTTCAATTTCTCTGTTGTAATATAGAAAAATCATATTCATATGATATGATATGTCATCACTTTTATATTTTGATGGATGATGCACAGCGTGTAATAGCCCTTGGTTGATTTTGTAAAGTTCTTTTGCGATCATGTTTAAAGAATATCATGATTCTATGCTGCTCACATTTGTATTATATGTAATTGAACAAAGACTAGTCATTCAGTCAAAGGTGAAATGCCTATAAGTTGTATTTTTAGCTCATTATATAGCATCGTAGGCTATGTCTCGCTATGAGTCCATGGAAATGCCGCAATGTAAACAAGGGATGGTTGTGAATAGGATATCTTCTTCAAAGTCTGGACTTGTTACGTGTGAAGCCTGGTCCAACCTGGTGTTGATTTGCTCAAGACCTGGCCAGAGCCAATTGACACGTCTAAAGGGTTGTGATGTTGAGGAAGGGGCTCTTGACTCCTCAGGACAGAATCTGTGATTTTGATGGTTTATCTTGTCCCCGGGTCAGGAAAGGAAGGTTTGGAGGAAGTAACGAGATGCTATCATTACATGTATCTTCATCAAAGATGACAGGTTATTTGAGATACGGATATATGTATGCCTTTATATGGTCAAGATCCTGTTGGCTCCCTGCTCTCCAATTTTTAGTATGCCTCACAACTCCCACGTTTTCTTGTAAATTTTGTCAATGTTATCGATTTCATGGTTTACTTACTGGACTGTCATTACCAATTATTAGATTTCTTATATTCTTATGCTTGCATCCAAGTCATCTGTGCATCAGACTTCAGTGCTTCATTAGGTCCTCCTCACCTTTTGCTTTATTTAGCTCTCTCTCTCCATGTGGTAATTTATTCATATAAATGCAGTTCATTCATAAACTCATTTGCCGATATGTCATGAACGATTCATGTCAATACTTTTCTTGTGTCACTTGATATCACTCATAAATAATGTACGAATTCAAAATTCCTTCTAAAAACGCACTCTATTCTCAACCCCTCCTGCGCAGAAAGCATCCTAGATTAATAACTTAATCATAATTGTATGCCAGTCATACATCAGTAACAATATGATATATAGAGCCCTTTAAAGTTCATAAATTAAGCAAACAGTATTAAGCAAGCAGTGTGCAGCAATTTTGCCATCTGAACTCGTCATTGTAAAGGAAATAATTGTCACCTTGAGGTTAAGGTCATTGCGATGATTTTTCCTCCAATCATTTTGGCATTCCCATGGTATCTTGAGGAATTTATCTTCATTCCACATTTCAGAGTTGTAGATGATGATGGCATGATAAAAATGATTGAATTTGTTCTCGCCTGTTGCTTGCTGAAAGCTCAAATCTGCTGTACTGGATAAAGCAGGTCAAGGAACTCTTTGTATACAGGCAAGTCCATGGATATAGGGAGTTTGCTTAGGGTAGAACTCTAGTACATCAGTTTAGTCTACTCAACTATTCTGAATGTAAAGTGGAACGCAATGCTGCTTGTCAGTCATGCCTCTCTCTTGATACATTACCCATCAATTCAATGTCTACTCCTCCTACCCATCACCCCTCCCTCATCACCCCTCCCCCATCTTAATCTGTATCAAGTATTGAAGATAGTGTTCACATTACAGAATCCACTTCCAATTCAGACTAAATATGAACTAAATCCTAGTCTCGAAGCAGATCGAGAAGTCCGCATCACGTGCGAATCGAGAGATGATAGTGTTCAAATTAGCTTTGGGGTCCAGACTAAGTCTAGACTCAATTATCCAGCACCACTCCTCTTCTACCTGTTAAATGAAAAGGGTCCATAATGCCCATCTGGTCTTTTAGCGACTTTAGCGAGCTGTTTGTGTAATTGTAACCCATCCAACCCAAAGTTTAGAAATCTTGCCAAGTAAACCATTACTACTTGGAAAAGCGAAGTCGATAATATGGTTAGTGTATCGGCATAATGAATGTTACGTCATAAATAAAGAACTAATTTCTTGTTCCTTTGACCAATCTTTCTCAATCATACTTCAATTAGCACCATAATATGTGCAAAGCTCGTTTAAGTCAAACATGAAGCCCATTTTATACTCTGGGGCAAATGATGTTACTGTTAGTAAAGTCATAATGTTTGGACCATAATGTAAATGGGACAAGATTATCCTTTCAATTACATTGCCTTTCATTTCCTAAACTGCCACATTTAATTATTTCTTTATTTCTTTATTATTTTCTCTTCCCCCTTCCTTTTTTGTGGGGGGGGGGCCTAATTAACATCAGTTCTGCAGTCAATTCAACCCTGATAAGGAAGGTGTCATGCAATTATCATTATTATAATTCAGGTGTTAAGCTTCAATTAAGGATGTGCTTTTTATAACACAATGATATAAAAGGAAATGGCACTTACAAATGAGCTCCTTCCCTCCTTCCCTCCTTCCCTCCTTCTATACTGGCAATCCTCTTACATAAGCCTTGAATTCTATCCTGCTTTCTCAGCTGCTGCACATTGTCTATGGAATCAATTACCAGCTCAAATACGCTCCTTAGAAACTCTTGACTCTTTTAAGTCTAACTTAAAGACAGTTCTGTTTTCGAAAGCACCTAATTCGTGAATGTAATAATAAACACATTTTGTTCTATCCTGTCTTCTTCCTAACTTTCTTAATTTCATAATGCGCCTCAGAATAGTTTACTAGATAGATAGCGCAATATAAGTGCATTGTATTATTATTATTATTATTGAATTAATTGAATTTGGCAGCAAGCTCCTCTACATGTATATGCCGCGGCAAGGAAAGGGTTAATAAAGGAACCTGTTGTAATACGCTCCCGATTGTATGGCGGTCCCACAGGCTGGGCCAGATGTACGTGCTTCGGGACCGATAGAGGATACGGCCTGCCTGTTGACGATTGATGTTTGCCAGTGATCGGTGAAGTTACAAGAAGTCAGAATTACTGTGTTATGGTTTTCACTCTCCCAGGTAGAGCATTAAATGTGGCACAATAATCAAAATCTAAATTTCCTTTGTGAGAGCTAGGTCCATGCTTTAACCTGGTGATTACTGCTGGTACATGTATGTATATGACTCTGCGCAGTGTTCGAAATTGGGATATTAAGCCCAAATGACAATGCTGGTTTTGCACAGAACATCTTGACAGCCTGTTGCCTGAATCACAACATACCTCAATAAATTTTGAAAATATACCCTCAGTCAGTATTGTATTATGAGCCCAAATAGTAATACATGATATTTAAGGTTGCGTGTGAACGTGACGATGTTAACAGATTTTAAGCTACATGAAGCAGCTCTGTATGAAACATGGTACGTGACTCTGTGCAATGCTCAAAATTGGGAAATGCCAACGTGACAATGCTCATTTTGCACAGAATACCTCAAGAGCCTGTTTTGTGGATTACAACATGCCTGTAAAAGTGTTGAAAGTACAACATTAACCTGTCGTGTCACATTATGTATTGTCTGGAATCAGGCCTTGGATCAACGCCATGATTAATAACTCTTATGATAGGGTGAAACGGCACACAACAGAATTCATTAAAGAGTCAAATATGATTGGAGTCTGCAGTTCTTCATGCCTATTTTTAGCTCAAGTGAGCTATTGCGATCGCTTTTTGTCCGTCGTCCATAAATTTTTTACATTTTCAACTTCATCTCGACAATGCATCGCCAGATTGTCTCCAAACTCGGTAGGAATCATCCTTAGGCAAGGGAGATCTAAAGTTGTCCAAATGGGGTATGTACCCCCAAGGGGGAGGGGGCCTAGGGGCAGTGCCCATAATGTTCCTCAGTGGCATTAATTGCACATTTTCTTCTTCTTCTTGAAAACCAATGACTGAATTGTAACCAAAAAAAAATTAAGGAAACACCTGCAGAAAAGATCTAAAGTTGTTAAAATGGGGTATATATTAGTGCTGTAAGTCAGGTGCCATGTTCGGGTTCGGTTCGGTTCGGTTCGGCAGAGTTCGGCAATTTTTTATCCGAACTTGGTTCGGTTCGGGGTTCGGTAATATAATAGCAAGCAGCCTAATAGCTACGGTGGTCGGCGCTGGGCGGGCCCGACCAGCACGGAGGACTTCTGCCCCACTCCTGATGAAAAACACTGCTTCCGACCGGCACGTATTTCACATAAAAAACTGCTTTAAACGTAACTATTTTAGTACTTACATTCATATTTCCGTTTTTAATCGTGTTTTATTTGCAGTTTTACAAGAATCATGTTTTCAATTTGAAAATAAATGATATTTTTTAAAGATTTGCCGAGACGGTTGTTGTCTAATGTTACGAGTCAAGAAAGCTGCCATCTTGAATTTACCGATGTATACGTTATAATACACAGAGATAGCAGCCCAGGCTCGTTCGATTGCCGTTATCATAAATGTTTATTTTTAATGGGGTAAATAATAAAATTCCTAATTTTCCTGAATAAATAAATTAGAATACTTTAATATGTATTTATTTCGTTATTTAGATGGTAAAATTTGTCCGATATTATTACAATTAATTTTTTTTAAATTTTGGATTGTTTGGGTTTGAGCCGAACTTGTTTTGATCAGTGCCTAATAGGCACGTGTATTCTAGCTTGTTTATAGCTTGCGATCGCGACGTTGCAGAGGTCAGGATTTGGGATTTAAATGGTGTCAGTGAAGTCGCGCCCACGACTGGAGAGGCATGAATCACAAAGGAGGAAAATGGGAAAAAAGTAAATATAGAATGAGCAATCATGACATGAAAATTAGGTATAAAATGACAAGTTAATTAGCCTGCAAAAACGTTTAAAATTTTTCTGCCGAACATCCGAACCAGGCCTTTGTGTTCGGTTCGGTTCGGTTCGGAAGTGCCATGTTCGGCGAACTTCCGTTCGGTTCGGCGGTTCGGCTACAGCACTAGTATATATGCACCCAAGAAGGCTTAGGGGCAGCTTTCAATATCAAGATATTATCAACCATCCAAACAGCAAAGCGAGCAAGGCAAACTTCAGAATCTGCGTACTCGTGAATCTTGAAAACTGTTGAAAAGAATTGTTTTAAAAAATTGTTCCATTTGAATCAAGGATATCTCTTTTATGTGAAGAAGACCTAAATTTGTTTGAATGAGATACCTGCCCCTGCAGGGGACTTGGAAGCAACAACCCTAAATTGCCCTACTGTTCCAATAAATCCTATGTCCCTGGTGCAGAGGAGAGGGAGCTAGGTCCCTTATTGCGAGACCCCTACTATCACGACTCAGCTGAGCATAATGTCCGCAGACCTCTTGTCAATATACATGTACATGCAGATCTTTTCCACCTATGCTGCTGCATACTGAAGTCTACTTATATTAAACCACAACAAAAGATGCTGAATCAGCTTTCATGAGACAAGTTTCTTGTTGAAGATCTTTTTAATTTGCATTGCTTGGGCCCATCGTCACTCACATTGTCATTTTATGTCTTTTATCAACCTCTCTTCTTTCATACAATAATGAAAGAGAGAAAAATATGTACATACATTGTATAAATGATTAATAGATAGAGTTTGGTGCATTCCGGGTTACTGGCCTACTCTTTCCCCCAAAGTTATTATTAATTCTTTTTCTTTATAATAAAAAAAATGTTTTTCAGGAGTCTTTGTACTGAAATGTTGACAGTCATGTCTGCAGAAGAACCAACCATTTTATGTTACATCTAAAATATTTTATCCTCTAAATCAAATATGATTTTATCCTCTTTCAAGTTCCAAATAAAAATCTCATTTGGAATGTGTGTACACGTATATTAAAGGTAAAGACCAGTTTTGGAAACGCCCCTCTCTCAAAAAATGAAATGGAAGCTCTCATTACCAATCATGTGAAAGAATATGTTTCGACTAATACGTGATGATACAAATTTTGCCGGGAAAGTCGGGAAACTGCCTACTAATTGATATATTTGGTAACTTATTATATCTATTGGGACCAAATAGATATCGCGCACGTGGTCGCGTAGTCCCATATACATCTTTCTGTGTACAGTGCTTGTAACTGTACCAAGACTGGGCCAATTTCTTATCATTTTGATGATTCCAGAACCTTGCAGTACATACCAATACTTATATGCTAGATGATCAACCTTTTCTGATCGATTCCACAACGTTTCTTTCACAATGCAATCGCATGACCAGAACTGGTCTTTATCTTTAAGAGCATTTCATAAACATCTCGTGGTTTGCGGCTATGCATTATGTTCTCAGTATTTTCCCACACACAAAGGTTTCATCCATAAGATGATTATGTTAAATCTATCATTATGTTCAATTTTCTGACTCTGAATAGTCATGAGGTACTTGGTTTGACAACCTGATTGATTAGATTGAAGCTCAATTCCATTTTGAGGTGTTTCTATGAATTAAGGCATCTAAACATAGCAAATATTATGGCGAGCACCATGCGGTTATTCATTGATGCATCGTCTAAGGTGATTCGATTGAGGTATGTTAAAGGACAGGTGTCAATTCCGATGATGAAACAAGATTCAGAGGGAAACAGTCCGAAACAGTCAAAGAGTAATTCTACACCTGTTTGTCATGCAGTTGTTTTAGGTGGACTAGCTAGCACAGATATGAACATGCACTTATCGTCTGTTTAGAACCAGAAGGGTATTGGGTTAAAGTATATGAGTTAATGCCCTTTTGTTTCTAAACATAGGAATTATGGGACTGCTCAATGCTCACCAATCTCAATATGTAGTTCATCCGTATATGCTTGCAAGCTGCTTTAATAGCAATTGGATATTCTAAACAGAGGAGTTATGGGACTGCTCAATACTCACCGATCTCAATATATAGTTCATCCGTATATGCTTGCAAGCTGCTTTAATAGCAATTGGATATTCTAAACATAGGAATTATGGGACTGCTCAATACTCACCAATCTCAATATATAGTTCATCCGTATATGCTTGCAAGCTGCTTTAATAGCAATTGGATATTCTAAACATAGGAATTATGGGACTGCTCAATACTCACCAATCTCAATATGCAGTTCATCCGTATATGCTTGCTAGCTGCTAAGCAATTGGATATTGTCAAATTTCTATTAGATATAATTATTGATATATTCTGTTGTCCTCGATATACGTTGTAATGTTGAATTCTAATAGGCTTTTATTTTTAGTCATCAATAAAACTTAGATGAACTTTTTTAACGTTGTTTAGTAGAAGCTGTGGTGCTCTTTAAATATAAATCTTTAAAACATTTAATTCAATCTATACTGCGCTACTCTCAAACAATGCATGGCACGGGAGCTTTCGTTTATATTTAGCATCGCTTGCTAGCTATTGATTGTTACATTTCCAGTATATTCATTCTCTTACCGTTAAAGGGGAATTCTGCCCTAATATTAAGTTGGTTTTGATAGAAGCAGTAAAATGAGGGAGGGGACCTCGCAAGATACATCACACAGTTGCCAATTGTGTTTGATTGATTGCACACCTTTAAAAAAATCATAACTTGCTTATTTTTAATCAGTATTTTTTTTTTTTGCTCAAATTTTCACTGACATGTTTCTCTCATTTTTCTGCTTCTATTAAAACCAACTTAATATCAGGGTGGACTTTCCCTTTAACTGTGCTCTGCTCTTTAGTTCATACTTTATTTTTCCCTACCATCTTCCCCAGATTCGAACGAGTGATTGAGCCTAATATATGAAGTCAGGCTTAAAAAACAACATAATCATACTGACACCAAGAGAACCCAAGTCCAATTTGCATGATTTAATGCAGCTGTCGGAGTGCACTGATTGGGAATTTCTTTTCTATCTTTGATCTTTAATATTCACAAGAATAGATACATTTCTGTTTCATAGACGATTTGAAATACAATATAGAACACTACTAAATACAATATAGAACACTACTAAATACAATATAGAACACTACTAAATACAATATAGAACACTACTAAATACAATATAGAACACTACTAAATACAATATAGAACACTACTAAATACAATATAGAACACTACTAAATACAATATAGAACACTACTAAATACAATATAGAACACTACTAAATACAATATAGAACACTACTAAATACAATATAGAACACTACTAAATACAATATAGAACACTACTAAATACAATATAGAACACTACTAAATAGTATATTTCAATGAAGATGAAACAATAGTGATCAGTATATTATCCATTCAAACAGGAAGGGTGTGTTTCATGTTCAGGATACATGAATGTCATGAGATAGTTGTTGAGTTGGTTTCTGTTAGTCTTATGATCAAAACATATTCTTACCACAAACGCTCCAGTTACAAACATTCTGTGCCGAACCCCTAACGCTAATCAAATTACCCATGAAATCATCATCCATGAAACCAAAACACTAGGCCTAGACCTATTTCTAACCCTAAAACTAAGTCTATCGCATCCCTAACCCAATGTTTTGACATTTTTGATAAAATAAAGGCCTGAGCAAATGTGTTGCATCACCGGTATTTCAAAGTCTCCTTCCACTGAAATTACAAGGGGTAAATAATGATATTGTATGGCTTTGGTCAGATAAATGTACATTGTAACTGGTAAATCAGTTTGTAGGATATTATCATTATTATTATTAAGGATGAACTAGATATTCTCTTTCTACTTTCACACTCAGTCTTCCAAGAGTTTAATCCAGGTGCTGTGTCATAGGTTACAATCCCAATGGGGATCTGTCATTTACGAAGAGAGGTAGAAAATAACGAAGGGACTTATTGAGGGGAATATCAAATTAATGTTGGGATATGAATCATATTTAGGGCAACCCTTGGAAGTGCTATATTTGGAGTATTTTTGTTAGTGTAACCTTGTTACTCATTGAATTCTCCCCCTCTTTCATGACAATGTGCTGGGAATGTGTGTTCTGTTGTCGCTTGTATTTTTTGTAGAGAAAGAATAGTACAAGTGAACTTGACTGGTGTTTACTTTTGCCTTCTCCCGTCCTGCTCCCATGAATTTGGTTTTGATATATTTGTTTGTTTTTATCTGCTATCTGGTGGGACTGCCTGAAATCCTTTATGTATTAGTTGCTTTGTTTACTCTTCGTAAACTTTGTAATATTCTTTTTTCTATTTTAATTTAATTTGTAATTATAAGTGGGCCTGCATTGCTATGCTTCTGAAATCATTACTGCAGCCTTCTTGCCCTTTTCTTTCTTCATTATCCCCATTCTTCATTTTATTTCTACAATTTTCAGATTTTCACTCCTTTTCATATTGCTATCTTTCTGACAAGCTTTATCTCCCTTCCATATTTATTTCCATAAACAGTTGGTTATCTTTTTCTCAAATCAGCCATATCAGTCATCATTGTATAAAATGAAATGCAGAAATTATATATGTGTGTTATTGGAAGTACTTAAACTCACTCAGACAGCTGTGAGAATTTCTGCAAGTGCTATATCAATTCTTCTTTCATTCAGAGTTTAATCACCATTCACTCTGTAATAGAGAGATAGGGGATCCCTTTGTCTCTGCAGATTACACTCGAAGTGAGGAAAGCGATCAGCTGTTTAATCTATTAGATGCGTCCGAAATAATCATAAATAATTAACGAGACTGTCTCACACCCCTAAATGGATTACTCTACAAAGAGCTAGACACTCACTCATAAACTCCTTGATTACCAAACCTGCCAGAGCATCAGGTGAGAGTCAGAAGGGTGGATGTTAACTCTATGTTAAAGGGATTGGGTAACTTTGTCTCAGATTCTGAAACAAAATCCCGGATTTAGCTCATGCTGCAATCATAATTATAAACCTTTAGGTCAGTCAGGAACCCCATGACTTTTACTTGTGTAAGCCGATTGCCTGTCTGATTATCAAGATATTTATGATTGGAAATCTAAATCAAATTTTGCGTTTCCCTAACGGTTTTCATAACACTACAGTCTATTGGGAAAAATGAGTAAAACCGGTCACTCAAAGATTTTTACTTTTTTGAGGCACTTCATGATATTTTGAAGTGCAATTTTTTTAGGGCTTCACTATTACACCATATCACAGACACTGGTAACATGTAGAGCCATGCATCTCAGATTTATCATTGTTAAACGATGCCTTTAAATTACAGGAGTGAACTCCTTTCTGGCTCTTAGCAGATGATATACATGCGATAACTATTGGTGTTGATCAGCATGAGATGACTAACGAGCATCACTAAATTTGATTTATGCTGGGTCTTATGATTGGTTGGGGTAACGTCAGGCCAGGAAATGGCCAATCAGAGAGAGGCTTTGATAGAGCGTTAGCCTGATATCCTGTCTGTGATTGGTTGATTGTGATAGTTTTTGTCACATAATCGGGCATTGCACCGAATGGTTTCCTTGTCCCACAATTTAGCCCTAGATGGAAATCCACCCCGATTAACGATGGTCAGACGACTTTTAATCAATTTTATGATTTCCCATCAACTTTCAAGTGCTATAAGAGTACATTTCATCTGTTTGGAGCTAGAAGGCGGTTAACTCTGAGTAGGTAGGTGAGTTAATGCCCTTCTGGCTCCAAACAGAAGTGTAAAATAGGCTGTGTATATTGTATGCTAAAGAGTCTTGGTGATATGATATATATGGAGAGCAAATTAGCTTTGCAAATTGCAAGCTACAAAATAGTTACTGAAATTTTTTAAAGAGATCTGGAAAAAAACAGATGATACATGATATGTGAAAACTCCACCTTTTCTATATATCTAAAAGAGCTCTTGTGAAAAAATATATACCATATTTATATGTTTGTACATTATATACTCTCCATGCAAAATAGCACTTTCTGAAAGTGATATTAATATACAGTTAACAACTGAATTATTCATACTTGTAAATTTGATGTTTTGTGTGTTTTTCTCAAGAATGAAGGGTGGACTGGTTGAATTAGGGACTTTATTGAATACTTTAGGATATAAGCTTATATGTATGTCACAATCTCAAGAAGCATACATCAGGGCCCCGTTGCATAAAACTTTAATACAATTGATGGTAACTTTGCCATCAATGGTAACTACCATGGAAACCTTGATTTTGATTGGCTGTTGAGCCCTGTTACCATGGTAGTTGCCATTGATGGCAAAGTTACCATCAATGGTAAGTTTTATGCAACGGGGCCCAGGACAAATCAACTTTTCACATGTACCTCAAAAATTTATAAAACTTGGTAAGAGTATTTATAAATAATTATGTTGTTACTTCACATGTATGAATGCCATGCAAGCAAAAAGTATGCATTCTACTTGTAGACAGTCCACGTGACTAGCTGTGAACATGCGGATAGTCGTACAGAAGTTTTGATAATTAGTTTAACTAAAATTATCTTTGACCCAGTAAGCAAACTAATCCTCGCCTGACAATGTGTAAAGAAATTAATTCTGGCCCCTTCCTGTTCCCCATCTTTATTTCGAGAGCAGTAATTGTGTTCGGGGACACAGGAACATGTCTTAAGATGTCTTTCTGGCAAGGCACTGTAATAGTCACAAGGGGTGCCTGTTTGGCTTTCCATAGTTCATAAGGTCATGTGTACCATGTACCTAAGGATATGTAAAAGTAAAAAATGCTAAAAGTTTTTTATATTGAAGAAAGTGAAAGAAAGAAGAATCTAAATTATACAAAAAACAATTGGAGATTCTTATTATTGTGAATTTCACTTTCGATCATTATAGGCCTACTGTATCTGATATAGGCACTCAAAAACGTAGAATATAGCTTACATGTCATAATTAAACTGAAAATTTCATTTTTAAAAATTTCAATCAAGGTTACATTTAAGACTAAAATTCAATATTGTTTCAAATAGAATTGTTGCCGATTTAGTAGAATGTCTGTAATTCGTTGAGGAAAATATATGCCTGGATTCTCAAAAATAGTGATAATAAAGGACTCCAAATATTGCTGGAGATGCAACAGTCTATTATTATTTATCAAATAAAAACAGATTTGTCCATTTTGCTCTCTAGTAATTGATTTCTAAATGTCAGGTATTCACAATGAACTTAAATGGAAGAGATGCTAAACATGAGGCTATTTGACACTTTAGCTCTTTTGCTAAGAGACTGCTTCTAATTTAGAGTAAGAAAGATTGAATTCAGTATTGAAACAGCCATTAAGGTATAAGATATTTCTTTAAAAGTATATTTGTTATGTGTAGATAAATATAACATTTTCCCTTAAGCCTACCTTAGAAGTATTTTAAAGGTGAAACATATCTTATTACCTTTAAGAATGACATCGGATCATACTCTTCTGCCAAAACTGTAATCAAATCCAATAAAAGGTCTTGACAATATTATGGGACCTACACCAAGTAACCACTGTCAAAATGATATGTATGTAGGCTTGGCTAAGCACCTTAGATTTTATTAGAATGTGTAAAACCATTTTTGTAAAGCCCCACTGCACTACTACTTGTAGCTACTTGCTCCCTCTATATAACAAACAATGCCTACCGGTAAGCGGTGCCTGTTGGTCCCCCATGATCCTCTTTTTCTTATGTTAATTGAGAGCTGAGTTGATGAGATAACCACCTGTGAGTGACCACGCTGGGTAGTCTAATCCCTCCTTGCCAAACTAGTGCAGACAGGCTTTAATGGTATTAAAGGGGGTGGAGCAGTGCAAGTTTCCAATGATTAGGCTTATGAAAAGAAAGGTCCTTTTATATTCTTAAAATTGTCTATGAAGTTATATGCTTTTATTCGTAAGTCAGAAATTTCATTTAAAAAAAATCTGCACAGCCAAAGCAGAAGTCCTCATGTCTAAGACTGCGAGAAAAAGGGTCTAAAGAGTTCTAAAACTAATATTAGGAGTATCACCATGTCCAGAGTAGCTTTGACATGTGTAGTATTACGAGGTAAAAACAAATGACATAATGATCCTGGAATTAGACTAACTGATAGAAGACTCGGGTAACATTACAAGCTTCATTTGAGCATGGTGGAAGGGGCAGGAGGAGGATCACATGACAGGAAATAGACCATGAAATAGACCTAAAAGATTTAAAGGTGCTTTTTCACATTTTTACTTTTTTGATATTTTTATTTATTGGACCTTTTATGTGAGAAAGACTGTGTTCAGTGTATTGATAGTCTGAGCAGGACAACAGACAAGAATAAATTATTTTCTTTCTACAGTGGATGTAAACGTAGTAAACATAGAAAAGGAATGCTATTAAAGCAAATCACGGAATAGCTCAGTCTACATGTATGGTGAATGAATTTACTCTCCACCAAGAGAATATCAGCCATAAGAAAGGAAAGAGACGTAGAGAGCTATGTACATTATGTCACGCTTATGTCTCTCTCTCTCTCTCTCTTTCTATCTCTCTCTCTCACACACACACACTCACACATATACATGCACATCCCACACCCACTTCATGACACTTATGCCATGCCGTCATACACATCACACTAAGGCGCTTTCGCAAACGCGACGGAAGCAAAGACAACGGGAGAATTATGGCGATACAGCTCTTCCGTCGTGTTTAGGGAACGAACGCTATCATAGCCGCGTACGGTCGTGAAAATCAACAAGACAGAGAAAATTCTGATTCGCGCATGCGCAGATTGTTTTTTCGCTCGCGCTACCGTCGTCTTTGCCTTCCGTCGCGTTTGCGAAAGCGCCCTACTATCACCCTCACAAACGTGCCTACACTCATATAATGCTAACCTCCCACACACAAATACACCCTCACTCACACCAATACACCCTCACTCACACCACACACTCACACACACCCCACAACCACCATACCACCAGTGTGGATCAGTGGAACATAGAACCAGTGGGCTATGAATTGTTTCTTAAATATCATTTTTACTACACGTATTGTGCATTTCTTTGTCATCTCGGTGGGTTAGATTTATTTGTATTTCTTTTGAGTGAGGGGGGGGGGGGCAAATAATGGAAATTTATTGTTATTTTTAATATAAATCCACTACATGTAGTCCAAAGTTTATGATCAGCCTTCCATATTACAAATTATTTAAATAGCCTTTTGTGTGTTTTCATGCATGATGGTATAAACAAACAGTTTTATTTATAGAGTGGGAGTGCTTCTTGTCCCTATATCTGTGTCTGACTAAACTGCATTGGTATGTATGTGAGTTAGACCTTGGTAGGTATTGGGTCTGTACCCATTGCCAATTAAGTATGTTTCTTTCTATAAAGTACGTTTTTGTGACTTCTCTCTCTCTATATATATATATATTACGGTATATATAGAGAGAGAGAGAAAGAGAGAGAGAGAGGGGGAGGGAGAGAGAGAGAGGGAGAGAGAGAGAGATATTTCCGATAGTGTGGTTTGCCTATAAACAAGAAGCAATGGGTGTGTGAGATATATATATATATATATATTATTTGTCTCTGTCTCTTCTCTCTCTCGCTCTCTCTCTCTCTGTCTGTCTCTCTCTCTCTCTCTCTGTCTTTCTCTCTCACACACACACACACACACACACCCATTGCTTCTTGTTCATAGGTATACCACACTATCAAATAGGAATAGAAAATTTCAGAGGATTATTACATAACTGTATTGTAATGTTTGAATTTCTTATTTTCAGCAATAGCATGATGAAAATGTTATGATAACAAGAAATGTTGACATTATACCTATCTAGATTTTACTTTTAACCAATGGAGTAGAAATTAATTACATAATATATTTTATGAGTTAGAAGTAAATTGCTAGTTGAAAACAGAAGAAAAAAAGTTACGGTATCATTTTTTCATTTTGCATACCAGCACATTATTCATACAAATGTGATTGATATTTAAGTGATTCATTACAGCATATTTATTAGAAATACTTTTTACCCCCCTCCCCCTCCCTCCCCTCTCTTGAGTGGATAGTAAACCATAATGTGCCCTCATTATCATAATGGACGAAAGTACATGTGCATGGCAATGAGAATGTCAGTTCTGTATTATTGGAAAGGAACCTTGGCAAGCTCGATATCTGACAGTTTGTTATCATATCGGCTAGAATTGTTCTTTTTTCAAACCTGACTGTGCATGTTATATCATTCATATCCTGTGTATTCTATCATTACATTATACTGGGTGACGTGGAACTAGCGCCGGCTGGGACTTTTTTTTTCAGGGGATTTGTTTAGCAAGCTTAAATAAACATGACATTGGTCTATTGAGTGATTTTTTTTCTTCTTCATATAAAATGAAAGCAGTTGCGCAAAGATCTAGTTACAGTCATGGGCTAGCTTGGGACTTGATCATCAGCTCGTGGACCAGTTGTGAAACTAATTTTGGAATTTAATGCCTTTGATACCATGATATTGGATAAACTGATGCAGACAGATTTTGTGTGAACTGGTTCCTTCCAAAACCAGATGCTCGTAACCATATCTTGCCTTGAATCTGTTCAAATATTTGCTTTTTTTCATTTCCGTGGTAATCAAATGTTGAAATTTGTCGTCAGAAAAGAGGAAAGACCCGAGCTAGACACTGAATCGTAAGTGATTAACGCAAGCGCTTCGTTCATTCTATCTTGGACTAGCTAGTCTAGAGGAGAGCTAACGGCTTTAGCGTTTTTAATTAGTTGAAACGTGTCTGTATGGTTAGTGAGAACATGCTTGCCATGTACTATCAAACTGGGATTAGACACTTTCATTGCAATGAGGAGCAGCTCAATGGATTGAATATTTACACCGACAGGTATATATCCCACCATTTTAACCATAGTTTATGCTTTTGGTGTTTACTGCTTA
Source organism: Mesocentrotus franciscanus (assembly GCA_037976565.1). Taxonomy (NCBI): domain Eukaryota; kingdom Metazoa; phylum Echinodermata; class Echinoidea; order Camarodonta; family Strongylocentrotidae; genus Mesocentrotus; species Mesocentrotus franciscanus. The sequence goes on along the minus strand of CP137685.1, from coordinate 28,530,910 downwards.
AGTGTTAGTGTTATTGTTTAACCACTCATCTTCTGTAACTGATCAGTGTTTTGAGTTGGTGCTGGTGTTAGTTTCAATCCATTAGTGCGTACTAATCCACTGTGGTGCTTACATGGTTGGTGTTAGTGCTAATCCAGTCATTTTATTAACACATTAATGTGTCCAAGTGTCTGTGTTTGGTGTCAGTATTAATCCAAATGAATCAATGGACACATGCATGCATTCCTCACTGCTTATTTCTGATTAGCTAGACCCTAATTTGCTTCCTAGTATAAGCAATACGTGGCTAATTTGCTGATTCATCGGATAACCTTAGACTAACATTCACATAACGATGCAGAGCCTACATGTACATTGTAGCAGTCATTTATTACACAGACCGAACCCCTTCCAAATTCAGCACGTAAGCCAAAAAGTGGCTATATACAGCTACATATTAAATGTGTACACTGTACATACATGTATTCCTAACTGACATCGCACATGTGTACGAAGCAATTGAACTAATGTATTATGTACACATCATCGAATAGATTGTGAGCCAAATTTGATTGTTATAAATAAGGACATTGCTTCCTTTGCAGGGGGCCATGTACTTGCACCTTTCCCCCATTTAACTAGCTCATATGGGTGAATGGTTTTAATTGATCATGACTTAAATTGGCCTTTAGAATGATAAATCAAAAGTGGTACATGATCATTTTTCTACATTTTTTAAATTAAAGGCTATCTGGAAATCTGGTATTTGAATTTCAATTTGAAACAAACTGGCTGAAAGTCAAAATGCTTGCATTTATTGAAGCCAACAATTCGTTAACAGACTTTTATACGATACACAAAGACTTGCTGAAAATCAGTGAATCTAACTTGTAAGATGAAAGGAACCAGCACACACATACTTACACAGGACTACATGTTTTATTGCTTTACCTGATTGAATAGGTTGTCCTTATTAATCTTTACTCATTACTAAGCTTTAAACAAAAATTATATTGCATTTGTTTGGCAGTATCATTACCAGAACAGTCACCAGATAATATTTCTGTAATCTGTGAAAGATTGAGATGAATTTTTTTCTGTCAATACCAAAACTCATAATTACCTTTAAATCTGACCATAAAAGATCCTTGTATCCATATTCATATTTTTTTTTTATGTATTGAGAGATGTTAATGCACGACTGGTCACTGAAGCCATAAAACTGTAACACAAAGACAATAATCTTGCACTGGGATATGATTTATTGTTGTAGCCATCATAATGCAGGTTTTTGATACATGTAACTATTTAGGTTGTTCCTAGATGATATAGCTATACAGTTGCAGTTCTGGCTTTGACAGTTGAGGAACCTGAAGTATTTGAATTTCCATCAGTGAAGCACCAGATATGTGATGTAGAGAACTGTTCAAAAATACAATTGAACGATCGTCTAAATTATTTTGTTTGAAGGATGGAACACCAAGCGGCATGCTGGTTACATGAAAGGTGAACTCAGAAATCCATGGATCTTTATCTGAACTGTTTTTGTATGCTCATATGGTAGTTGCCAATCATTGATGTCTTCGAAGGTGCAGATGCTTTGTGGATTATTTATGTTGGGTTCGATAGACAGCAGCTGGAGGAATAGTTGCAGTTTATGTTCACAAGTTCACAATCTTCCTGGAAATATATGGTGTACTTACTTGCTGAGCAGAGTAGAAATATTGTCATGTCTCAGCTCACATTCAACCAGAAGTGTGTAGCTAATATCTTGGTAGAAGGTTAAGATTTCTATTTTACATAGTGTACAAAAGCCTTAAGGACACACTTTACCCTATTATACTTGCAGCTATACTTTCAGAGCTATAGACTTTGCAAAAACTGCTCATTAAAGGGGTAAATTAAGGACCATTAAGTCAGGTCAGGCTGCAAGAAGATACACTGTCCCTATGATGATATCACTTCAAACTTATACCAACCCAACTTGACCAAAACATCTATCTTATCTGTACTTTTCCCTACAGACATCGACATCATTCCACATGCCTGAGCTATGTCCTTACATTGCTCACTCACTCAGGGGTGACGTTAAGGCCATTGAGTCAGGTCAGGCTGCAAGTAGACACACTTCCCTCTATGACTAGACTACTTTAACATTATAGAAACCCAAGTTCACTAATGTCTATCTGTTCCGCATTTTCCTTGCAGACATCGCCACCATTCCACAGGCCAGAGCTATGGGCCTTACCATGCCAACTCACCCAGGGGTAACCTGAGGAACATTGGGTCCAGTCCGGCTGTGGGAAGGGACACCATCTTGGTGGAAGCCAGCACCTATAGACAGATGGTGCAGGACCTGAACAGCATGAAGACAGCCCTGGGAAAACTCAGCAAGATGCTGCAAGATGTAAGTTGCTTGATGGTTTGAAGGAAATGGAAACCTATGCATACAGGGCTTGACACTAACAGGCTTCTAAGTGCAAATCACTTGCTTCTATTCCCAATAATCCCCAAATGGAGGGGGAGAGGAAGTACTCCCAAAGTCGTAACAAATCATCACAAAATGTAGCTTTTTAAAAGCATTTATATTTCTCAATGAACATTGTGGATTATGTTCTGTTTGTATTAAATCCTTCTTTATTTAAAGAGAAATTGTTCAAACATTTTATGACTTTAAAAGTTTCAATAAAGATATGCTTTATATATTTTACAAGCCCACTAGTTATGACTTAACAAATAAACTTTAGCATGGCACAATAACAAATTTAAAATATTGTTTTTGCATGACTTACACCTGTTTTTAACAACTCATATTTTAACAGCAACAAAAGTAGTATCATGTATTTACATGACTTAGTCCTGTTAAAGCAAAGATAAATTTGATGAATTGAACAGACACTGGTTTGAAGTTAAGATAACCTGACATCAGCTGATAAGTTTTAAACAAAACTCAACCAGAGAAGGAGTGTCATGTTTTTTTAAATATTTAGGCCTGTTCCAACAACTCCTGTTATGAAAACCAAAGAGAAAAATAGAACTGGTTCCTGTTAGACATATATATCAGAAACTATTAAGTTAAGCATGAAACAAAAAGAGAAGGGTTATCATGTTTTTACAAGTTTAAACTAGTGAGTAAAATTGTTCTTTCCTTGTAAACTTTTAAAAATACTAGTTGCTGTATTTTTCACCTTTCCCTAAACCCAACCTAACCTTCTATTTAAACATGACATAACAGGAGAATGATTATCATGTTTTTACATGATTTTACATGATTTAGACCTGTTTCAAAATGACAGGAAGAAGAGATGAACTCAATGGGAAATGTGGATCAGAGATAGAAAACAAAGATTTTCTGTGACTGTACAATTTCTTTTTCCTTTTCTTTCCTGTTTAGGTGTGACATCATCATTCCCAGAATAACCAGATATAGAAAATGGGGAAATTTTCTCAATAAAAACTCTGCACTCCACTGTTGACATATTATATGTGAAGATAACAGTTGCATTCACATTCAATTTGTTAATGTTTTCTTAGTCTAACCTTTTACCCATATGAATGGGAAGTTATTGTATATGTGTACAGAGATCTGAGTAGTCAGCACCGTAAAGGTGTAACTATGTACTTTATCAAATTAAACTTTTGTTTGAATAATCAGTCATTGATAATTTTCTACCAGCTGTATAAATAGGGGGAAAGGCAGCTAGGTGGGCCCTAGCAAAATGCACATGAAATTCAGACATAAAGGATGAACAAAATATCTTTTATTGAGTATTAAACACATAATGATAATGATGGTATAATCAAGCCTTAGATTAAGCAGCCAGGAGCAAGGGGCAATTTATTTTTAAAAGTTGCCCCTTGCTCACGGGGATTTACCAGAGCAAGGGGCAATTTCTTAAGAACAAGGGGCAATTTTCCAAAAACAGATAATCATAATGACAACCAATTAAAAAAGTTAAATAAGTTCAAAGATACAATGTTAATTTCATAATGGATCAATTTAATAAATAATAACTTTTTTAATCTAAGTTAATGTGATCAACAGGAAAGATTGATTAAGAACATCAACGTGCACATTAAACAGTATTTTAAAGTAACTAAAATTATTGATGAACAAATGAATAAATAAATCGTCAATTTCACGAACATCGAAAGTCAAAAGGACTTTGCAAGTCTATCCCAAATCGAAATCGCACCTCACACACAAACCTTCCGCCACACTCTCGGCAGAACATGAACGGTCTGTTACCGGGACTCGAATGCTTCGCGGTGGGAAGCTGGCGGCTAGCGTTTTGCCAAAACACCGCTAGGTCGGCTGCTGGCAAAATGAAAGTAACTACGATCGAGAACATCGTAGGTGTTCTTAACTTGTCAATAAGAGAATTCTAAATTCTATTTGAGATGAAATAATAAACTAGACCTATAAACAAACCTTGACAGATCTCTAATGACTATTTGAATGCTTGTTTATTTCTCCATAAGTTGACGATTTGTTTTCTTGATCCTTCGAAACATTTGTAGGTACGTGCGTGCGTGCGCCACAGCACCATCTAGCTAGTATATATCTAGCGATCGCGCATGAGCGTGCGTGCGTGCGCTAGCCTATATAGTAACAACAGGCGCATTTTCACTTGCGCCTCAAGAAATGCACACACTAAATACGAAGCTAGTAGAGAGCTCGTGCGCGGTTGTTTGGTGATTCGTGTATTTTTCTGTCCTAATATTTTATGGGCGCATTTTCACGGAAAACACTTGCACCTTGCCGTCTAGTTTTAGATGATTATGGGCGCAATTGGTGGTTTTATGAGCGCAAATTTGCGCCCTGCGCCCGCTTAATCGAAGGCTTGGGTATAATCATTGTGCAATCATTTTATCCTGTTCATTTTCACAGCCCAAGGCCCTTCAAGAGATGCTTGCAGTCTGCAAGCCTGAGAGTGAGAGAGATCCTGACTTAGAGACTGCAGATAATATGACACAATGTGAACAGGTCCCTGTGCAGGAAGGACAGAGTCAAACTGATAATGTACAGGTATGCTTGATAGAAGTGTTCACATTTGACGGTGCTCCTCTTATCCAAGAAGAAGAAGAAGAAGAAGAAACAAGAAACAAAGAAAGAAACAAGAAACAAACAAAGAAACGAAGAAACAAAGAAAGAAAGAGAAAGAAGAAGGAGGAGAAGAAGGAGGAAGAGAAAAAAATAATACAATTATAAATAACCAAGGAAGAAGACCAACAAGGGTGAGAAATATAGAAACATACAGTCCTGAATATTAAAATCTGAAATCAAATTTACAGATATTTACTATTCACATTTTATACAACTGGACTAATTTTTATGTTCTCTATTCCTTCTTGGTCTCATACCCTAATTCTGTTGATGTCATTATGTTAAGAGGATTTCATGCAAAGCTAAAAACTGTTTCTCATGACTGTAACTATCGACAGTTTGGTGCATAGCTTACATGATAGGGTATTTTATTACACAAGGGAGATTAGAACGGAAAACAACAAATCCCTTTGCAAAAGTGCAATTATTGTAATCAGAATATGCAGGGATCTGGAATTGTGAGATAGGGTAGCTTGAAGTAAACAAAGTCATAAACAAAATCATGAAAAACAGACATTTAGCCAAATCATCTGCAACATAGCCAAATCATTGTATGATTTTTTTTTTCTTTCTGTGTGTTTTCATAATAACGTGTACTAAGTTGATGGTTCTTGCAAAGTATTCTATTGCCAACATTAGTATTTCTGTAAGGACTTATTCAATTCAGTATCATTTTCACCTCAGGTTCAATTTTAATGATAATTCATTACAAAAAATCACTTTAATGATAATTCATTCAAAAATCAAAACAGATATAGTAAATAAAATGCTACCATAAAAAAAAGGCATGAGGTTTTTACAGTAGGAGGCTGTTGAATAATTACCTAATTTCATACATATTTTGTCACCTATTACAAAAAATGCACGGGCATCTCCATAGTATTTGGTCACTCAGTGTTCCATACATTACAAGTATTGTGAATTACCAAACTTAAATTGAAGAAAAAAAGGTATCGTTGCACTTCATATTGGGTGTGGTCTAAGCTCAAGTAGTGCTATTAACTCAATACAATAATCAGATATACTGAAGTCTTGGACTTACCTTTGTTTTAAACAATAAAATACATATTGTTTACACATATTTGTGGCTTGCATCCAGTAAATAAAGATCGATTGATCGATCTGTAATTGAAAACAAGTCAGAAAAAATCTTGGAACCAGCGGGATTTGCACCTGCAAAAAAAAATGCATATTGTACCATAGGAAGAAATATTACACATAAAGACAATTATGGTTTTGTCATTGGGACAAGTTTAATGAGTCCTTCAAAAGATCATGGCAGCAACTACAGACAAAATATGCTCCTATGATAAGAAGAAATGTATTTAGGTAAATATTGTTAAAAATAACGTTCTCTTTCTTTGTTATATCTTTCTCAAGTCTGTATCAAAGATACCTGTTACAACACGTGAAGCATCGTCACAAAGTGAGAGTATACAGAGAGAGAATAGGGGAGTTCAGAGTGATGTTACATACACTGTAAGTATCAGCATGATTTACCTACCTCAGGGGGCATTATGGGACATTGATATAGATTATTTCTATCGATATATTGTTCTCAAGTTTTCATTCATTTCTGTTGAGTTATTTCATCTTTCCCATTCTATCTGTATATTCTATCCACTTTAACAAAAAATTATGATATATTTTGAGCATTTTATGCGTACCTATATTTTGCCCTCTCCACTTCTTTCTTTTTGTTTTGACGGGTCCATCTCTGTTCCATCTTTTGTTCTTCTCCTCCTCTTCGTCTTTCTCCTCCTCTCTGTCCATGTCCTTGTCTGTCTGTCTATCTGTCTATCTCTGTCTCAGTCTCTCTCTCTTCCAATTTAATTCTCTCTTTCTCCTTTTACTCTTCTCTTTCTCCCTCTCCATCTCTCTCTTTCTCTCCATCCCTCTCTCTCTTCCTCTCCATCTCTCTCTCTTCCTCTCCATCTCTCTCTCTCTCTCTATCTCTCTCTCCCCACACATCTTTGATAAATTTCTGTATCTCACTTCATCTGCACTTCTCTTTTTCCTTCCTGTTTTATTTTTGCCATTGATGCTTCCTTTAGCAAAGAAGAAATGATATCTGAAAAACATGTTTGCTCTTTTAGTATATGAATACTAAAGTATTATCATCATGAATATATGAAAACCAACATGTTTTGACAGGAAAGGGACTAGGGAGTAATCCCTCTCCCATTTTCCACATTGTCTTTTTGTCTGCCTCCATCTCCCTTCGCAATCATCCTTGTCAATCCATGGGGACACTGTCCACGTTGTTATCCGCCTTCGGGTCGCCTGTCATTCTGTCCTGGTCGCTTCCCTTAACTTGTCAGTGGAATCAAACTGGTAAACAGGAAGGTGCCGTCAAATCACTAATGGCCTGTTCTGACGTGAGGCAAATTTATATGAAACTTGTATGAAGAAACGTTGATGAAGAATCGTTGTATGAAGAATTGTTGTATAGCGAAAGGGGCATACACACTAGATAACAACATCGTATAACGAAATATTCTATAAAGAAACTGGTTTTGAAGAGGTCAGTTAGCACGAAGCTGCCAATTCCATCAGTGCATGCTCACAATAAGCCCCATGTAGTTATGGTTTTCATACGATACCATTTAGATGAGAACAGGATCCTGATTCTGTATTGAGCTTTCACTCAAAAAGATGCTCAAACATGTATTTTGCCATGCGACGTTTCGGTATAGAACGTTCATTCTAGAAGAGAACAAAAAATTATCATAGCTTATTGCTTTATGGTTTTTATATAGTCAAATGATTGATAGTCTGAATGGGGGTGTTAGTTCAGATATATTCTGCATCTTTTCCTTTGGATTGGGACAGACTTAAGCAAACCAAATTAAAGAGACTTCCGTACAATGCCATATGAGTTGAACAGGAGATGCGCTGCAGTTGAGACAGGAATAAAAGCAAGGTTCCCCCAGAATATAAATAGATATCAAAGTGATGGATGTCTGTGAGTCATTGGAAATTGGAAATAATGGCAAGGATTTGTTTAATTGGTTATTAGTAGAAGGAGAGTACAAATAATATGCCGTAAGGACTTTGCAGTTACCGGTATTGTAATCGTCTGATACATTAAACCCAAATGTATGTTGGTTTTAGATTCTGCCTCATCGTATGTAGTCTCTTGAAATGGGAATAATGGCAAGGATTTCTGTAATTGCTTATGAAAGATTTCAAATATGCAATGAAGGGGTTGTGTATTGATATATATTCTCTGATAAATAAACCATCATGTAGGTTGGATTTAATCTTACGTCACTACTCACTGTATGTACATGTATGTTTCTTTCATGTGATATTAATCTAGTCACCAGGGCCCGTATTCAATTCAATACTTAAGTACAAAATTTAAGCTTTTTACTAAGTATTTGGCTTAGATAAAATACTTAGCCAATTTTGGTATTCAATTCAAACTTTTAGCTAAGTATTTTACCCTAAATTTAAGACAGCTCCCTACCAGACTTAAGCCAATTATTTGGAGGCCTTGATTGGCAGGCATATGGTTTTCTAACGCAGTATCATAACCTGCGCACAATTATATTAGCGCGCATGTATTGTGACGCATTAACTGCGCATTACTTTTGATTGACTCTGTGATGTCACAATGCTTATCAGTAAGTATTTTACTTAGATTTTGTCTCAGGGAAGTAAAAGTCTAAAATGTGATTTGAATACGAGATAAGTAAACTTCTTAGCTTAGCCATTTACTTAGTAAATTTCATACTTATTCTAAGTATTGAATTGAATACTGGCCCAGGTATTCACTGATTATATCTATGGTTTAAAGTCAGTGCCTACATTGCTATGTTCTATCTATTGTATGAAGAAGTTTCATGTGCGACATTTAAGAAATCATATCTTTATTTCATGTGATGAAGTTTACAACATACATATGTATGCTGGACAGGTGGACAGGAAAAAAAAAACTTTTAGCAGAAGAAAATAGTACATCAGTAGAGGTGTTGTGGTAGAGTGGATACGTCACCGGACTGTCGATCACAAGGTCCGCGGTTCGAGTCCCGTCAGCGGCACTAATGTCCTTTGGCAAGACATTGATCTACATTTGCCACACTCAACCCAGGTGAGGTAAATGGGTACCTGGTAGGATTATTCCTTGAAATGCACTGTGCGCTGATAACGGCTGCCGGAGCTAAAGCTAGGGTAATAATTTCCAAAGCTCTTTGGAAGCGCATAGAGATGTTATTTCATAACGTATTATGCGCTATACAAGAACTGAACTATTATTATTATTATTATTATCACTCTGAAATTGATTTAATTTCATCATTTACATGATATCTTTCACCCGACCAAACTTTGAAATGTACATTAAGTATGTCTTTCGCAGGGGAAACGTGTACACCTTTTGTCCCTTTTGTAGTGAATGTACCAGGGAATTCATGGTAGTACAAAGTACCTTACTTTTAAACTCTTGGGCAGAATTTTCCTATGGCACTTTAGACAAAGAATTAACCCTTTAAATTCAAACTTGAAGATAATTCTAGGTGGCACCTAATCTATTAGAAAAAAATAATGTGTTGAATGACAATAAAATCCTCTCAGATGGGTTTATTATAATCTGTGGTGAGATGTGATAATCATTAGATAGTTATTAAGTAATAGAGCAGAAATTAATGTAGGAATAGCACCTGACTTGTACATCACACACAAATCTTCTGTTCCTTAGATTGCCAATTTACTACATCCTCTGTCTGCACGACCTGTCTGAAGGATTATGGGATAGATAGAGAGGGGTGTCTGGAAAGAATGGAAAATAAAAAAACAAGTAGTGGGAGATTTAAAAAAATAGAGAGTGAGACCAAGTAAAAGAAAGAGAGAGGGGAGATGCAGAGAGGTGAAGAGAGAGAGTATTAGAAAGAGAGATATATATATAGAGAGAGAGAGAGACAGACAGACAGAAAGACAGACAGACAGACAGACAGAGACAGAGAGAGGGATGTGATGGACAGACATGGATAGAGTGGGAGATAGGTAGAGAGAGACAGAAACAGAGTGGGAGGGGGGTGGGCACAAAGAGACAAATGGGCAGAGATATAGAACGATACGGTTAAAGATATAAAGAGGGGAGAAAGAGAGAGACAGGGGCACATACACATCAATAAAATCCAGATATGAGAAGAAAAGGATAAAGAGAAGAAAAAAAACTGGGGCAAGACCCAAAGAATAAAGGTTTTTTTTTAAAAGACAATACGATAGGCATCCAAAAAGACTAGAATAAGGGTGCGTTCAAGCGATTTTTTGAAGCTAGAATGACAAACATGAATCACAAATCAAAACGCCGTTAAAAAACACGGTTACTGCGGGAGAGCGTTCAAACGATTTTTCATCAACGCTGATTCTTGCTCATTTCAAGCCCAGCCACTGCTCATCAAACTGTGCAGTTTGACCCAGGAAGTATAGGTCAACTTTGCCGCGTGCTTTCTGTCTGTGTTTACGGTGGACTGTCGGTCAAACCGGAAGCAGGCCAGGATAATGACGTCATAGAATCATGATTGAGATCTCTGTTCGTTCAAGCGAATTTTAGCGACCGTGTTTCTGCAGAATCACGATACAAAACGCATCTTTTTCAGTGTTTCATGTTTGTGTTTTTAAACACGTTTATTTTTACGACCAACGAAAAATCGCTTGAACGCAACAGTGTTTTAAACTAAAACGTCTTTGAAAACCGTGATTCTAGGGTGAAAAAGTGTCGATTGAACGCACCCTAAATCAAGAGAGAACCAGACTTACACAAATATAAGAAGACAGCTACACAAAGCTAGTGAGGAAGAGTGAGTGAAAGTGCTAGCATGGAAAACAAATTGTAGGAAGTCACCTAATTTTTTGATCTACCAAGGTACTTGCGGTTTATGGCTGACTGGAAATTGACACAAAATTAATGAATGGGAAATAAGATTATAGAATACTGTTAGGGTTTATTATAATTCTTTTAAAGAGGAATGTCTGTTCATGGCTTTGTGATGAGTAAATAATGATTATTGGATGTGACTACTGTGTAAAATATTTGTCAAATAAAATAAATTTGCAAATATTTGATGAGGAAATGAATTAAATGATTATACAAACAGGGAAGTTTATAGAACTTCACTTTCTACTATTTTACTAAATTGGTTGCAAAATTAGGGATAAAATTAGACATAGGGGGGAACACAATATACATGTTCGGTGGACATTAAATCATTGCATTCGTGCACAAGCAGGAAATAAACATTAAAAATACCATAGTTCTAGATAGCAAAATAAAGTTGTTATCATCTTCTTGATATGGAATGATAATATAATCTGCTGAGAGCCAGACGGGCATTAAATCCATGCAAAATGTTAGTTAAAGGTACTATGTCCCATTTTTGCAGGCCCCAAAAATGAAAAGGTTAAATTCCAACAGCATATGAAAGATGATACTAATTTAGAACTTCCCTCAAAACAAAAGGGCTTGAAAATGTCTTTTTGTGGGAAAATAACGACTGTTATTTGTCGAATCGAATTTAGCAAGCGCGCTCGTTTAATCAAATAGTCTGATTTTCAGACCCTTGTACCGAATGGTCGTACGTTTTGTGCTGCACAAAGATTCAATCAGTTTAATTTTGGCCATTACAAGAAGTGGGTTATTGATGTAGACAAATGCTCATGTACCCTTTACAGCTCATTTTATGTATGTTATTACCAAAGAAAAAAAGAAGTCAGTCAGTCACTCAACAGTGTCTGACAGTGAAGTCTAGAAAGTAAACAGGTTTCCTTGCATAATTTGAATACTAGGACACTGCTAATGTTTAAATTTCACAGATAGGACATACATGACATATTCATAACTCCTGCAAAGTTCTACAGAATGTGATGTTGGCTGCAAATATTAAAGACATAGTACCTTTAACACATTTCTGGCTCATAGAAGATATAATATATATTTGGGGTAAGGAAGTCAAATTGAATGAAATCATTCTCATTTTGGAGTGGGCCAATATCTCAGGGTTCATTGTGTCATGACGGTGAATGGAATACAAAGGTGACATCTGGCAGTCATAATAAACTGTCAAAATGTTGATGTGCATGTTCTGAATTTTAGCACGAACAGTCCATTAAAATGTTTCTAAGTGAGAGAACATATCATTTGAACTTGTCACATACAAATGTAGTTTGTTTGAATACAATGGAAACTTCAGTGATACCAGTTTTTTATTAATGCCCAATTTAAACCATTCACCCGGTAGGCAAATTTAATGATCTTCTACCACCCCTTATCATGTAGCTAACCTATGACCTTTCTTCACATGCAAGATCATGAATCACACCATGTCTTCAGTCATCGCCAAACTATCCCATTATTTTTTCTTCATTTTAAGGTTTGCCACAGCTCCGTCATAAACCTCCCAAAAGACTTGGGTCCTAGGAAAAACATAATAATGTTAAATGTGGTCTTGTATTATTCTGCAGTTTTTTTGCAATGAATCTGTCATGACTCTCCCTAAAGACTTGGAACCTAATGTTGAATGTATAGTCATAGTCCCTTTATGAGCCGCAAACGGTCTTTGTACTAACATATTACTTTCTATCTTTTCAGTGATATTACTTTCTATCTCATGTATGATATTATGGAGAAAGCCTTGCTAGCTTTGGCTTAATTACTGGTCCATTCACTGTTTTGAAAGAAAATGCTGTTTTCTTGATTGAGGGTTACTTTCAGAAATATTGTCAGCTCTAAATGTAGATTAAACTATTTTCAAATACATGTAAATTTTCATGGAGCCATATCCTTATAGTCTCTTTTGAATCATAAAATCAGGGTAAATATTTGAAGAGAAGAGATTATGATTCCAAACTAAAACTTTCAAACATATGTATAAACTTTCAGAATAGGTAAGAAATTGAGCTCCAAATATGATGAATTTGAATTCATTTAGAGGAAGAGAAATATCTCTGTAGTAATAGACTTGATGTATCATCATCTAAATGAATACATCTTCAGTCATCTGGCATTCGTGATCACTTCCCTCAAAGTGCTTCCAAATTATTTTGATTGTCGTGTTTGGTGACAGGAGTTACACGAAGCAAAAAGACAAGTCCAAATACATGAGAATTTGATAAGCGATGGTTGCCATGGAAACTAATGGCTCAACTTCCATGTGATGAGTGTGAGCTAGGATGGTGAAACATGTGATTAGTGAGTGGCTCAGTTTAGGTTCATCCAATACCCATGTAACCAACAGGGAGGGTTGACTCATGTTACCCCCAATCAATCTCAGGAGTTAATCAGACCAGGGCCCTGTCTTTAATACAAAGAGTTAAAATCAATCGCAACTATGTACATAAGAGATAGGAGACTGCAAACTTGCGATTGATTGGAGGACTTGCGATTGATTTGGATCAGACAGGGCCCAGGAACCCGTCACATAAAATAAAAAAATAAATAATTCATACTCTTACCAAATTTTGTAACGTTTTAAGTATGTGAAAAATTGATTTGTTTCAATACATATTTCTTGAGAATTTGACATATTTAAGCGTACATCTAGAAGTATTCAATAAAGGCCCTAATTCAACCAGTCCACCTTTCATTCTTGAGTTACGTAAAAAACAAAAAACATCAAATTTAAAAGGGGGGTGAATAATTATGACCCCGTTCTCACTCACTTTGAAAGTGGTTTTAGTTAGACCGCTCCAGAGGAACGGGTCTTGAGGAACGGTTTGCGAGGGTTCACACTCCGAGCAGTTTTTTATGGCTCAAACCGCTCCACGAGTCAAAGTGGTCTTGTTGCTATGGCAGCTCAGGTCAGCGGGTAAATTTTTTTGCACGCGGAATACTAAGCGTATGTACCGTACACCGTCCGTACTACATGTTTCGCGCGGAACGTCACTAGCTCACTTCCGTTCAAAGTACGCTTCCGTTCACACTCGCACGTTAGAGCGCTCCAAACTGCTCTTAATAAGACCCGTTCCTCAAGACCACCTCCCGGGTGGTCTTCTGGAGCGGTCCAGAAGTCCACTTCCTGGACCACTTTGACCGTTCTCACTCACCTAAGAACCACTCCTGAGGAACAGGTCTTAGTTAGACCGCTCCAACGAAGTGAATGAGAACGGGGTCTTAGTTGTTAACTGTATTTTATCTCCAAATTTGCTGCAGCTGCAGTTAATGTACCTTTACCAATTGTATTTATTCTTTGAGCTAAAATTACTTGTAAGTTACTGTTTATTTTAAAGTTACAATCGATTGAAGGAGATTTTATTGATTTCAGGAAAGCACGGTCAATCATAATTCTTTATAAATGTTACAGGGCCCTGTTTTAACCAAGGGGTACCATCATGCTCTTGAAAAAGTTAGGGAGAGTATTGAATTTGTTCCGTTTTCATCTCCTAGACCTCTTCCTGCACAGGCTGATTCTATTGGGAGGGCACATCTGTCCCATACTCCCTTTCCATTTTAGAATCCAATCTGGAATTCCTCGAAGTACAATAAAAACTTTTATTGATTGTCATAGATTTTTCTGGATTCTTTTTTATACAAATTACCAGGTCTTCTCCTGCCTGCCTCCCTGCACCATGTTTGTGGGGTGATGAAATGAAGATTATAAATTATCAGTGCTCGTAGTGAAAGTACAGGCTATTGGTTTTAAAGCCCTACTGCACTACTTGTAGCTACTTGCTCCCTCTATATAGAAAACTCTTTTCCTTATGTTAATTGAGAGCTGAGTTGATGAGATAACCACCTGTCAATGACCATGCTGGGAGATCTAATCCCTCCTGGTCAAACTAGTGCAGACAGGCTTTAAAGGCATCGTTTAACAATGTTAAATCTGGGATGCATGGCCCTATATGTTATCAGTGTCTGTGATATGGTGTAATATTGAAGCCCTAAAAAAACTGTGCTTCAAAATGATCGTGAAGTGCCTCAAAAAAGTAAAAATC
This sequence comes from Mesocentrotus franciscanus, assembly GCA_037976565.1. Classification (NCBI taxonomy): domain Eukaryota; kingdom Metazoa; phylum Echinodermata; class Echinoidea; order Camarodonta; family Strongylocentrotidae; genus Mesocentrotus; species Mesocentrotus franciscanus. The sequence goes on along the minus strand of CP137685.1, from coordinate 28,515,888 downwards.
TTTGAGTGACCGGTTTTACCATACTCATTTTCCCCAATAGACCGTTAGGAAGACGAAAAATGAAATTTCGATTTCCAATCATAAATATCTTGATAATCAGACAGGTGATCGGCTTGTAAAAGTCATGGGATTCCTGACTGACCTAAAGGTTTATAATTATGATTGCAGCATGAGCTAAATCCAGGATTTGTGTCTGAGCCAATGTTACAGAGTCACTGTAAAGGAAAGTCACTTGGTTCACTCAAAGGTGCACAAAAGCCACAAGAATATGCAATATCAAAAGGGCATGCCTAAAGTGACCCGAAGTTTGTCACTTTGAGAGGCGTGCTCTAACCACTGCAATTGTATCGTGGTAAAATGACTTGTGGCCTCTTGTTTTATTCAAGGCTTGAAAGTAGATGACATGTACATTTTTAAAATGTTCTATTTCCTCTGACTCGTTAGATGCATATCGAACATGTTATCTTTAAACTCTGACTGAATAGTAAACACTTTTAGAAATGTATAAATTTCATGTCATCCAGAATTTATGAAAAACTTGAAAAACAATTTTTAAAGGGTCTTGGGACTAATTACTCACTAAAATGCAGCCTGTAATGATTTCAGCATCTGCGCTCAGGTCTTGGGTGGACTTAGGATGGTTTCATCTCAAGTTCCGTGAAATCTTCTCACTTGGTTATAAGCTTTGGATGTTAGTCATTGATAGCATGTCGACAGCAGTTAGGATATTAATGGATTCTGCATGCACCAAAATTAGGCAGAAATTAAGTTAGGGCTGACTGAAGTTTAGTCATGTGTTCTTATTTTGGCATTTATGTTCTATCTCTATTTCAGAACACTCAACTGATTAGGCATTAATGGGATGTCATTTGTAGCACGAAAGAGTTCATAAATACTCAAATGAAATATTTGTACTTTCATGTCAAGCTTTTCAATCTCATTGTCTGCCACATATTGTGATTAAAGTGATTAGTCTGGTTGGGGACCTCTTATATAATTGGATCAAGTGTTTAAAAGATAGATCTATTGTATTGAAACAAAAATGGGGCATTGTTAAAATAGAAGTTGATGTCATTTTCAAATGGAACCCTTTGCAAATTCATCTCAAGCCTGAGATTACAGCATTTTGTTGATGCCGGTATGCATTAAAGTATTTTGGGAACATGGAAGAGACAGACTGTTCTCACAACTCGTAAGTTATGGTCAACACTTGAACACTGTATAGATGACACCACTTAAAAGATAAGTTAGCAATCCCAAAATGGGTTTTAGGGGAGCACACATGAAGAGCCTCAAAGAGTTCCTTGGGGCATATTGCTTGATGTTGGTATGTCTTTTCACATCCTACATACTATATGTGTATAAAGATCCTCATAATACCTATAAAAATACCATAAAAATACCTTAAAAAGTTATGACAAATTTGTACTTCTTTTTCATTTACATGGATATCATGGCCTTTGTGCTGCAAAAGTTTCAACTTGATACTGGGTTATGAATTGTCTAGGTCTGGTATAATAAAGGAAGTAAGGCCAATGTCGTAGTGCTTGAATTGTTCAACACAGAGTAGATTTTGCGCAGGGTCTAACTAAATTCGTGGAATCTGGCCTAAGACTGCATCAAAATTACTTCTTTAGAGCTTTTTCAAGAGTTTTGGAGTGACACAATTAGCTTCAGAAGAGGCATTAGGGCACGTTATGTCTCCTGACATGCTGAGATATTCTTGGCACAAAGAAAAAGAGAAAATTGTGGATATTACTCATGGATGGGCTGTCTGGACTTGTGTTTGACTCTGAACTTAAAGTCTACCAATCACCAACAAAAAATAGTTTGCTTTGTATGTTTAATAGGGGTACCATGCTACTGTACTATAATCAAAACGTGAGGTTGAAGTATGTCTTCTATGAAGAGATATTGCAATATCTCAATATCAAATTATATGGGAAAAAAGGACTTGTGAGTAAACTTCTCAACGCACCTGTATGCCCTTGCATAGGGTCTGTACGGAACCCAGGTCCCACTTTGATACATTCTGGCTGCATGCAAAGTATCTTTCGGTGCTTGGTACACTTTAATGTGGAAAAGACATCAAGTGATGTTTAATAAATGGAGCTGAAGTTTAGGACCTAGCTCTTCACATGTGGCTTAAGTTTCCGGTGGACTATGGCATAAAAAAATTACTCATCTAACTAATGTTGGTAAATATAGCATAGAGGAGCAACATATGGCTCCAGCAAAAGAAAAAGCTGAAAATTAAATCATTATTTTTAAATTTATTTTGGTAAATATAGCATTGAGGAGCAACAGACATCCAGAGCAACAGAAAAAGATAGATTACATCACCAATTTTTGGTAACAGATGTCCATAGCAACAAAAAAAGGACTGAAAATACATCATTTCATTTTAGTTTTGAGAACTCATGTGAATTTGAATCAGATTTTGTCCTTGAAATTTTAATTGTTTTCATCATGTGATGCAAAAATGAGAGAAAATAGCTTATGGCACCTGTTACATGTCTGTCTGTCCTGCACATGGCTATGAACACTTGTTATAGGTCTTAATTTACTGGTTATTAGAGTTGACTGTTGCGATAAAAGCAAGACCAGAAAGATGAAAGAGGAAGAGGTATTATTTCTTCTTTTTCTGCTGTATGAGTTATGTTTCATGAGGGACTCTGTCAGGAAATGAAGATGCTGATTAGACTGCTGCCTTCAAATTTTTCAAACTAATGACTAAGTTTCCTCCGGGATGCTTTTAGATGGGACGACTATCGGAGTAAGCCTCAAAGGTTACCTTGTCACTCTCCTCCATGCCTCACATGATAACAAGATGAACGATTGTTATCACATGTGTTGTGATGCATTCATATAGAGCAGCCGACCCCCAAAAAAAAAAAAAAAAAAAGGTGGTGGGGAACGGTGGTAATTTGGGAACAAAATTTTGTATCTATAGGGGAGATGTGTTATAGTGCAGTCAAGTAGAGCAACCCCACCCCACAAGGAAAATTGGGGCCGAGGGCAATTTGCCCCCACAAGGATTATGCACATTCAAATTATAGCCCTAGTTAAAACAAGTTATGACCATTGGTAATACATAAGATCATGGACTGCCATAATTTTACTAATAATCATTAGCCCTGAAACATAGAAATTCAATTTTTAATCTGGCTCAAAAGAAGACACTCAGAGGGTCTAGATTTTAGACTGCCATACGATTGTACTTGACTGTTTTGATTTCATTTCATTATTAAGTCAAGATTTGTCTCAAAATAGTAAAATTTTGTTTTCTTGCCAAATTCGAGAACAAAAATCACTTTCTAAGGCCTTGCTTCTGTTCAATAAGGAAATAAATGTCTTCTCTGGAACGATGTGGTTATTTTAAAACTGAAGTTTGTGTGTATTATACATACCGGTAGTACATTAACTTGCTTGCAGGTAACAATATATTGGCAGGGGGGTGTTTCACAAAGACTAAGATCGACTTTAAGTTGGACTTAAGTATGACAGGCCGTTCGTGCCATTGTTTTCTCTCATCATTTACTGGCATTGGTCTCTCACGAGACGTACAAATCATGGTAAAAAATGTACAAAACTTACATTTTTTGATAATTCATTATTGAAGGAAAAAATATTATCTAAAGTTCATAATGGTGAGAGCAAACAATGGCATGAACGGCCTGTTATACTTAAGTCCAACTTAAAGTCGATCTTGGTCTTTGTGAAACACCCCCCAGGTCTGATTGTACGGTAGGTTTTTGTGAATGCTACTTGTAATTTCAAGAGATACCAATAGTCCATCACATTCTGAAGTAATCCTTCATATTTTCTGACGTGACCTTCTCATACATGAAATAATGTATTATAATGATTCCTATTATATACACAGACACATGCCGGCCTAGAACAGCAGTTCCAATAATACTGCAAAATTAGCAAGTTGATAACCTTGCATTATAACGATTTCACTTTGATGAGAAATTTTCAAGAAGACAGAGCCTGTTGTATTATAATCATTTGTTTAGAGCCAGAAACATGTTAATGCATATTCATCGTTATAATGATTTTTAGCTTATTATGTAGAAAACCTATATTTTTCCATCTTTTTTGGTAACTTTGATCATGTATATATATAACACACTTCTTGTTTTAAGCAGATAAATTTGCTAAGTTACTCTTATTGTTTTGCATTTGATCATTTGATATTAAGAAAACACGTCACATCTGAGTTTGATTTTCTTGTTTATTCTGCTTTGTCATAAAGTTCTCCATCTAACTTCATCATGAGTCATATTTACTCTTCCCTGAAAAATCAATGAAACATGTTTGCATTAGATTAATAATTCCAGCATGTTGGTTTGTGATGCTGCTGCTGTTAAGATCTATATTGACTGCCTGGAGCCAGAAGGGCATTAAATCAGGTCCTGTAACATCCTTCTAACTCCAAACAGATGATATGAGATACTCAAGAAGAGAATCCATTCAGATGTAATTATCTTTAATGAATTTATACAGATCTGGAATGAGAAATTGTCTGGAGACGGTACCCCGCTTTGATTCAAAACACTGTTTCATATCAAGTGTGTTGATCATGGGATGGCAGTGAGTTGCAGTTTCTTGTATACCTATTCCATCTTGCAATTAAAAGCAAAATCACTGCATCTCAGTATCTCTCTCTCTTCCAAATCTTAGAATTAAAAGCAAAATCACTGCGTCCCATCATCTCTCTCTCTCTCTCTCCCACTCTCTCTCTCTCTCTCTCTCTCTCTCTCTCTCTCTCCTTCCTTCCACTATCTCTCTTTCTTTCTCTGTCTTTTCTCTGTCTGTTTCTGTCTCTCTTTTTATCTTCTTGGTTTTCTCACTTCAACTCCTCATGTGTTTGTTTTATTTTCTCTTAATGTTTCTCTATCTTTCCTCCCCCACCCTTTCTCTGTCTCTTTTTGTCATTTATTCATCATATCCAATTTCATCATCATTTTATTTGTTTCATTTTCCACTACAAATTCATGTTCTGAAGTAACCTCGAGTAATATCGGAAATTCTTAATATCTAATATAATTTATCATCATCGTCATCACCATCATCATAATGTTCGTCATCTTTTATCATTGTCACTGAAGAATTTGACATATTAAGACAGATCACCTTATATATGTTCACAAGTATATTTATATGTCTTGTTTCATATTATTTTTTTAATGTGCATAATATCCTATTGCAGGAATGTTCACCAAACAGAGAAGAAGCTGCTTCTGTGTGTAAAATTCAATTTCATGATAATTTACGTCCTCTCCATTGAATCATTAGGCCTGTCTTCATCAGCTCGAGATTGCCAAATAACCCGCTATTTTAACTACCTGATCGCAAATTATCCAGCTAATTTGCGTCTTCATCAGCCGGCAGTTGCAATTAGCGGGATATTTGGTTGAGATAATCATCCCAAGATATCTTGGGCTAGTTTGCAAAATATCCCGCTATTTGGCAAAATATCCCGCTATTTGTCCGGTGCGTCTTCAGACTCTTCACCAGCCCGAAGACTCGCATTATGTGCGAACGCTGAGCAAAATATCTTGAGCTAATTTCTTGAGCTCGAGTTTTGAGTTTCCAGCTCGAGTTTCGAGATGATGAAGACACGATTTGTAATTTCAGGCTTATTTCCCAAATCAGAAATAGCGGGCTATTTGGCAATCTCGAGCTGATGAGGACATACCTACTGGTGCAGTAAGCTCAATATTTTCAAACCAAAATCATCAATTACACTGTCTAGCTTTATAGTTGCAGCACACAAGACTGAGAAGCCAAAAGGTTGAAAATCCATGTAAAGGTGTATAAGTATGCCTTTTTACTCTCAGCAGACTATTTGTGACATCTTCTAACAACTTACAAGTTTAACGACCTCATTGTTGTATCTCTCTACCGCTTGTCAATGACCGCTAACTTGTGACCACAGACATCAAGTGGTCACTGCACAGATAGTAGTGATGGTCAAGATGCAATCACTCAAGGCATCTCGACCAAAAATAGCTCAAAAATCAGGTAAAGGTTTGCACTCTTCGGAGCTGTCTTTCCCTGTTGTTCAGTCTTGTCTTACAGGCCGTTTGCTGCACACAAAATACATCACCTTATGCATTTTATTTGGGAGGGGGTAGGGAATGATGGGTTATTCCTATACAGCATGGGTCACTTCCAAAGGGGCCTCAGCTCCATGGCTTGGGGATTTTATAGTATCGAACACAAAGTTACATTTTTTATGACAATTTTTAATGTTTTACAATGAAATTAATTCAAAATATCCATATTCAATTTAATTGATATAACTAGTATGATTGTATTCACAATAACAATGCAAGTACTACCCCCAAACAAAAAGAGCACTTTAAGGTACAACAATATGAAGTAGGCCCACGAGGGGAATCTAATTTTCGAAAATTCCATCCAATATTACGTCATTGTTTGCAGCATAGGGTCTGAATGATTGAGACTTACTGTCCCCAGTGCAATGCTATTTCTTTCAAGCATGCCCATATCCTACAACGTAATCAGGATTCCTTCATATTTCCTCTCTGCTATTGGAATGACGTCAAGCAAGGATCTGTATGATTATAAAGAGAACGTGTAGACCTGTGATTTTTCCATCTTGAATGCGTGGTGCAGTGATAAGTACCCAAATAGATATGAGAGAAATCACAAGATTGTAATGTAGAGTACATTTCAATGCAATTCATTCCCTGTCTGAGTTGTAGTTCATCTTCTTTTAGTCTAGCTTCTTTTAATCTAGCTTCTTTTAATCTAGCTTCTTTTAGTCTAGCTTCCATCATATTCCAGTCTGAATTGCTCTTATTGTATGAGAATAAATTCTGCAAGATATTATACATTGTAGTGTAATCCAACCTTGCTAGCAAGCTGTTTTGAGTGAAACCAACAACAACAACAACAACAATGAACCACTAAACATATTTGTTAAAGGTTGGAGATATAAATAATGATACATTTTTTAGGTATTCAAGTTGAGATAAATGAAAATTTGAATGTCAAATTTTGGAATAGGTCATTTGATCTGTATTTTTTCTGCTTTCACTCAAAGTAACTTGCTATCAAGCTTATATTGTCCTTAGATAGCATATTAGACGCAAGATATCAGAATATTGGAATACATTCAATATTGGAATACATTCAATATTGGAATACATTCAATATTGTTCCTACATATTTCAAAAGCATGACATTTCTTCCATACTTGTCTATTAAAACAAACTGTCTTTGATCATTTCAGAATATAGCATGCATCGATTTTTGCATTTCACACAAAATGATTTCATCTTGTATTGAAATTGAATTATTACATTTCTGAAACTGTTTTTTCTTCTCTGTAATCTATATCACAGTCATTTTCATTAAATGCTATCACCTTTTAAAGCCCCTCTAAAGTGTTGGGAGCCCCAAAAATTTGTTTTCAAAATTTCACTTAAATTGTATCATAATGTGAAAGAGGATGTCATATAAAACACATTTCTGCAAGAATTTTCAAAACAAATGTGTTTGAAGTCAAATATTGTTAAAAGAATACAAAACTTAGGTTTTCTGCGTACAACAGAAAACCCAAATTTTGTATTCTTTTATCACATATCAATTCCTTCGCGCTCCTTTTGGGAGATCAACCGACCCGCGCGCATTTTATATTACATGACATATTGTAAAATTCTCGACATCTTTTTACACTTTTCTTTACCATTAAAAATCGAAATTGAGTATAATATCCTCAATCGAGATATGAGAAGAAGGAAACATTTCCTTTATATTCCATGTAAAACCATGCCCTTACTTGAAAAAAAACCTCCGTCATTTTGACGTTGAACTTTACAATCCATTTAACTTTTTTTACTTTCTCATACATAATGTCCATTGATCGGTCGCACCGTGCTCGATTGCCTTTCAATATACCAATCTTCAACTTTGCAGCAACGCGTTTTGCGTCAAATTTGTAAATCCTCAATCCCAGACAATGACATATGATACGTAAGCTTTTCATACATATAAAGCTTATTTTGATTGGTTCATTTTAGCCCGTCAATTTTCATGTCAAATCATGCTTCATGTCCCATTTTAGAAGCCCGACCCAGGGTTTTGTGCCAGCTAGCCGTGTATGCATACATGTACGTAATGCTATGCATACACATAACTGAACATGCATAAGTACAGTACATGTACACACGCAGCGCAGCGCGTATACGAGCGCACTGCACTGCATTATACATCTTACTTGTCTGAACTCGAGAGCCTTTACTGCAACCTTTTGACCGGGCCTTTTGACCCTATTTTGGTAATGTAAATATTACAAATATATGTTTACATAAAAATTAATATTTTTTTTTATTTTGACCTATCATTTGCTTTGCCTGAAAGTATTGGAAAAGAAGATAAATGGAGTAGTACTAACTTGTTAAAAAGTTCAGACTAATCCCGACCAGCGCAGCAGCACAACGTAGTATGTATATCAAATCTACTGTAGATGTGGACGGAGAAAGAGCGAATTGGTGTTCTTGACTTTGTCTTTGTTTTAGATCTTTTCTTGAAGAGTTTGATTCTAGCAATGAAATTAAGCTAATTTTAGTAAAGTATGTAAATATGTGATGCTCTTCATGAAATTATCACTTCATATACCATTGAGATTTGGGATCATTTACTGTACAAAAAAATGTATAGACTATATCTGAGATTGAGAAATCTAAAAAATAAATATGAAGCAGCATCGACTATTTTTCATTGGGTCAGTACCATTATGAAAATAGGGAACAATGAGTGGGATGGGTTTAGTGCCAAGTATAAAATTATATTGCATTACAGTGCAAGTGCGCATTACAGCGTACGTATAATTAGAGCAATTTATGCACCCCAAGAAATAATGAATACGGCCCGACCTCTCTACACACAGAACTGCACAGATACCGCACAGTCCGGTCAAGGCGGTACGCGTAGCGTTAAACTGCTAAATTTACAGAAATTGTGAGGAGCGCTTTTGCTATGAAAGGAATTGATATGATATTTGTCTTCAAATACATTTTTTTTTTTGGGGGGGGGAGGGGAATCTTTGCAGAAGTGTGTCTTAAATGACATCCTCTTTCACATTATGATACAATTTAAGTGAAATTTTTCCATCAAATTGTTTGCGAACTTGGGGCTCCAAACACTTTAGAGGGGATTTGGTAGCTGTATTAAGTTCACCATGCTTAAATCAAATACAACTGGTTGAAAATGCGAATTCACTTCCTATACCCTCTTCCCTCTAAAAAAAACCTGTGATAAAGACGTTGGGTGTTAAGTGTTTAAGCACCCTTTATACCCTACACTCTTCTTCCTGCTTCTTCAAGATGGGGCTATAAAAAGGGAATGGTATAGAGTAGGGTCTCTAGCTTGATAGAGAATTCAATTTATAACAATTGACAAATTTTCTCCTTATTGGAATTTTAAAAATCATTATATCTCCTGTCAGTCAAGGAGAAGAAGAGTAGGAATGAATTTATATTTAAAACAAAAGATCATAGGAATAGGATACAACAGGACTTTAATCTGTTTTGAGAAACTTAAACTGAATAAAACAAGGTGTATGATATATTTTTTTGCTTTAAATGAAGACCCCCTCCACCCCACCAATTTCACACTCCAAACAAAAATGCATTCTTACATTTTCATTTTATACAGGAGTTAGTTTGTAAAGATGAATGCTTTGCTTAAGCATTTCTTATTCGCAATGGAAGCTGTCGTCCAGCTATATGGATACTTCTAACTATATCTTTGTATTTTACATTTGTAGAATTGAATTTAATTTAATTTATTCACCACTCTCATAAAAACATGCAAAGTGTGGAGCAATTAATCATCATCACCCCTTTCTCTTCATATTCATAGCTTGCTAAACTGAATTCTAAAAAAAAAATGTTCTTTGAAATTATGCCCATATTGGTATTACAGATAAAGCGTACATAATTTTTGTCTGCCTTTATTAAAGTGGCCAACAGAATTAGTTCAAAATTGGCTGCAAAATGCATTTTTCAAGAATTTTCAGGCTTATGGGATTAAACAATTTCTATAGTTATTAATTAGCTTGTGGTTTCACATTATAGCTATGCAATGAATACTAAATACATCATTGCCACAGTGAAATTTCTAAATTACCAACTGTAAAAGAATATCTACTCTTGCGTTTATTTTTACAAAGCACAATGGCATTAATTGTATTGTAGCAATTTTTTCTGATGTCAGTATTCCTAGGTATTGACACTATGTAGTTTAACCATAGTACATCTTAGAACCATTCTTAGTTTGCACCAAGACTCTAGAGTAGTTTTGTCCATTTTGTATATAATGTCATTCAATTGTCCCTGTGTTATGATTAGGTATCATAGTTTTAATTTATTATCATTACTTCAATTTATTATCATTACTTTATTTTTAGTCATTATTTTTCCTGTGTAGTAAAGCTTGATTTAATTGTTCAGGCTCATTGTAGACAGGCAGAGTAACATGTTAAATGTCAAGGATCCTTGTTTAATTTGTAGTTACTTATTTTATAATTTAATCATTCTTTGAAATTCTTTCTTTTCATACTTTTTAGATTTTTGTCTTTTCCCTGTAGTTAATTGGTTTACAGAGGTTTTTTTTTTTACCTTGTTATAGCTTAGTTTTTATTTAGCATAGTATCCTAAATGCATTTTTATTTTAACCATAGATGTATTATTATTATTGTTATAGAATATAGTAGATTGGTAAATCTTTATTCCTTTTTAAAAATATTTTTACAAAATCTGTCATTGCTTTATTGTACTTATTATCATCAGAATTTTTTTCTTTCTCAAAGCCGTTGTCCTAATGTATGCATAGACTAGCCTAGGTATTGTAAATTAGGTCTAGACCCCACCCTCCCTCCTCGCCCATTCTCCTCTCCCATTCTCCGCGCCCATTCTCCGCGCCCATTCTCTTTAAGACTCCTCCTATGTTCAGTGTTGATTCATTTGTTTATTTTAGCATAGCTTATTCTCATGTTCAGCCTTAGTCATATATTTATTTCTAAGGTAACTTTAGAACGGGTGATGTATATTTCGGTGAATCATCGTTTATTGCTGTTTCCCATAACAGGATGTGCTGTTCGGTAGCTTTTTCAGCTCCTTGCGCTTTCAAGGATTTCCCAGCAAGACGCATAAATGCCACCGTTGATGGTTCTTTTTATAGCAAGAAAGTCATATTGTCCCTGAAAATGACTTGTTCAAATGTAGGTTTGGGGGACTAAACATTTTAAGTTCAAGATCATTAAGTAATACTCTCATATCTGCTTTTGTTGTTGTTGATATTACCATGAGAAATATGTCATCTGGGGAGTGTTTCACAAAGACTAAGATCGACTTTAAGTTGGACTTAACTATGGCAGGCCTTTCATGCCACTATTTGCTCTCACCGTTTACTGGCATTGGTCTCTCACGGACATACAAATCATGATAAAAAATGTACAGAATTTACCTTTTTTGATAGTTCATTATTGAAGGGAAAAAATATTATCTAAAGATCATAATTGAGAGACCAATGAATGGTGAAAGCAACCAGTGGCATGAATGGCCTGCCATATTTAAGTCCAACTTAAAGTCGATCTTAGTCTTTGTGAAACACTCCCCTGTACTTTCAATGACAAACACATAAATCCATAAGTAATACAAAGTAAAGGAGAGTTGTGTCTTACTTAAACATGTGTAGGTTGCCCTACTATGCTACATTTTTATATTTTATTGTAGGTAATTCATGAAATTGGTTGACAATTAAAGGCTCTTTTGCACTTTCAAATACATGTAAACCACAAACCTAAGTTATGGGAACCATTTCATACCATTCCCTATCATGTGGAACTCTTAGGATTCCTAAATTTGTTCATATATTTACATTACACTCTCAATTTGTTGGACTTTGTTCATATCTTCTGATCCACACTAAACATCGGCATGAAAAAATGAAAAGGGCCTAAAATCCAGGTAGACATGTAGACCTTGACTTCTGTCTGTTTTGTTTTCTTTCTGAATAAATAAAAATCTCAGTAAATATTTGTTTAGTGACTGTACCTTGTCGAACGATATACAAACTAGAAAGTAAAAGATGGATCATCAAAACATATGGATCTCCATGGGAAATTTGTGGAATGGGTTTTAAAAAAACTCGATATCAGTACGTAAATTGTTCATTAAACTTGCATTTTTGATAATCATGTTTTTTGAAAGCTTGTCACTGAGCTCCAGCACATCTTGTTATGTACATAGGTAGTTAGGTACATAAAATCCTTTAGAATACACTTTAGATTTAAACTAGCATTAAATGTAATGAATCTCAGTTATTGGGAAGATCAAGAATGAATGAATGTTTAACTTGTCATTTTTTCATGTTTTTCCAATTTTTGCCAACCACCATCATCTACACTGCCCCTCCCCCACTCCTATCAAATGACTTCTTAACCCACTCAAACACACTCTCCCATCTCATTCATGCCAATGCCCGCCCCTCTCATTCTTGCCATACACCTCTGTCACACCCAACCTACCCCACTCACACACCTCCCCCCCCCTGCCCCACCCCTGCCCCACCCCATTCACACCCCTTTCCCTTCCCTACCCTCACCCCCTGCCCCACCCCACTCACACCCCTGCCCCACCCCTGCCCCACCTCACTCGCACCCCTGCCCCACCTCACTCGCACCCCTGCCCCACCTCACTCGCACCCCTGCCCCACCTCACTCGCACCCTTACCTACCACTCAAACGCACCCCTGCTCCACCCGTCTCCTTTATTGTTAATGCATCCAGTCGGATAAAGGCTGCATTTGAGGAATACATGGCTTTGCATGGAACCCATCATGTTCAGGTATATCAACTTTTGTTACCTGTTGATAACCTTTGACCCTTCATATGATTGCAGATGATTCCCAATACCATTGGATATAGTATATTGAGGACTATGAAATGGTTCTCTTTTTAAAAGAAAATATGCCCTATAACAATGGAAATTTGTATGTTCCATTTTTAAACCATTATATTTGGCCATTATAATTTTCAATGGTCACTACTATCATCTTGGATTTAGAATTTATCTTTTGGCAGTGCCCCTTCCAACTTTTGACTTCTAAGGACATGATTACAAGAACAGAGTTTTTGGTGCATAGTGGAGATACAGTCTGATACACTAATAGTAGACTTGTGATCAGTTGCATTATAAGCAACATATTGTCTCTGAGACTTAGCACAATATGATGTCAGTCCTTTAGAACAAATAACACCATCTGAATTATCCCTTTGTCATGTGTATAATTAGGGCATTTTAGAGTGCCATGATAGTGAATGCCATAAGTGAATGAATAGCTATGATCACATCTTGACTGATGTGGTTGGTTCAGAATGCTATATTGTTGACATGACCCTCAAATATATGTATCATGAAACTACCTGCATTTGCCTGAATTGTGTCATTTAGATCTACATTAGAATAGTTAAAGCAATTATTAATTCATTAATTGTTTAATCAACTATTCTCTCTTCTTGTCCATGCTACCATATTTTTTATACTTGTGTACATTCATTTAGCGCAACTTAGATTGTGGAATGATTGAATAGGTGGTACATACACATATATGCAACTGTATTTTGTGCAATAAACAGAAAGGAATTTAAATGGGGCAAACTCCTAATAGTTGAGTTGTTTTAGAGTTCAACATTTTAACTGTAAAGAGTGTGTCTCAGTACATCATACAACACTATTGGGGAAACAGTACAAATGGGCACTGTAGATAAGTGGCTTTTAGAGGTGGCTATTGTGAAAAGTTTAAGTGTAAAATCCACCCGCCCCTTTATTATTTCCTTTCACCATATATTAATATCTGAACTGAACAGAGAATGAAATTACCTGTCTCAGGACTTTGTGAAGGAGATCACCGTAAGACAGTGTTCCAATTGTAGGGAAACGGGAATGTGGGACAAAGAATTTGTGTTTCTAACAAGTCATTTCCAGGGACTACGTATACTGTCCCATTTTAGCATGTCATTCTGGTTTCACTATTTGGTGAACACCATGACCTGAGGCACATTTTCTTATTGTGTACTTGAATTTAAGGTATGCTGGGTTGAGTTTTGCCAGAGTACATATGCCCCCCTCAACCCTCTCCTAAGGCCTGTCTTCATCAGCTCAAGATTGCCAAATAACCCGCTATTTTAACTATCCCGATCGAAAATTATCCAGCTAATTTGCGTCTTTATCAGCCCGCAGTTGCAATTAGCGGGATGTTTGGTGAAGATAGTCATCCTAAGATATCTTGGGCTAGTTTGCAAACTATCCCGCTATTTGTCAGGTGTGTCTTCACCAGCCCGAAGACTCGCACTATGCGCAAACGCTGAGCAAAAGAGATTCATGAAACTTGAGCTGATAAAGACGCGATTTGTAACTTCGGGCTGATTTCCCAAATCAGAAATAACAGGAATATTTGGCAATCTCGAGCTGATGAAGACACACCCCTAGATCTGTCAGGGGGTAATGAATAGTTTTCCTCCTTGTCTCCAACCCTTGACCCTAAGGCCCTGTCTTATAAAGAGTAGGGATTGATCTGGATCGATTGTAGGTCCTTAAATGGATCACAAACTTTCAAACTCTGGTCTCTCTTACAAACTTAAAGCTCCACTGCACTACTTGTAGCTACTTGCTCCCTCTATATAGAAAACAATGCCTAAATGGTGCCCGTTGGTCCCCCATGATCCTCTTTTTCTTATGTTAATTGAGAGCCGAGTTGATGAGATAACCACATGTTTAAATAGTGACCAGCAGGGTGGTCTAATCCCTCCTGGCCAAACTAGTGCCGAGGGGCTTTAAGTTGCAATTGCTATCCAGTTGCAATCAATTTGGTTCATTTGCAACTTTTCATAAGGCAGGACCCAGGTCTTATAAAACTGTTAAGACATTAGCAAGTTAGTGGGCTAGTCATGAATTGGAAGAAATCCACAAGCAATAGCCACGTCAATTCAAGTGTTATCACAACCTTAGAGATAGAGGATTGTAACTTTGTGATTGATTAAAGAACTTGTAGTCAATACTTGCAATCAATGCTGATCAACCATATAACTCTTTACAAGACAAGGCCAGGGTTTTTCATAGTATATAGACAAGCTATAGCTCCTGTGAAGTGTAAGTCGAGGCTTGGTGAACTGCAGGAGCAGTAGCTGTGGGCAAATTCAGCTGGAAATTCCCTTCATCCCTCTCTTGACAGAGCTGGGGGCATACAAATATCCTCTCCTTGATACCCTTGCCCTCGTTCAACATGCCCCTGCTCTAATTTACAATGCTTTCTCCTGAAAAATGGAGGGAAATGGACTCTTCCGTTCAGCATTTAAGCTAATTCGTAAGCTTGCCAGTTAGACAGGACATCCCTCTTGTATGTACATGGGAGAGAAGTCTCAAATTTCAGAGCCTTTGCTTATCGTTTTTGCTACCATCATGAACAGGCCCATGGAGCTGTCAAAAATGCTAGCTTTTTAGATTCAATTTTCAATTGCTTCGAATAACAATATCAAATTCTATTGCAGTAGACTTATGAAAGCAAATGTTGTAGAGCTTATTAACAATCTAAGAGATAACTGGTAGGCTACAAAATAGAAAAAAAGTAGTTGATATCTAGACATACTGAAGTTTTTATCTTGCACTCATCAGAAGAAACAGCAAGAATGAACAGAAAGCCAAAATGGAAAATATCAACGACAGGAAAAGCTAGAGGAAATGGGTGCACATTCATACATGTATCTTCATATTCAAGTGCATGTATATATTGTTTCATCTGGCTTTTTGTACATTCTTGTTGTATACCCTGATGAATGCAGGACAAGATGCTTCAGTGTGTCTCTATTCACTCTAATGCACTGATACAAAAAAAAATTTGATAGATCGATAGGCGCTCGCAAATGCAAGAAAACATCGAACAATCAAGCCAAAGGTGGGGTAGATGGTGTTGACTGATAAGCAATATTGCATGTGAATATCAGGAAATGTTACTTTGGCAAAGGTTTATTGCATAGTTTGCAAGCCAGGTAAACGAATGTTGCGACATGAATTGTCAATCAATACTGCCAACCCCCTCATTATATCACCGAAGGAATTTTGGATAATGAATCAACGTTTCAAAAAATGTCTGGTTCAGGGTTGAAGTTGAAAATCCTGGGGGGTGTTTCACAAAGATCCTAAGTTGAACTTATCTCTAAGTTAGACTTAACAATTATGGAAAGCCGTTAGCATCTATGAAAATATTTTGTAAAAGTTATTTTAAAAGGCATAAAATGTTGATTCAAATCATTCATATTTTCTATTATCAGGAGATTTCATGTTCTTGCTGTGGAATTTATAAAAAGTCTAAAATACTTGAATTTTCGCTTTTGAATATATTTTATTTTAAGGCTACAAATGGCTCTTCATAAATTTTAAGTCCAACTTAGAGTTAAGTTCAACTTATGATCTTTGTGAAACACCCACAGTTGGTGTAGAATATTGCCTGCAGAGCAACTTTCGTTGAGCATGTGTTGATAACACGAAAACTTTGGAAAAGATGAAAGGTTTGGGGATTTGTGATGATGGGGGGAAGATAACAATACAGCAGATCAGGAAGCAGGGGAAAGGAAATCTATTATAGCTCTCCAAATATATTTTGGGATCCAAGCTTTGTTGCAATGTTCATCACTCAACTGTAGTATTATTTGTCCATCAGCAGGTGGGCTTTTTGTCTCGTGCTAATTCATCCACCCCTCTTCCTTCGCCAAACTCGTCAAGATTTCCCTAAACCCGTGGCACAGGTTGGCTGAAAGGAAGAAAGCAATAATTCAATTATACATTTGTATGTAAACTTTGATAAATTCCCTTGAATCTATTTCCCACTGTGCTGTGGATAAAAAATAAACACTCTTTGTTCTCATTTATCTTTTTCTGTGTCTTACCTATGACATGTAGTAGATGTAATACTGGATTGGGACATGTGTGTCTATTTGTATTCATGCCTGCCATACATGAATTATGCAATGTATGCAATATGCATGACTTGTTGAAAAACAAAAGGCATGTATATGAAATCAAAGGTAGTTGTATTTTCTTTGTTCAATCTTTTTGTGACAGAACTTTAATTGTCAGAGAACACAATTTGACCTTCTGATTCTGACCATTTCATATGTTAAAGGTAAAGACCAGTTTTGGAAACGCCCCTCTCTCAAAAAAATGAAATGGAAGCTCGCAGAAGACTAATACGTGATGATACAAATTTTGAAGGGAAAGTCGGGAAACCGCCTACTAATTGATATATTTGGTAAATTATTATATCTATTGGGACCAAATAGATATCGCGCACGTGGTCGCGTAGTCCCATATACATCTTTCTGTGTACAGTGCTTGTAACTTGACCAAGACTGGGCCAAATTTCTTATCATTTTGATGATTCCAGAACCTAGCAGTACACACCAATACTTATATGCTAGATGATCAGCCTTTTCTGATCGATTCCACAACGTTTCTTTCACAATGCAATCACAGGACCAGAACTCAACTTTTTCTTTAAGGTAATGAAGTAATTTTCTTCTTGTTGTTTTCTTGATTTTCTGCAGGGATGTAAGCAATGTGGAGAGTGCTTCACCAGTGAGGGAAAGCAAGGAGATGCTGATGTCATCCAACAAAGGTCAGAGGTCACAGCCAGCAGCTTCCTGTCCAGGGAAGGATGCCTCTCCATCTCCTCTTCATCCTCTGGTGGAGAAGAAGGTGTCCTCCGGGAGCCTTGGAGGGTCCTCTGGCCTGGATCAGGTCACTCTCTCTCCTCTAGGCAACAGCCACAGCTCTGGCGATACCAGCGATGACAACCCCACCCGCTTAGAGAGACAGAAAGTTGCCAAGCCCCATCGGAAACATGTCCGCATCTCTGATCAAGGTAGTGATGAGTCAGGGCCGGTTCGACTGAAGCTGCCAAGTCAGCGTGGAAGCTCCCTGCCTAGGATGAACAGAGAGAAGGGGTCGAGTTCAGAGGAGATTGGTGAGGTGTGCAGTGGTAGATTGAAGCATCCCCAAAGCAGGCTGGGTATTAGAGGAAAGCTGGTATCTCCAAGGGTAGCCAATGACAGGTTGTCCAGTTCAGATGAAGGGACAGGTTCTGGTGGTAGGTTGGTGTGTAGGCAACGTAATGAGAGTGATAGCTCCCATGAAGGCAGTGAAGGTTCAGGATCGTTGGGGGAGAAGTCTAAGCTACCACAGATAAGGAGACCAGCCTCCAGGATGCAACGACCAAGACAGATACAACGACCAAAGGCTGGCCAGCAACAGGGAAGAAAAGCTGATGGGAAGGTATCCATCGATGGCAGAGGTAACCCATTGAGCAGGCTGCAGAAACCAATGTCAGTCCATAAGGGAGATGGTAGAGGAGAGCAGGGAAAGTGTGTTCCACCACAAGAGCAGCAAGGAAGTTTAGAGTGGCAGCAGTTGCAGCTGCAACAGCAACAAGAAAAACTTCACAGACAACACCAGGCTGCTCATAAACAGCAACAGGAGAATCAACAGAGACTGCACAACCAACAGCAACAACTGCAGAAGGATCAGCAGGAGAAGGTGACAGCCAATCTGCAGAAGCACCAAGAGATATTGGTTGAGCAGCAACAACAGCAACTCAAGAGGCAGCAGCAGCTGCAACAGAATCACATGTGGCAGCAGCAGCAACAGAAGAGCCAAGAGCTGGCCATGCCCAAGTTTGCCCGTCCCCAAGGAATGATCACAAAGCGGTCAAGCAATCAAGACTTGACGTCGTCACAACGAAGATCACCAGAAACTGTGAAAACCACTCAGGAATTGAGGCATTCTAGCCCTGATCTAATTGACAATAAGCTTTCCTCATCTCAACACACAGCAACAGTACACACCCAAGAGAAACAGAATGGGGCTGATAAACAAAGCCCCAAGTCTCGTCTCCCTGCACCATTATCCAGACTGCCTTCCAGTCGCCAGCCTACAAACGGCGCAGTGAAGCGAGACCCCAGTAACCATGCACAAACAAAGAACATTGCTAATGGCATTCCAGTCCACAAATCAAAGATGCCCAGCCCCAAGTCCCCCAGACGTACCATTCCTACCAGTAGTGTGTCCAAACTCCAGAAGGGGTCACCCCTTCCAGAAAGACGGATACCGGGCATGGCGAACAGCACTGTGGCGAGACAAGCCGGAGTCCAGCTTCAATGCAACCAGAACAATAACCCAACAGTTGCTCCCAGAGGGCAACTTCACACCACAACCCACACCACCACCACCACAACCATCACTTCTACCACACTACCACAAGCCTCTTCTGGAGCTCAGGTTTCCAAGCTCCCATCTCCTGTTAAATCCAATATTAAACCTCCAAGTAGGCTAGCACAGCCAAAGGTCAAAGTTCAAAGTAAGATTCCCAAAGGGCCAGGCATTCCAATGAAGAGTCGAGATGCAAACTGAAATAGTCCAAAAAGACACAAGATGAAACCAAAACATCAATGATTGTATTTGTATGTATCAAGAGTGGATATCTACTTAATTTATTCAATACATGATGTATTTATTGATTACCACAGAAAGTCAAGAGGATTTGATTAGCAACTCAAATTGTGAAATAGAAATTCAAGAATATCTGGACTCTAGAGGAATAGATAAGCAATTCCAATTGTGAGATGTCAGGAAGGGGGAGCATTGAGCTTTAGTGTGGCAAGTACTGCTTTGAGAAGAAAGAAAATGCTGCAAGTGATTTCATCCAATTTGCTGAATTGATTGATCCAAATAACCCGTTAAAGGCGTAATAAGCAATTCAGAATGACTTTGGGACTTCTCCTTATCCAATGCAAAGCCGTTGCATAGACTTCAGGTACCAGTCATCTCAAAATGAATCATTTATGTACAGCTAAAATGTATGAATTTTTTAAAAATATTAACCCAGCATTCTATAAGCTCCTCTGGAAGTCTACTCACAAGTCTGTTTTATTTTGATCAAGAGTGTATGTAAACTTTCAATAGCTCTTTACAGAGGTTATATTTGAAACTTATATTTTAATATAATGTTGTGACATGGAAACTCTAACATACAGGAATAATAGTTTTGGGTGTGCTTCAAGGTACCATTGAAGATGGGAAAACTCCCAACCCCATCATTATGACAGAATTTGTATCAAGAACAGCTCAAACAGGTGCACATTGGGTGAGGTGGTAATGATGGATAGAAAGAAACATTACAAGACACATACTTCCTTTGATTGTGGAAGGAAGGGGAAAGGCATCATGTGCACTCGTGCCTTGGAGCAAAATGTCTTGAAAGTAAGAAGGTGAAGAGGTAAAAGATTCAGAATTACTCACTGGCACAGAGAATAATTCTAAGCACTCTACAATCATACTGGATCTGTACATCAACAAACTTGTAGGAATTGAAAATACTGAATTGAGCAGAAATGAGCAGTCATTCTTGTTCTGGAGAACAGTGATTGTAAAATGCAATTTTAATATCCAGTAAAATTTGAATTACCCTAAAAGAAAACTTTGATGTTGGTAATGTCCTATAAAAAATTATCTCTGCAAATCATTTCAATTTTATTGGTAGGCCTAACCTCAGTATAGCATTAATCAGTATTTCAGACTCCAGGCGACTAGATAATAACAGAAGCTCATGAGGGTGTTAGAATTGTTTATTGGATTCCACAGAATTGAAACAGAATTGGGCATTTTTTTTTAATTTACTCTCTTAAAATATAACAAGAACTGGAATCTGATGGATTCAAATGGTCACCAAAGTGAATAGACTGACTTAAAGAACTGATTATATTTCACTGTGTTAAAGTATGTATATCACGAGGTGGATGAGGAGAAAAGGAAAAATGGGCAAATGCTGTGGTTTTAAAAGCTGTAAATTATTCAACAGATGGCGAGATGCATTGTATGTTAACACAAAATAGTGCTATTTAAGGCTCATGTACATAAGCATATACTGGTGTGTACAAAATTACTGTTGCAATTGTATCTATAGCTGTGCAGAGCTGTGCATTGTTTGTGAATATCAGAAGTCTGTGAATTTCTAAATTGCATATATAGATTGTAGCTGTATAGCTTGTTATTTGCATATCAAATTTCTCTCTTGGTAAATAGGATAGAGCAGAAGTAGGAATAGTTGCAGGAAATTGAAGATAATGCTCTGATATTTCAGTCCAGAACCCTGGCCGCTGACTTAATCCTGATAATTGATCAAGGAGTCATATTATATACATTACATTTACAGCAATTCTGGCTTGAATCTTAATAAAGCGCAGTTTATAAATACCTCATTTGAACAGATGCTTGACGGTCAGTTTAATAAACTAAACAATACCTTCAAGCTCTGCATGAAAGCAAAATATAATGTAGCCAATTTCAAATCTTTAGTTACGGATGCCCCGTCTGTGTTAACTGCCCTTCTCATTGTGAAAGCTCATTATTTCCATCCAATAGCTTTTTCTATCATTGTGGCCTTTATGCACAACATTATTTTCATATTCATACTTTGACTTACTAAGACCTTTACCAGTATAACTTAGAGCTGTAATGCTAGTTGCACTTAAGCACAGCCACTTCTTACAAAATTGTCTACTGATGGACAACCAAAAGGGTTTTCTTATCCTTTGGCTCTAAGTTAATTTCCATCTGGCTCTCAACAGACCTATTTTTTCAAGTTACAGTAGAGTAACGTATTAATCAAAGATTGTGGTCAAATGAAGGAGTCATTGATATCTGATCCTAAATTGCTTTTTAGAAAGTTAATCCAGGGAGCAAATTAGTCCAGAACCAGGGGCTTAGTTCCAGGGGCTAGCACACCTTGGGTGATTGGCTAAGGGTGTTTATTTTAAGACCATGATTCATGAACCTTATGGAAGGAAGAACCCTGGTAAACTATGATCTCCATTCCCCTCTAGAACACACCCCAGCTCCTGCTAGACAAGACATCGTCATCCCTGAGAAAGGTTGGGGAGCGGGGTCTAGCAATAAGCTGAATGGCAAGCCGTTGGGGGCTTCCTCGCAGAGAATCGAGGGAGATGGTAAGACGTCAATGAGCTGCTGTCCACGAATCAGCCAGACAGATGAATTGATTTCATGTCCTTCTCTGTATATAGGGCCTGAAAGTCATTCCTTCACCAATCCATCAACGCTTGGACAAAGCAACCCTAAGTAGATCTTGAGGATGTGCCGTTCAGCCTAGACAGATTAGCTGATTATTCACTGGGTTTACTCATTCTTTCCCTTGTCTTTCTACAGGGTGGTCTCTTCACAACTCAAAACGTGAGATCTCAGAGAGCCCTAGACTACTTTTCATGGATTATCAACTTCCTGTATTCAATAAGCATCCATATTTACAGATTTGAAATTGACAGCACTCAATTTTTATGATAAAATTGTAGCAGTTTTAGATGGTCATAGTGTTCCTCATCCTTAACAGGGAGTTCACTCTTCTACCTCTGTGACAGCTACATTAACCTTTGCCCAATACAAAAGACAGCATTGTTTCAAATGACCTTCATGAATACAAGTTCACCAATGTCCAATTAAACGTATGTTTGATACATTTCCATTTCAACGCATTTAATTTTGATGCACAGCTAGATTTGTAAATTTTAACTACCTTTTAAGGGTTCAACCCAAATATAATTTAATTTTGCGTTAAATGTACATGTATTTCTAATATTTCTATCAAAGGAATTCATATAGGGCCTATTGACTTAGTCCTTTTAGGGTGTGACTCATATCTTAAGTTTATCATTACCGGTAAGTACAACAAATTATCCAATATATATCCTGTACCCATGTACTTGCATTTAGATATCTCTCAAAAGTGTAATGATCTAATGATAATATAGATATAAAATTGGTTGATATTACTGTACAGACATAATATATTATACCATGTTCAGGAGGGAAATTGCTTTGAACATCACTGAGAAAAAATATTTCAATCAGACTTACTTAACCTGGCGTTTTGACAAAACTGTTATATTTATAGACTTTAAAAATGTTGAATGCAATGTCGCATACCATTGGCTGTAAAGGAAAAAAGAATGAATGAAATTGACATCAGTGATTTGATGATAAATGCCAAGTATATTTTGGTTTATGAATTGATATTGAAAATACAATTGATATGATCAAGCTATGGATTGTGATCATTATATTAAAGAGACTGCAACAATATTTAGTAATTCATTAACAGAACTTTTAAGCTTTGTTTTGTAACCGTTTTAAAATGTTAGATTTGAGGTTTTCTGCTGCTGCCTATTATATAATATTAGTTTGCAATACTTGCTGCATGAAGTCAACAAATAGTTCTAGCATTTGTTTGGAGAAGTATGTCTCTGACTCGGCTGACTCTAAGAAAATTAGTTTTAAGTTTCATTAGTTGCTACTGTTTGTTCTTTATTTCCAAGTTAATATTGGAAATCTCTTTCTTGCTGTTTCAACACGAGTGTTGGATAAGACTTTACTATTGTGTGTGCTTTGTGGCGATGATGTTTTGTGTCTGTACTTTTGTCACTGTTCAAAAAACATTTATCAGGCTACTTATGTAGCATTATGTAATGTTACGTCATGCTTCTAACGCTAACATTGTCTTTGCTTGTATCGAGTAGTTTCTTTGTAATTTAATACAATGTCAGTATACTAACATGTTCTTCTATGTATTTACTTAATAGCTGTTTATTGAGTATTTTTGTAGTTTAACTTTTTTGCGTATGAAAAGCTCTAAATTGTTGCAGTCTCTTTCTTTGTAAGGATATACATGTATGTCAAGAATACTGTTTACTTATTCATCATGTTCATATCAATCTGTAAAAATTAATAATCTTTATCAGCTGATAATCCTAAAGCAATTGAATAAGGTATAATCACTTCAAAGTCCTTTCAGCTGTCAGATTGCTATATTGTCTGTTTGGAACCAGAAGGGCATTAACTCATATACTGTAACATATTCCCTTTTGGCTCTGACAGACAGTGTGTTTCTATTGCAAAGCGCTGATAATGTACGTCATTTTGATCAAGGGATTTCGACTTGTATTTGTAACCCTTTGTATGGCCCAAAGAATGAATTGTTCAGAACTTTCAAAAATACTTATCCTGTATGTACAAGTATAATATTCAAATGCAACTTCAAAGTCGATTCAGTTTGTATTCTTATATCCAGTGCTAGTCTTTGTGACAGGCAGTATTATTAATATTATTCATTCTTCATTCATTCTGTATGTCTGTCCTGGTAAAATCCTATTATTCGTATTACTCTGTCAAATATTGCTTGAGATATTAAGGAAAGTTATATATGTATAAAGAGAATTTTCCTGTGATAATTTACTTACCGGTATTGTTTATTTCTTGATTTATATCCTGCCAAAAATTCATTTCAAGCTTATATTTTTTCATTATACATTTAAATTGAGAAAAAAAATCATATTGATGTATAGTACGCCCTTAAAATTTCATCCCTTTAGTTATTGTGCCAAATATTAGAATGAAATTCATGAGTGTCATGACATATACTTTCATCAAACATTCCGCAATGTAAACTTTAGCGTCAGATTTCAGTGTAAAATTATTCTTGTCTTAATAGAGAGAAGATTGAGCCAGTTCGAGAAGTTAATCACTGTTTTATTGGAACTCAAGTCTAGAAGATGTAAATGTCTCAAAGAGATTCTAGCCATGATGGTCTAGTTTGCAGACCTTGTTATGTGTGTTATGAAGTGGGTCCTAGTCTGTCTAACCAGACTTTACAATTTTAATTATACATAAATATTTTTAATGCAATTAGCTGTACATAAAGATGGTCAGTAAATGTATTTAGATGGTGTTTCTTCTTCTTCTTCTTCTTCATTTTAATATAGATTTGCATAATGAATTGATAAGCAGAAGAAGCTAATTGCATTAGAATAGAAGAATAGTTGTGCCATAGAAGCTCTAAAGTGAAAGTCTGTAAATTTCTCGATTTTCGGGTAAAACATGTACAGATATGACAATGTGGTGCTGTGTATGTGATATAGCACCAAGAATAGAACTGTGTTACCATGAAAATGATGTAAGAAGTAAAACAAACAAAAATTTGGTATATTTGCAGTTTACCAAAATGTTTATCATATTGTTTATCATAATATACAGAAGAAGGGATACAAATAACTTGTGATCATTTTCATCAAAGTCATCGTATTAATGATATTTATTATTGTATCTCAAATGTGGTTTTGGTCAAATAACAAATTATATACGACTTAAAAATTGTCACAAAAATTGTTGAGAGATGTCTTACTCTGCAAGATAAGAACATTACTCTTGTGAATGCCATCAGTGTGCATTAGTACAGCATTCATGGTAACATCACTTTAAAAAGCAAGTGATAATATATAGAGGCAGATTGTATAGTGTCATAACATGTAACTAAGTATGTAGTGCTGTACGCAGATGCAAAATAGATTGTGCTTGAAATTGACTACTCTCTAGTAAATCTCTCTCTATAAAAGTGTCATAAAGAGAGATTTAATTCAGCTGTTTAAGAAATTGATGTAAAGAAAAGTGCAATCAAAGTTGTTTTTTCAAATTTTTGCCGTTTTCTCAAGTACTTTTGTGCCATTTTGAAAAAAATATGTTTCTGAATGTGTAGAAATATACAAAAAGAGGTGATTTGATATATAATATGTTAAAGATTTATTTTTGTGAACTTTGTGGTATGATTTTTGAATTTCATAGGTTTCTTTTTCTTTTTTTCATATGTATGTGGTTTGTACTATTATTGTTTCACCTTATTTTGTCAATTTGATTGAATGTGTAATTTTGTAATATTGTATCTAAGCATCCTTAAAAGGATGTAGGGATGAAGTTTTCTCTCTGTCCCCAAAATATTTTCACCTTCCTTTTGTCTCACCTGCCCTCTCTCTCTCTCTCTCTCTCTCTCTCTCTCTCTCTCTCTCTCTCTATCTCCTCTTGTATTTTCTCCTCTCCTCTCCTCTTCTCTTTTCTTTTTTTTTTTTTTTTCTTTCTTTCTTTCTTCTTCTCTTCTCTCTCTCTCTCTCTCCTCTCTCTCTCTCTCCTCTCCTCTCCTCCTCTCCTCTCCTCTCCTCTCCTCTCCTCTCTCTCTTCCCCAAAGGTACAATGGTTACTTCAAAGGCATGTACAAATTTCAATCTTCTGTACTGCATCTCTGTACATATATGATCTAGTTCAAGTCACAATGTACAAAATTGGTAATGTGCATACAGTGTGTAGCTGTCAAAAAGAATAACAAGCAGACTTTGGGGAAAAAAGCTTAGAAGGTGAACACTGATAGACATGTAGAAATGGTGCACACACATTTGTGTTAAGAAATCTACAAATATTGTGCCGAATCAAGAATGGAATATAATGCCTTTTTCTTAAAAAGAAAATAGCTTGCGCTTCTCATGTAAGGAACAAAATTATTCTGCGCAGTAGTTTTGTGTCAATTTTAAGCAATGCTGGAAACAATTAGCAAATTACCTAACCAGGGTAAGAAAGAAAATTGAATTGAATTTTTGACAACCATAAGGAAATGCTTATTGGGACATGCATAAAAGCGGGACATCTATAGATGAACTGATTAAAATTTGCACTCATATTAAGGCTTTTTGTCATGATCTAAAGGACTTCTTATCATACTTCTTATTATGATATTATGATATTCTTATTGCTAACGAGTGCAAGCCAGCAAACAAAGGCTGATTCTAATGATTCCATTTCTAAAGTATAAATGCTAGAATAGAGATGTAAGGAGATGACAGATGGTAAAGGATGTGGGAAATTAGATGAGTTTTGTCAGATATTGAATGTTAGGAAATGAGTGAATTCAAAACAGGTGCCTTGTCTAACATTCATCAGATGTAGAGAAAGAACCTGTCTGTTCACAGCCAGAAGGGTGTTAACTCTCTGTTAAATATATGAGTTAATACCCTTCTGGCTCCAAACAGAATGACGATGAGGGGAAGAAGGTACAAGATAAAGCACATTAATGTGGGATGAAAGTTGTCATCGCATTCCTTAGAAACTAGAACAGAAATCTGTCGATGAGTAACATGGGACTGGGGGAGGTGGTGGGGAAGAATTGGGAGTATTCTTTAAAAAGTTGTCATCACATTTTATTTAAAACATCTGTTTGAATGTGTCACAAAGAAACAAAGACTGGGGAAAACAAGTTTGTGACAAAAATGATGAGTGTAGGAGTTTTACTAACTGGTAAAGTATAAAGCTGTTTGGAATCATGTCAGGATTTTGGATACTTTGATTTAGGATGAAACTTGCAAAGCAGGAAGGAAGAAGATGATAAGAAGATGACATCATTATTATGATGAGATAGTTGGCTTATTCTCTCTCTCTCTCTCTCTCTCTCTCATCTCTCTCTCTCTCTCTCTCCCTCTCTCTCTCTCTCTCTCTCTCTCTCTCTCTCTCCCTCCTCTCTCTACCCATCTCCATCTCTATCATATTATCATCAGTAATAGTATAAAGATGACTTATCAAGTCAAGATTAAGCTGAGAGGGAGGGGGATATTGGCCTTCTGGTAATTTAACAAAAAATACTATTATGTCAGGTATACATTTTATGGGATATTAGATATATGCTGTGTGGGAATGTTTCTCCAAAGAATTCAATTAACTCCAGTAACTTTGGGGAAGAAATTTTAGCGGAACATAGCATTCAAATTTTTCAATAATGTATGTTTCAGGATTAATGAATATTGTGCTTAAATCTTAGGAGTACTGAATAACTTTTGAAACTGCAGATGTGTTGAAAAGGGCATGGGAAAATGAGCACAAATTTCCATTTAAACATGGATTTTTGAGTCAGCAGGGAAAGTAAAGAATTGAGCAAGGTTCACAGAATTTTTACATAGACTCTGGTGTCAAGATAAAAAGAGATAAAATCATAAAATAAAATTTAAGAGCAAAATTGTTAATAGCAAAATGATTGTGTACTTTCTCTGTATTAGGTCCACCTCTGGAAGTACAAGAAAGCAAAAGATATAGAACCAACGAGTAAGAGAAAAGAAAAAGATTGTGTTTTTATTAATAATAGAGTGTGCACCATTTTTTCAGTGGATGTGTTGTTTTTGTGAAATAAATGTGGATAATTATGTCTTAGGAAGAGAGTTTAGAGTTCTGTGAACTAGGGCGAATATCGTAGACTATCTATTTCAATGTGTTTGCTGGAATATTTCCTCTGTACAGTGCAGTTCAATGTGAGATTTTAAGAAATCAAAAGAAAAAAATATCTGCAGATATTAGACTCAATAAATGTGGGACGTACTTGCCATATATCTGTTGTGAAGATGTTTAAACTTTTGTTGTTTATTTGAAAAGTAGTCGGGTGCAGATGATGAATAATCTGATGATTGTAGTAGTGGTGGTGATGATGCTGCTGCTGATGATGGTGGTGGTGGTGGTGTTGGTGGTGATGGTGATGATGATGGTGATAATGATGATGTTGATAATCGTGATGATGTTGATAATCGTGATGATGGTGATGGTTTTGATGATGATGATGGTGATAATGATGATGATGTTGATAATCGTGATGATGATGTTGATAATCGTGATGATGATGAATATGGTGGTGGTGTTGATGGTGATGATGATGGTGATGATAACAATGATGATGATGATGTTAATAATGTGGTTATGATGATATTGATTATCACTATGTAGTTGTTGATGATGATGTGGTAGGTCAAATTCAGGATCTATTTTCCTCCGAGAAATTGTCATTAAGCATGCAGTTTCTTATATTGTATGGGTGTTTCTTCAGAAACCTTGAGTGAACAGCTATCTCATGAAACAGATGCTAGATGTACTTATTAGGAATAACACATTTTAAAGAATTGAAAGATAGTGTGCATTCACCACGACTTGCATATTGTTGATTGTGTTATAACAGAACATGTACAATACTATTTACTAACAGTACAGTTCATAAGGACGTTTTGAAAAAAGGGGAAAAGGAAAACGCACAAAAGGAGAGCGTTTATATTTTCTCATGGGAATGCAGTGATCTCATCTTATAGGATGCAGGTGGGCTTGAAAACGGAACAATAAAAAAAGTTTGCTCACAAAAGCCTTGAGCGCTAGGTATGGTCAATTTACTTTGATGGTTCTATCCACACGCCCTTTTAGTCCCACATGTAGAGAAAGATGTTCATCATCAGGCCCAGATGTGGCGGGATTGTTGGTGAATCATCGGTACAGCTAGGCTAGAAATTGAGGTTGGAAGTAGGCTGGTTGGATGGCTGGTGCTCGTGTAATGCATGAGTGACGGATGAACATGTGAAAGAAGATAGATTTATAGATAGACAGATAGAAAGATAGATAGTTTGAGGGAGGGAGAGGAAGGGAGTGAAAGAGGGAGGGAGAGAGAGAGAGATAAAGAGATATAAACGATGAATAAAAAGTATAAAGAGATGGGGAGAAGAAGAAAAAAAGATTATGATTAGAGGTGGATGTCACATCTTTCAACGACACTTTGGAAGCATCTGTGAATAATTTCCACCACAACTTTAATTTACCGCAAGAAAGTTCAAGACACTGATACTAGAAAGCCTTACAAGTGAGACAACAAAAGATTGAAAGCTAGGGAACTCATCCCTCAAATGAATCATCATAGGAGAAATTCAAATCCATTATTCTTTCAATGTTTATATTCTTCAGTTATAACTATATAATTTTTAACCATTTCCAGCAAACGGCAAAATATCTGGATAAGTGAGTTCTCTCAGCTCTTTCTGAAAATCAGTATTATTAAAAGCTAAGTGCACTTATCTACCTCGTGATTATGTTTCTACAAAAATGCAAAAAGCCGCTATAATTAACTCTGTCATTATATTTCAAGGGATTGGAGATGGTACACATAATATGTGTAAACGAAGAACATACTTGATAACATTTTGCAAAATCGCATGAAGGCTCACTGTTACCAAAGTTAAATACTTGGTAATGCTTCATAATAATAATAGTAATGTACTAGCTAGTGCACTTATATTGCGCCATCTATCTATTAAACTAATAAATAGATAAACAAGAAATTATTATTATTTACCCAGGGTACGTAGCCACACCATTTTATTTCTAAGGGCGTTGAGTCTAGCTGTACGTAAGAGGGTCACCACGACTTTCAAGAAATCGACGTAAGGTCAATTTCAATACTGTATTATGTATCCGATATAAATCATTCTGGTTACGTAATAAGTCATTGTCTTATATAGGTTGATTTTGGGGATGTCTTTGTGATCCTGTTACCTATGCTTTCCTGTCTCCCGCAAAGATCCTTCATACTTTATTCTTTTTTCTTTTTTTCTTTTTTTTTTTGGGGGTAGAAAACACATGAAATAAAAATACAGAAATGAAAATAATTAATTAATTGCAAATCACACAAAAATACATGGGTGCAGGGGCGGATCCAGCCGGCGGCAAGGGAGTGGGCCTAAAAAGGGGCCCACTTCTTGCGAAAATTTGAAAATCGTGCCGGTCGATTTTTCGCTCAGTGGGAGCACAAAAAAAAAAATTGCACCCGAAAATTTTTTTTCCCTCAGGGAAGGGTATTTTTTTTTCTACCGCCACCCCTTGGGCGCCAGGGTAGTGAGCACAATTTTTTTTTGGCACCCGAAAATTTTCTCCGGGAAGGGTTATTTTTCCACTGCCACCCCTTGGGCGCCAGGAGGGGCCCAACTTCTTTTTTTCAAAGAAGGGTGTTTTTACCTGTTTTTTTCTAGGGGAAGGGGCCGGGCCCACCGGGCCCCCCCCCCCTGGATCCGCCACTGCATGGGTGCACCCGGCTGTGCTAAAGTTAACCAAATAACTGTAGTCCGCAGACCGCCCTCACCTATATCCCAACCAGATGCAACCAGTGCTGCAGATTTATGTGACAAAGACAATCTAAGAGATACAGTCATGTACCACATTCACATAATTAAAAGAAGAAGGAACAAAATTATATTAGATCATAAAATACGTCAAGACAAAGCCTACAAATTTTCACAGGTGTTGAATCACACGCTGGAGACTGATGACCACACCAGCAAAAAAAAAGTGGCACAATATTTTACAAACCATTCTTGCACTTAACCCCCCTCCAATACCCCCACAACTATTGCTACGTTAACTATCTACCTTGCAGATGAACCAGGGAGATACATGCAGGGAGGTCTCAACTCCCTGGATGAACTCGCTGAGTCCTTGAATACGAAACATTCTCAAACATACACTGGTTATATGACAGGACGAGTCATCTATATTCTATTTGGGCGGTGCCCTGTCTAATTGCTTTGTGACGAAATTGATTTGTCGGTTTAATCTTGATTGGTTTAAACTCATAGTTCGAGATTTAAGCTCCAAAACCAAGGGAGGGGGTCTATTCATAATTCATCTAGTCATAGCAAAATTTGAATCATAGTCTGGGGTGTATAACAAGGGGATATATATCTCAGGTGACACGAGACTAAAACAAGGTTTAAAGATATTAGAGGCGATTTGATCCGGTAGTGAGTAGTTTCTTTGTCATTATGGACTAGTTTGAGTCATGTACGTTATCAGAGGTATATTGTGGAGTTGGCTGTTAATCAAAATGGTGTGATGGTTCCACAATCCACATCATTACCCGTGATCCTATTTGATGGAGAGCGATGAAATAATCAATTGTCCGAAAGATCAAGATCGACGGAATTCAGATAATGATTTCTGATTTATTTTTGCTTTAAGTTTTTCAAAACGTAAACAAAAAATGTTTTTAATATTTGAAATGGTTTTAAACTTCCTTACAGAAATGTCAATTACTGCCGCTACACTCCAATATCTGTATCATAATAATAATATAGAATATTTAGGAGCGCTAAGAAATAAGTACCATAGCGCTTACAATTACAAACATATGAGAAGAGGACAAACATTTACAGTCTCACAGGAAGTAGATGACATAGATCACTGGGGGAAAGGTAAGATTTTAGGGGTCTTTTGAAGACGGCAAGACAGCTAATTTCCCTTATGGAAAGGGGAATGTTGTTCCAAGTCTTTGATGCGGCTACTGCAAAACGTTTTTCAGCTGCTCAGAGAGTTTAGATTTGGTAATGATAAGTTTACATGTGTCGGTTGTTATGCGAAGATTACGAGATGGTGTATATATTTGGAGGGTGTCATTAAAATATTCAGGTGCCAAATGATTGAGTATTTTGAAAGTATACATAACACGTTGGTGTAGAGGTAACCAGTGCAGTGGAGTAAGGGTGAAAATATGAGTTCTAGACCCAAGGCCAAAGATTAATCTAGCGGCACGATTCTGGACAGTTTCAAGTTTCCTTCAATCTCTAGCACGTACACAAAACAGTATAAAGACTATTGCAGTAATCCAACCTAGAAAGAATTAGAGCTCGGACAGCATGGTGACATATCTTAAAATCCATTAATCTACGAATCAGACAGATTTAAAGACACTGTCCCCCCGTCCCCGAACTATCAGCCCCGAAGCCTACCTTCTACCTTATTAGGCCTACATACTCCGCGTCAATTACCTCCTATGTCTATGATAAAACAAAGATAAGTTAGCAATTGATAAGTAAGTGCTCTTTGCAACTGACCATGATATACAATCAATTAATTGCTAATAAAGCTTTGTGTTACAGGGGCCTGGACTCATAATATAACGTGCATTGAAGTAGTTGTCCGGGGGTTCGTTGATATATAGTCTTAGCTGCATTTGTCGGGGCAAGCTTAGCTGTTATTATAACTATAATAATAATAATAATGATGATGATAATACATTTTTTACCCAGGGAAACCTTATCAGCATTAGGCCTACTGCTGTTCTTCATGAGGGCAATCATTATTATCCCGCAATTGCCAGGTACCAATTTACACCTGGGTGTTGAGTGGCAAATTTAATAAAAATTGCCAATGGACGTAAGTGCCGGGCTGGGATTCGAACCCTCAGCCCTTGGATTGAGAGTTAAGTGAGTGAACCACTGTACCAGACATTTCCACTCTCTCTCCTCCCTCTCTCTCCTCCCTCTCTCTCCTCCCTCTCTCTCCTCCCTCTCTCTCATCCCCCTCTCTCTCTCTCTCTCTCTCCTCCTCTCTCTCTCTCCTCTCTCTCTCTCTCCTCCCTCTCTCTCCTCCCCCCTCTCTCTCTCTCTCTCTCTCTCTAACACATCTCTTTCAGCTCACTTCCTTTTTGTTAGTTGGTCCAACTGCCCTTATTCACTCCTTCCTTCCTAAACCGTTCAGTCATCTTGGATCAGAGTCATTATCAGCCCCATATCATTTCAGATCTAGGCATTTGTCACCAACTATTCATAGACGCTCCCTTTAACAGAAGATAAAATAGCATGAGTAATAAAACAACGCCATGTTTAAACATAAATTAAGTCATTATTTTATGTCACCCTTCAAATCATTACAGCCCTTAAAGGAGCATGAACTTGAGGTTAATTTTGTGCTTAGCATTCTAGTCATCCATGAGTCTAGAGAGGGGAGAGTCAGGTAGGGATGAAGAGAGAGAGAGAGAGAGAGAGAGAGAGAGAGAGAGAGAGAGAGAGAGAGAGTCCCGCCGCAGCACTAGTGTTTTTTGCCAGGACATTCATCTACTTTTGCCTCTCTCTACCCAGGTGTTAAATGGGTATTGGTAGGAAGGAATTCCCTGAATGCTGTCACCGAAAACGGTAGCCTAGCAGAGCTGGGGCAATATTGGAGTGTCTTGCGCTCCTTGCGTGATGGATAATGTGCACCGTAAAAATACCCAATATTAGTGCTATTACCATTATTATTATTAGAGAGGAGAGGGGAGAGGGGAGAGGGGAGAGGGGAGAGGGGAGAGAGAGAGAGAGAAAGCAAGGGAGAGGGAAATGGGGAGGGAGGGGGTAAAGAGAGAGAGAGGGCAGGGAGGGGGAAGAGAAAGAGAGAGAAAGAGAGAGAGAGAGAGAGAGATCATTTAAGACCATGCATCTTATAGGTCACCATGTGTTAAACTACTGACAGGTGGCGTACAACACCCTTACCATTAACCACTTAACTCCCAGAGAACATGACGAAATTAGCAGGATGCCACTATCTAAGTTTCCGATGAGCGGGCCAGGGTGAACAGGATGATTCAAGGAGCAGAGTGCATGAAGAAGAAATGAGAAGATAACCTACTGGGTAATTGAATATAATCAAGGACCTTCTAATCTCGCTCCCCCTCGGCATCAGTACTAATTGGAGGTCTGTTGCAGATGAAATATTGACTTTGAGTGAGAGATACTATGGGATTGCATGTTCTAAAGATATTTTTGGAAAGAAATTATTTGAAGTGATATAGGAAAATGGTAAATGTTTAAAAGACACATATAAGGCCATTATACATAAAGTTAACAACTAAATTATTCATGCACTTACCAAGTTTGGTAATTTTTACTACTAGTACTAGAGAGAAAAAAATGATTTGTTCTGATTTATGTTTGTTGAGAATGTGACATATTAAAGCTTACATCTCAAAGTAATCAACAAAGGCCCTAATTTAACCAGTCCACCTTTCATCCTGCAGGGTGATTTTCTGACAGTCTTTGTAATTGTGTTACCGGTAACTAAATACATAGGCCTGTAAATTATCATATCAGTTACACTCAAAAGAACAATTAAGCATTGAAGATCAATAAGTGACCTTGGCATGACAATGAAGAAATATTTATTTCTCATGATATAAATAAAAAATAATCTGTATATCATAACAATAATATGTATCTCCATTACAAAAAGATTACAAACAAATATGAACACCAAATTCATTTTTCACCGGATGCAGCAAAAATATACACCGCTCGAAACTCTACACTTTGCACTACACATTAGCTCTGCATATAAGTAAAAAAACAAAAACCCTTTGAGAAAAGGTTCTCTCTCAAGTATACTACAAGTATTTATATTAATTAAAGGCTCATTCAGATATGCCGCGGCAAAACCGCTGCGTTTTTTTTATGAAGACGTGAAGTATAATAATGCTTCATATTGCTGCATCTTATAACACAGAGCTCAGTGAATACGTGCAGGTCCTTTGTTGCGTGCAGTTGCTTTTCATCCACACGTTAACAAAAACGAAATGGCCTGGCTTTTTGGAGGCGGTTTACCGTGCCATATTTGAACGAGCCTTCAAAGTCAACTATGCGTGAAATAATATGCTTTTAAGTAAAGAAAAGAAGAAAAAACATAAGAATGTTAATATTTTCATATTCTGCAAAGAATCTGATACAGGGTTTCTTGCGTAGAAGTGGTGATCAAACATTCATAAAGTAAGCTTATTGTGCTGTGTTCATTTTATAACTTGCGTTTGATTTGAGTTGCTGGTTACAATGCACGGAAGCCTGTCATCTTATATGTAAATCATCGGAAACAAAAACAAACATTGGGTTCCAAGGTTTTCCTCTCCATACATATATATCTAAATGAATTCCATGAAAATAGTCAGGCATCATGTAATATATATATACAACACAGCTCTTGATGCATTGTCAAACGACATGTATACATCAGCATTATCAAATTATTTCCACAAAACTTACGGTAGACATTAATTGTGAAAAAAGAATGGGAGATAGTTGTATATTTTACATTCATACAATTTTGTTCAACAACAATCAACGTTCTTTGAATATGACAAGATTTTTTGTTCTCATAGCTTGCGTCAAGTGTTCTAACAGATTCATTAAGTTAAAGGTCATTCACATATGGCAAGGTAAACACAGCCATTTTTTGTTCATAACGACATACACAGTGTAAAGGCTTGTTCAGATATGATGCGGTGAAACTGCAGCGTTGTTTCATTGATTTGTTGCCCCCCGCTGCTATTCATTCACGCGTAAACAAGCCTAGGGTAAGCTTTCAGGTTGTCAAGAACAATCTTTTTTTCTCAAAGTTTGCATAAAATTTGAATATGTTAGTAATCCTGTCTATTGCAATATCATATTGTGCTGTGGGTATAGAAATCATTCTCAGATTATGTGATGTGTCATTGTTTGCATACGTGCATTTCAAAAGGTGACGTCGGTGCAAAGCTACTGAGATTGCTATTGCTATTTTTGTAATGTAACCAAGTTTAATGCATATGTCTTTGTTAAGTGTCTGTGATCATGTTGATAATAAAGCCCTTCAACAGTCATGAAAAATACACGTATCATGTCAATTTCAGTTGATTTAATAGTTTGTTCTTTCCTTCAATAAAAGGCATTAAATATCAGAATGTGCTCATCACCATCTAAAAACATCTAGCAACTAAAACCCAACAATTAAAATAACTTTCCAGCAGCAAGACACATTTTGGCAAATTTACTTCACTAAAAATAACAATTTTTACTGCTCTTAATCATGCAAATTTAACATAAATTTCTTTCCATTTTACCGAGCTAGAACATAAAATGTACACTTAAATCAAGATATTAAGAAAAATCTGTAAAATAATAGATTTCTGACAGCTTCTGCTTCTTGTGGAAACAACTGCTACATAAACAAATTATCCAGAAATGTACACATGCTTACTACAAAAAGAAGGATTCTGTTCCTCTGGTATAGTATAGCATTTACGGTACTTATTTTTTTAGTATTTTGTTTTGCTTGAGCTTTGTTGGGACTTTCCAATAGACTAGTGGGATTTCCTCACACTGATCTTTAAGTATATTGCTTTGTTGTTGTTTTTGTTTATTTTCTTAATAAACTTTTTACTCTTTAAGAGCTTTCCAGGGGCCCACTCGCATTACTATATTTTTACAATTTTGGCATACATAATTCAAGGTATCTTAATATACATATAAAATTGTTACACATATGAAACTTTTAGAACCTTACACCAGATGAAGAACTAGTTACAGTACTACAGATTACCGATATTTCAAAGGAGAACAGTCAAAAATTATATTCTCTACATATTTCAGATATGACATGAATTTGGCTTGTAACAAACACACTCTACTTGACATACAGACCAAATAACCAGAAAGAAGTACAAAGAAAAATGGAAGATTTCATGAAAAATTATATGTAACAATGAATAACCAAAACAATTATGCTTTAAATATACGAGGGCATTTCAAGCTCTTAGTTTCCCAATGAATTTCACATCAGAAATCAGATTTACAAAATGATTTTAGATTTTCTTTTATTTTCGTTCTGTCCTACATATTATGTATTCTTTGATACTACCTGTTAAGACAATATCTCAATGAAAATAAATTGAAATGGGTTTGCAGTGGGAAAAATAATTGAATGATTTGCTTCTGTAGCGGACAAGATAGACAAACAAAACAAAAATACAGAAATGGCTCAAATGTCATTTGGTTCCTGTCCATTCAATTTTTTGCCAGCAGCTGCTTACGGTTTAATCTCACATCCTACAAGTTTTTTTTAATTGTTTTATTTGAAAACTACAAGTACCGGTTTTTGCCACAAAAGTTAGAAACTTTGGCAAATTATAAGCGACAGCCATTTTCATGGCAAGAAACTGTCACAATGCAGAATTCAGTGTCTGAATCTGATCCACAGGCAAAATTCACTAACACTATTTTCCGGTTTTACAGTACACTATATATACATTATATATTCTCAAAACATTGGTTTTCCATGTCTTCCAAACTTTACACACAAACATTTCATGTAGCTGTAA
Source organism: Mesocentrotus franciscanus (assembly GCA_037976565.1). NCBI lineage: Eukaryota > Metazoa > Echinodermata > Echinoidea > Camarodonta > Strongylocentrotidae > Mesocentrotus > Mesocentrotus franciscanus. The sequence goes on along the minus strand of CP137685.1, from coordinate 28,478,187 downwards.
ATGATATTAGGTGAGGACCCTTGAATGACTACACTACACCCTTACCTACACATATGATAGCTTTTTAAGAATGTTTATAGTAAATATCTTTAAATCCCTCTCTTGCAGACAGAGATTGATAGTTCATGACTTGCTCTCAGTTGAATATTAAAATCCATATACAGGGTGGTCCACAAACAAAAATTCAAACATGTACAATTGGAATGTGGAATGTGGAAGGATTATGAACTGCTGTATACACAGCACAAAGTCCCTGTCTTGTGGCCTAGCTCCAGGGCTTGCTTAAGGGCTCCAGGGTTCTTATTTTGAAGCATTTCCAAAAACATTGTATGACTAATATTTCAGAAATAATTTTGGTTGATATTGAATATTAGCCTGTTGCTCATTTCCAAACCTGTTAAATAAAAATTCTAACCTGTCGCTGGTACATATTTAAACCCCCTTGTGAACCACCTGCCATATATCTAGGTTGAAATTCCCTGTTTAGCTCACCATCAATTTTTTGAAAAATCATGCATTTCAATCACCAAAGACTTCTTTCCTTGAATCAAAACTGATCCAAACTAGGCAGAGTTTTGATTGAGGTGGTCTATTGCTGGTAGTATTTGAATGGGCGTGTCTACCTGCATGCTAACTTGAAGGGGTCATGGGGTCATCGGGGATGTCATAGCGACCATCGACAATGAGGTGAAAGAGCGATGCAACCTGCGTTGTTGTAGAGGAAATGAAAGAGAAGATGCAGCATGTTATAGAGGATACAGAGCAGCTAAAAGAACCTGAGAATTAATCTGCTCATAAAATACATAAAATTATATCCTACTTATTTTCATTAAAATAGTCATATTTATACCTACTATCAATAGCAATACCATCACCTTCATCAGCATGACGAACATTATTATCTCATCATCATCAAAATTAAAACTCTAATTTTCTGTTTTATTATCATCACTTAAATCATCATCATTATAATTAGCATCTTTGCAATTGCCATCATCACCCACCATTATCAACCTCACCTTCAGTTTTCCTTCACTGTTTTGAATTTGTTGGGAGGTCAGGGGTAACTTTTGCTTCTTCCTTGTCAACATTATCACCCTTTCCATCATCAATACCATCATGTTCTTCTCTTCACTCTTCTAATCCTCATCTTCATCATCATCATCACCATCACCACCATCATCATCATCATCATCATCATCATCATCGACATCATCACCATCATCATCATCACCATCATCATCATCATCATCACCATCACCATCATCATCATCATCATCATCATCACCATTATCATCATCAACATCATCACCATCATCATCACCATCACCATTATCATCATCAACATCATCATCAACATCATCACCATCACCATCACCATCACCATCATCACCATCACCATCACCATCATCATCAACATCATCACCATCACCATCACCATCACCATCACCATCATCACCATCATCACCACCATCACCATCACCATCACCATCACCATCACCATCACCATCACCATCACCATCACCATCACCATCACCACCATCATCACAACCATCATCATCTTCATCATCACCATTATCATCATCAACATCATCATCAACATCATCACCATCACCATCACCATCACCATCATCACCATCATCATCATCAACATCATCACCATCACCATCACCATCACCATCACCATCATCACCATCATCACCACCATCACCATCACCATCACCATCACCATCACCATCACCATCACCATCACCATCACCATCACCATCACCATCACCATCACCATCACCATCACCATCACCATCACCATCACCATCACCATCACCACCATCATCACAACCATCATCATCTTCATCATCACCTATATCATTGTCATCATCACCAGCCCTATCATTTTATTTCTCTTACCTCCTTGGGATCCTTCAGCACTTCAAAGAGCATCTTCTCAATGTTCCTTGTGATGGAGACTTTCTGTTGTGACGTTAGAGGGTACTCCACTTGCTTGGGGCCTGCTCCAGCCTATCATCATGGAAAACGAGATGGAACAACATACATAGGATTATTGCTATGAGAATATTTTAGGGAATGCCACAGGATAGGCCCTTTGTTAGGAGCTTGTTCTGACCGGCCAGCTGTCATGAAGTATTCAATTTAAAGTGTACCAATCACCTGAAAATATCATTTGTGTATAGGAAGAATGTCTAAAATCAACCTTAAAAAATCTCAACCTGGCATTCTATAGGTAAAGGGTAAGGGAATATGAAAAAAAAATGAAGGACAATATAAAAAGATGCATATAGGGTGCGCACGGAACCCAAGTCGGAATCGGATTCCTTGTGCCCCCTATCATATGCAAGTGTTTTAACTAGTCTACTCAACAAGGTGTTTTACAGTTCACTGAGAGTGTATTTAAACTGCGATCTCTCTTTACAGAAGTAATATTTGAAGCCCCAATTTTGACTACAGTATAGCAGCATGGAACCCCTTACATCAAACATGTTTTGGTGAGTGGTACACCTTAAAGACCCACTGCACTACTTGTAGCTACTTGCTCCCTCTATGTAGTAAACAATGCCTAAGCGGTGCCCACATGTATCACAAAATAATTTTAGGTTTATTGAAGATCTTCTTTCAGAGATGAAGTTGAGTTCTGGGACCCGTTTCACAAAGCCATTTTTCAATGACGAATGACAAAAATCAGTGACAAATCTGCTGATAACCAATCAGAAGCAAGGATTTCACTAGCTTATAACAAAAATTGTCATTTATCACTGATGACAAGTTTTGTGAAATGGGGCCCTGGTCATACTATTATCATCATCATTAAGTGTTTGGTGTCACCTGTGCCTGGGAGGCAAAAATCAAAGTGAATCACTGTAACCCTTGGGTCTCTCCTCCCGGTTTAACTGCCTGGAGATGTGCAGATGGACCACTACACTGGGGTTTCCCCCTACTCCCATACGAATACCGGTAGTGCAGTGGGTTCATAATGTGCAAAGGTGGCGACTTTCCTCTACACAGGACCTCCATTTAACGTCCTATCCGAGGGATCGAGTGTTTTCCACTGTAACATAGCCAGCATCTATAAAACAGGGGAGGGGCACGTACGTTAACACACGCTTCACATGACTATGAACTTTGAACTATAACCTTTGACCTTACCTTGAACCAGAATGTGACTGATACTGTCACTCCCCCATGTAAGAGAGATTCCACATGATGCCACCTGTAATGAAGTCAACAAATGTAATTTTGTTATTAGGGGCAAAAATCATATAAAACAGTCTCAAAATTGATTCTTCAAAGTTGACCTGCCCTTGCCCATGTATAAATGTTCTAGTTCTCAACTACATGTACATACAAATGTTTACTATTTAATGGGTACTAGGCCTAGTCAAGATGACATCACCATGATTGACCAATGAGAAAGAGACATTTGTCACATGGGTGTCCATACTATACAATATGTCCACTCAGTAGTACACTGGAATATTGATGACATCACAATGACTGAACAATAAGAAGAGAAATAACTTGTGCAATTGGCCATACTGTATAACATGTCTACTCACCAGTACATTGGAATGTAAATGACATCACCAGGACCAACTACTGCTTCTACTGCTTTGGCATTTCGGAACTTTGGAAACCTCTTAAAATCAGGATCGTCAAAGTTCACCTGAAAAAGAATAATGATTAGGGAAACATTAAACAGTTTGTAAAAACAATCTATGAAGAAAAAAAAATGTTGACCCATGGTTGCTTAAAGAGAGAGCAAAGAGAAATTGCGATCAATAGCATTTTCATCACAATGATTACAGTGTATGTTACCTTACATAATCATAATTACCATCATTAATAAGATTATCATCCTTGTCAAATCATGAGGATGATCATCATCAGTAGGAAAATCACATTCATCACCACCACCATCCTTGTAATCACCATCATTATCATCAACATCATCATCACCATAATCATCAGCATCATCATACTAATAATGAATTACACCATCACTAACGCTGTCACTATCACCATCATCTCTAGTATCAGCATCCCTAGTTAGCCCAGTATCATCTCCAGCACAACTATTATCCTTATAATTACCATTATCATCATCAACATCATCACCATCATCATTATCATCACCATCATCATCATCATCATCATCACCATCACCATTATCATCATCATCATCATCATTATCATCATCACCCTCACCATCATCATTACCCTCACCATCACCATCATCGTCATCATCATCACCCTCACCATCACCATCACCATCATCACCATCACCATCATCATCACCATCTTCATCATCATCATCATCATCATCATCACCCTCACCATCATCATTACCCTCACCATCACCATCATCATCGTCATCATCATCATCACCCTCACCATCACCATCACCCTCACCATCACCATCATCATCACCATCTTCATCATCATCATCATCATCATTACCCTCATCATCATCATCATCATCATCACCATGATCACCATCATCACCATCATCATCATCACCATTACACTCACCATCACCATCACCATCATCATCATCACCATCATCTTCATCATCATCATCATCCCCCTAAAGTATACACTACCTGACTCTGTCTGTCGTTGGGATGATGGACTGGAAACGGGTAGAGACATTCAAACTGACTTGGAGGGAACATGATGAATCTCTTGTAACCTTGGACCTGAGCAAAGAAGTTCTCCTGCTCATCGTAGTGTACTGGAGTAACATTTCCTGCCAAACAAGCAATACATGAGTAGCTTTAAAATGGTGAGAAATTATTGATAGAAGGACTACAAATTGAACTGAAGTTGTTTGTCAATACAAAATTGACAATGTTGTAACATTTAAACACTTTTTCAGAGCACAAAACATAGCTTAAATTCTGCCTAATTATTTCAAACTGCTAATAAAAAGAAAAAAAAAAAAACAATGTGAGTTGAATTTATCATCAAACGTTTACACCAATGAATGTCTATTCTTTTTAACACACATTGCAATACTCTAGACATACATGTAAACAAACACAAACATAGTAGATTTAAACATGAACTTTCTTGGTAATAAAAGATGAGAAAATAATGAGCTTTTCACACAACTCTCTTCTTCCAGACCTCTGTTATCAAGCTGACCTGGTTTGTGTCTGGCTCAGCTCAAAACTTTTAGTCTGGATGGTTTGAAACTGGTTCTGGCCCCTGTTTCATAAAGCCTGCTATCAATAACAAGTTGCAATAATTGTTATAAGCTACTGAAATCGTTGCATTTGATTGGCTGAGAGCACATTTGTTATAGAAATGTGACACTTTGTTATTGATAACAAGTTTTATGAAAGGGGGGGGGGGTGGGCCTGGTTTTGAGCTAAAATGCTAGAAACCTCATCCCTACCTTCCATGGAGACGAGGAGGAGATTGGATGTGAGCGGTCCCCAGCTGTTCTTCTTCTGGTAGTCTGTTACCCAATTCCAGTTGAACCTCACAAAGTCTTCCACAATGTTTCGACCTACTGAGTCATTTAGAGCCTGCTGAAGGTATACCCTATCAAAAAATAATAAATGCAGTTTAAAAGCACAAATTTGTATTAATGGGTAGACCACGTATATATCAATAAACATGAATACATTTAAGTTAAAGACCCTTTCCCATGAATATATATTATACAAATATACAAAGCTGTGATAAAGAATAGTGGAAATTATTTATCTGAGGAGGGACTGGCATAGTACTAAAAAAAAGCTATTGCCAGTCCCTCCGAAGATATATAATTTCCACTATTCTTACGAACTAAATGCTTGGTATATTTGTTTTATATCCCTTCTTTACGATCCGAACCGATTAGCTACCAGCTGATCTGGATCGAGTGCTATATAGCGCGGGGCTAAAGTACCGGTGACTTGCGCCGATACTGCAGGCGGCAAGGTTATGAGCAGTCCGTAAGGTGGTGTGACCATAGTTCGTGCGTGACCCAAGTTCGCTATCTCAAAAAATCGGTAAGATTTCGAAAATCTGAAATCACCAATGGAAAGAGGAGTATAAAATTACCCAGAGACGGAATCTTCTTTGGAAATGGGTATGAAATCATGAATATATTGACAAAAGATCGGCAAATTTTGCAGTCATTTGCGAAAAATTAATAACTTACCGATAAGGGTCTGGAAATCTTCATTTTGAGAGCAGATATCCTCAAAATTGTAGGTAAGAAGTAGTACCAACTGATTGTATGATATCTTGCCTTGCAAATTTTGAAATTACCTTATTTTTTATGGATCACATTTTTTTATAAGTCAGCTGAGCGAGTCCTTACAGGGGTAAGGACTCGCTCAGCTGGTTGTCTGCTTGTTTGAATTTGACATACATTTTGTAAATGAGCAGTGAGCATGTGCAGTAGTGTCTTGGAAGTAAATATCAAATAGAGCATGCGCAGTTCTGCCCATGAAAAAATAGTGAAAAATATTCGGAGCTCTGGCAGAGACTTGTTTTTAATAGTAAAATTATATGTTATCACGTGACCACCAATTGACCTATCGTGTATTTAGAAAACTCATGAATATTCATAGAAGGGATATAAATAACTTTATATCAATGGAAAGCTGAATGAATGTAGAATACAAATATAAAGGAATACCGGGGTAAACAAATATTTTCCCTTTCAGTATTGCACAAAAACAAATTAAAACCTCATTTTCCGAACACCCTCCAAATTACGTGTCAACAGCAGTTACGGTGACGAGTCTGACGACGAGAACAAGATTTCGAGTTTTCAGAGAGCTGTTACTCCTCTGACAGACACTTATAGCATACAATTGATATTATTGTAATCTATGACTTATAAGCTTTCTGTTGAGATATATTTCATCAAGTTCATTTTCCCCTTCCGACAAGGTCTTTACTGGGAGACCATGTATATACCAATAAACATGAATATATTGAAGTTTGAATAAGGCTTGTTCACATATATATGCCAAGGTTTATCACGAGGTACATGCAAACTTAAGCTACCAGCTTTTATCAAATGCATCCAACGTATCTTCCCAATGAGTTTTTAAAAAAGTTACAGCGATTTGATCATTCTTCTATTTTTCCCTACTATTTCTGTTATCTCTACGAACTATTTTCTTCTTTTTTTCTTTTTTAAAATAAGTTGTATATAACTTGTATTTAGTTTTTGTAAATTGTATTTATTCTTTGTAAATATAATATTTAATTAATATTGATGTTATTTTTGTAATGTTGTCTTGTTTTGTTTACGGACTTGCTGAAAAACAGCCTTGCGGCTAAAGAAGATTTTTTTATCACCGTATTGAAATTTATAAAACAAACAAACAAAGTTTCACTTACTGTACAAATTCTTTGTGTCAGTTATGATTCCATTACTTTATAGAATGAATCTGTCACAAATCTTTAGTACCAAGTTGCGATATTCACAAACACTTCATACATGGAAAAGTCTCTGGTTTTACAGTAATAGCTGCATGTAAGTCCATTTTGGCTTATAATTTAATAATTTTCTTAATCTAAAACAGTGCTCAGTTATGCCATTTTCCTTTTCCATAAGAATCAAGTAGTGGTGTCATACCTGCATGGAGAAGCATTTTATGAACTTATTTTCAAGTTTATCCTCCTAAATGAAAAAGAAATATCCAACAAACATAACAAAACGAAACAAAACAAAAGCACAACACAAGAAAACAATTGATCATAAGTGCAAAATAGAAATGTATGTACCGGTATATACTCACTTGTCAGTTCCGCCTTTCTTGTTTTCCATAAGTTGGACAAATTCCGGAATGGTCATCTCCATGAGCCTGGTTTTGGGTGTGAATTCTTTCTGATTACTCGCCTTCTTGTCGTCAAAGTACATGAAGTGATGGTTCTTTGAGACGTACACGTTGAATTTGCCGTCGCCAAGGTTCTTCTCTAAGTAGTCCAGGTCCCATTTCAGAGCAGTCTGGACCAGATTGGTTCCTGTGATCACTACTGGTTTCTAAAGGAAAAGAAGAGGGGGGAGGAATGATGTAAGTCATACTTCTTCTGCCCTACATTTACTACTAATTCAGTTAAACCCACCGCAAGGACAATCAAAGTTATGTTTTTAAATAAATGAAAACTTAGATCTTGTTCTAACTTTCTTGTTATTTTAGACCAAGCTTATAACTATATTTTATACTTATACTTCAGAGTACCTCTATTTTACAAGCAAGAACACATACTCAACACCTAGATGGCAAGACTTTCCATGGGTCTAATTGGAATTAAGCTAAAGAAGATATAAACAAACATAATATCGGTGTAGTGTTGAGATTTATTTAATCAAGGCAAGTATATGACTCTGCATACAGAACCAAAGGATCTGTAGCTTTAAGCCCTATCCAAGGGACTTAATTGGTAACCAGGGATGTAGTCGAGTCACAATTAAAGCTGCCCAAAAATATTACCTTTCATGTGCTCTGTACACATGAAGCGGTCAAGGCTGAGGCCTCTGACATATGGCCTCGAGGCAGGACGACTAAATTACAACACTTGGTAACCAAGAACGAATTCCTATCAATGGCAACTGGTACATTATCTTGGTTTAGCATGAGCCAAGGACTTTCCAGTTATGAGACCACTACTCGACCACTACAGAGGATTTCACTTTATTAGACTTTATTAGACAGAGTTCCTGGCACAAAGGGAGGAAAATGCTTTATAATTATCTGAAAATGATCACCAAATCTGACAATCTATTCCATTACATTAATTTCATTAAGCTAAAGTCTAAGACAAAAATTGCCGACTGAAAAGGATGACTACTGGTAACGATGAGAAATTGTGAGCTTTCTCATAATTCTTATTCCCATGTGGAAAACAGTGTCCTACACAAAGAGTTGCTCTTAAACTGTTCTTATATGTCATATAATATATCATAAGTAGCAGAGATAATCACCCCTGAAAAAGAAGAGAAAAAAGATAGACATGTGTGCATAGAAAGGAACCAATAATATTTGCATGTTCTCCATTTTCATTGGCTGTAGATTTGAATCGTTATCTGTATCGACATACGTAAACCAAAGATCACTCTTAAATACACGGACCAACATATCTACACAGTTCAAACTTCAATGCAATTTGCATGTGATATCATGTTAATGTTTGTTTAGTATCCACGCATTATGAAGTGTACTTTGCCTCTTATTGCCAGATGTAAGTTCTCATACATGTTCATATTCATGTAGTATAAATTCAGATCAGTGTAAATTTTAAAACTAGATACGACATCAGATAAATATATAAATTTACCCTAATTACATATAAATAGAAAAAATAATGATGTTCCATAGACGTAGAAATTGTTTTACAGAAAACTTGTTCTACAGAGCATCATTATTTATTGTATTTGTGTGTATTTTCTCGAAATCCGAGCAGCCTAAAATCTAGACTTTCTTCTATAAGACTACCGGTATATATATGTATAAATATATAGATCATACATATAGACTATATATATATGGATACTTATATGGTTTCATATACATGTGGTTGTGTAAGGTGCAACAGTAGATTTTCCTACCATTTATATGACACGCTTTATATTCTGTGTCAAGATACAACTTACAAGTAAATTTCAGTCAGCATGATCATACTCATATCATAGCTGATTCACTTGTTGAAATATATATTGCCTTGGATTAGTCTATTTCCTTTCCTTTTCTTCAATAATAATGATTTATCATCATAATAATAATAATAATAATAGTAATAGTAATAACATAAACAACAACAATAAAAATAACAATAATAATAATATCAACAATAATAATAATAATAATCTAATCCCTACATGCAACTCTAAACGACTTGTAAACAAAACAAAAAACATACCATTTCCGGGTTGTCTGCTGGCCTGCTCTTTTGCACGTAGACCATTTATGGGTGCCGAGCTTCGGCAACGCTCGACGCGTTACTCACTCATAAATTAAACTCTCACTATTAAACATCTTTTTCAGTCTAATACTTACTCCGTCTCGAACATATTCGCTGACTTTTGGATCCGACACATCAAGCCTTGGAATTTGTTCGCTTGGAAATGTGTATTTTCTATGCTGTGATGGGTCTAAATCAATTCGACATTTTGAATTTCGATCCGCCTTTGAGGTTCCGCATTCACTTGCAGACGACGCCATTTTCGAAGCTCTAGATGTAAACATTGAGCTGAGGAGATGGCGCTATAATATTTCAGCCTCGGCATTTACTGGGTCAATTGATCAATAACTAGGCGTTGTGGCGTGCGCCTGTAATCCAGCTAACAGTGGAAGTTACAAACTGATTCAGCCGAGGACGCAGGTTCGAAACTGAGTCACGTCTTTCGGATGGTGACGTTAAAGGTCGGTCCCCAGACGTAAATAATCATATCTGATTGATACACGTCTGTAAAAACCCAATACACACACAATAGAAGATTCATAAGAAGATGGTCAAGGTTGGAAATAACTTTGTGGCCATCGTGCAATCATGATGGTGCAAACCTCATGGCCCAGGGGGTGGGGGTATATAAGGAGACAAGCCGTACCCTCTCCTCTCCTCTTGAAAGAGTGGTAGGCATATACCATCGCTTATATTCGTGTAATACACGGGGTAATACACTTTCAAAAGGAGGGGAGAGATTGAACCTTGCGAGATCATTTATCAAAACTCGATCCGGGGTGCCGAACAGTCTCCCGCCCTCCCATGCAGTGTCATGGTTTGCTTCTGGAAACGCAGATAAAAGAGAAAAAAAAAATCCATCAACAACAAAAAGGAAGGAAGGACAAAAAGACAGAAAGAAAGGAATGATTGAGTAAAATGTAACTATAAAATTTAATCGGGGGTTACATAATTTATTAAGCTCAATTCCGAGCATTAGGGCATAACATTTTCAGAGAATTTTCAATTGAAAAAGTATATATATATATTGTAGAAATGTTATCAAAATGTTAACAATTAATGATATATAACGTACATACAAAGTAACATGAGGTTCTTACACAACAGATAAGTTTCATATCAACCATTTATCAAATTGATAAAATATTGTATTTTAATTGTCATTGTTGAATACGGAATGACCAACAATTGACCTTCTATATCATTCCGTCATATTCTTAAATTATTGTTGATAGGAAACATAATTTCATATTAGTGAATACGTTACTTGTATCATTACTTTGTAGTCTAGATTTTCATTGAACTTAATATTTTTTATTAGAAAATTCTTTGGAAATGTCATTCCGTATATAACGCTTGGAACTAAGCATCATAAATCTTACATTTCTGACAAAACTTTATTGCATATTCACAATTATTGATCTCCAAGCGGATTAAAATAAAAAAAATAAATATACGGAGGAGAAGAAGAAGAAGAAGAAGAAGAAGAAGAAGAAGGAAAAAACAGAAAATGACGACGAAGATCGAAGAAAAAGCAGAATGAGGCGGAAGATAAGAAGTAAATGCAAATGAAGAAACTTAAAATACACAATAAGAATAGAAGAGTAGAAGAAAGAAATGATACATTGGAACGAACAGACTGAGAAAAAAGATCGGAAAATTGAATTTAAAAGGGCAAACAAAGTTGATGAAGAAGACGAAGAAGAAAAGTATAAAAAATATATGAAAAAGAAAAAGAAAAGGAAGAAGAGAGAAAGGGATGTAAAAGCAAAGGAGGAGGAAATGTGAGGATAAAAATAAAACGAAGATAGAAGATAGAAGAAGAAGAAAATGAAGAAGAAGGAGACGAAGAAAGAAGAAGAAGAAGAAGAAGAAGAAGAAGGAGAAGAAGAAGAAGAAGAAGAAGAAGAAGAAGAAGAAGAAGAAGAAGAAGAAGAAGAAGGAGAAGAAGAAGAAGAAAGAGAAGGAGAAGAAGAAGAATGAAGAAGAATTAAAAAAAGGAAAAGATGGAAAAGAAGGCGGAGCAGCAGCAGCATGCAGTAAATGCGCGGCAAACAAAAACCAACGCAAAGCTTTGCGCACCTTTGGTTTTGGGCGCGCATAATTTATTATTAACTCAAGATTTTAACTTTGCGACAATTGAAGTTTCAATTCTGTGGAATATCTGCTCTCCGAAAGGTTGACATTGCTATATTCTGGGAATACATTGCACCTTCATTGTTTGGCAGCTAGAGGATAAAGGGTATGATTTATTGGGCCTTCTTCTTTGATTTAAATTTGAAATTACTAGATTCAGGTCAAACTTCAGCTCCTCAATTCTGTTGATGATGACATTGCCATTAAGATGTGAGTGATTATGATAACTATCAGGGGAAACAATGATGGTGAAGATGGTATAATGATGATGATGATGATGATTGTGATGATGATGGTGGTGGTGGTGAGTTGTTGTTCTTTTGATGACAGTGACTGATGATATTGATATGAAGGCAGCTGGTTTTACAAGCGATGATTATCTTTTCTTGCCATGAGAAAGGTGAAATCCCGTTTTAATTGTACGGATAATCCTCTTTCGTTCAGACAGTCGATCCACGTACATCAAAAATAGGAAAAGAAAAAACAAAAATATCCCTTCCATCTCAACTTTCAGATTTCTAGCACTAAGATGTTTCTCAGCTCACGATTTCTTCGCTCCGTCCGCTACCAACCCAATTCAACCACGGCGTCGTCCTTGATCAACGCGCTCATGAAGCCGGTTTTCCTTGGTCGATTTCGCCCGTTGGTCCTGCTCCTCAACCGACCGAACATCCCCTCCATACTCGGCATAAGCAGCACGCGACAGAGTCACAGCCATGGGAGTGGGAACAGGCGGCATTCTTCTTCGGCGGCGGGCGGGAAGAAGGGAGGAGGGGTCCAGAAAGGGGGAAGCGGGGGCAATGATGACCAGTTTGGTAAAGGCGCTGCGGGGAACCATCGGAATCAAGATGCGGGGAACGGAAGAGGTGGCGAGGGGAAGTCAGTCAGCGGAGAAGGAAAGGATGGTAGTTACCAGACCGTCAGTCCAGCTACAATTCAGGTATTGAGAAATATCAATTCAATGTCTTTTGATGGGATTTCTGGCAACTTCTAGTGTTCAAACAGGGGCACCATCAGATCATTTTTTCGATGGAGGGGGGTAGGATGTCAGACTAAATCTGCAAACAATAAAGTTATAGATTTCAGCAACAGAAATCTTTTAATGCTGGAATGTCACATCACTCCTCAGATCACTCCCGTTTTGTAACATCCATTCATGTTGTGTTACATTTTTTTAAATCTCCCTCCCTTTGATCAGTCGATTGACTATTGGATAACTCTAGTATTGGTATTCTACCTCAGTATTCATCCTTTTATCCTTATACCCTTTTACATCTGCCTCTCATGTTACTTTTCATTAACCTGCCCAAATTTTCCTCACGGATTCTGCAATTATAGGAAAGTAATCTCAGCCTTCTGTAAAGGGCTCTTTCCTTGGGTACCAGGAAATTCTCCTTATCAGCCCTGCAAAGAGGGTCATATAAGTTTCATGAGTGTCTTTGAAAATCCCAACAGGTATACTCTGATCCAACCCTGGCAAGGACAGTGCGTGAACTGTCCGTTGTCCTCCAGAGGATCCGCAACCAGCTCAAGAACCTCAAAGAGGACGTTGAAGACACTGCCTTTGAACTCCTGAAGCAGGGTCAGAATCAGGCCACTTTGGACAAAGTGTTCAAAGAAGCCTGCATGCTGTCTTCAGAGAGCTCAAAGGCAGTCAAGGAACAGACACGGGTCCAGACCGTCATGGAAAAGAACCTGGAGTTCTTTCCAGAATGTCTGCAAGCCATGACAACCAGATCCGAGATTCCATCCTGCGTTTGAACGAATGTGACCGCCGTCTGGAGGTGGCTCTCCAAGCTGGACTATGTTGGTTCTTCCCTGCAGCGTGTGAAGAGGTTGGTGACAGAGGATGTCAAAGGGGAGCTTCAGGAACTCAGGTTGGCCATCAAGATAGCCAGGAATGAGACTAGAAATATCAAAGATGCTTTGGTACGTGAAGGAATCATTGTGCATTCGTCTCATCCAATTCAGAGCAGTAAAAGTGAAGCTTTGAAGAGTAATGAAGTCGCACTGATCACACAAGAATGATGATAATTCATCGCCGATGGAAGTTATAAAATTCATACAATAAAATTCATACAATAAAATTTAAGAATTCAGATTGTTTGAGTCATCTTTAGTATTAAAAAGAAGTTTATATAGTGAAACTGGGGAATGTTTTGAAGACTTCAGATGTGTCAAGCCCATAGAGACATGCTAGTATGCCTATGTGTTACGTGCTTAATACTTTACGTTTTATTCCAGACTATTCACTGCTTGTCAGCCCCCAAAAAAAAAAAAATATATATTTTATGTTCTCAAGAATACGTATATCTATTAAATTTAAAAAAAATTGTTATTAAAAACATTTGTTAATTATTGTCATTTTGTCATCAGATGACCGATGGTGTAGTATATGCATAGAATTGACTTGAAATTTAATTTAAAATAAGTATTTTGTTAGGGGCAATTTTTTAGAACAATACATAAAATATACATTTTGTGTCTGAGAAGCAGTGAATGGTCTGGAATCAAAAGTAAAATTGAGTATGTTTTCAAGAATCACGATATACCTGCTACGGTTCCGTTAACAGTTCAAATGTTATCTCACTGAAGGCTATCACACACAAGATAAGTGCATGGAAGATTAAACTTTGTAAAATTATACAGTTGGAGGTCCCAAATAGTATAAAAAATAAATGTTTTGGAGCATCGTAAGCTTCCTGATCAGAAGGTAAGCACCCATTCGATACAAAGCAGGGGCAATACTCAGTTATTTATCATATTTGTATGTTGGGCTTTATTACAAAACATCAAAATATTTACACATTGCTCGAAAGCTTGACCACAAAATTGAAAGTCACATACATGATTGACATAGATTTGGTCACAGTTTGATACAATATAATATTGTCTATTTGAAGCCAGGGCCCCGTCTTATAAGTTTGCAAACTCCTATCTCTTATGTACGTAGTTGCAATGGATATTAATCGCAAATAAGTTGTGATTGATATGAACTCTTCATAAGACGGGGCCAAGAAGAGCGAACAAACACAAAACTCTATTACTAATGTATGTCTTTGACACGAGTCTGACTAATTTAAACTTCTCCTGTGTTTATGTTTATAACAAGATACTCCTAACATATCAAAATTTCATATATGATGCTCAGAAGTGTGATTTGAAACATAAATATATCTACCTCAGAAGCTATGCTTCAGGATTCAGCATTAATTGAACAGGTGGCTACACTGAGCTGAACACTGAAAAACATATGAACCCTCTACAACGAAAAATTACACCAGTAATACATGTACAAGTGATGATATGCAAATGTGAATTCTTTTGACATCCGACATAGTCATTTGAAATTTAAATCAGAAAAAGACCCAGTTGGCTGCTAGCTTCATTAAAGCCAGACTTGTCAAGTTGAAGCCAAGTGGGTCTTTTCTCATAATGCAACTTAGCGAAGGCCCAAAATAGCCAATACATAGTTTTTACTTTTGACAGGGCCTTGTACACATTCTCATCTTTAGAAATGCAATAAAGTTCGAGGCTATGAACATGTGACTGATAAAAGTTGTAACGACAGAAATACTGTCTGATCATGTTCACATTTAGGATATAGACAATTTCTGATAAGTCATTTAGGACAAGATTATTTCAAGTGTTATATAGATCAGGGCCCTGTATCCCCCCAAAATCTTTAATCAATAAGAAGTATCACTTTTCTATTAAAAAAAAAATTGATTACAGCAGGAATTTCAGTAGCTTACAGCAGTTGTTGTAACTTGTTATTGATAACAAGTTTTATAAAACAGGGCTCAGAAACTGGTTCTGGCATGTAAACAATTGAATTTTTAACACAAGGCACTAGCTGGCTAGTACAATAAGAATAAAATTGAATTTCAGTCATCAGAACTGATTATACAATTAACATATTGGATGAGAGAATTACCAGGGCCCTGTTGTACAAAACTTACCATTGATGGTAACTTTGCCATCAATGGTAGCTACCATGGAAACCTTAATTTTGATTGGCTGTTGAGCCATGTTACCATGGTAGTTGCCATTGATGGCAAAGTTACCATAAATGGTAAGTTTTATGCAACGGGCCCAGGTTACATACAACTTCTAGCAAACATTTTTTTTCAATAGCTCATGCAATTCACTTTTAAGGATTGTTGAACATTAGAACTGTCATGTCATTGCTAAGACCTGAATTGCTGTTATGTGAATAAACCTAGAACCATTTAATTAAAAACAGTTGTTTCTTGCTTCATTCCTTTAACTGCTTATTTTAGCGTTTGGTTTGAGCTTTCACATTTCATTCCTGTTTTTCTCTTGGTAGTAGACAACAGAATGCTCAAACTGTGTGTCTTCATTCTTTTGATTTTCTAATGACATAATTATCTCTAAAGTTCAGTTGGGATTTGACCGAGGTACTTTTCTAAGTTATGAATATGATAATCCTGTATAAAAACAGAGACAATCACAAATTTGAATACTGTTTTTGCCAAATTTACTTGACCTCATCCCAAATGAAAACTTGCCAAGCCTAGGTATCTGAAGAAAAATCTTAACCCTCCTGAAAATGCATAAATAGTTACTCAAGTCATGCTTACAGCCAGTGTTTGTTTGCCAAGTTTCACCAGAAAGTCAAGAAATTTCACCCATGAAACTTCTGCAGCTACCCCAGCACCCATTGTGAGCAGAAAATAATGAGAAACGTAAGTATTAGAAGAATGTGGAAGTGGAAGTATGTTCATATTCACAAGAAATATCACCTTATCATGGATCACCAAAAAGCTGGAAGAAAATTATCAATACTAAAACCTGCAACAAGCAAATTCTTTAGTAAGACAAGATAAATGCAAATATCATCTTTCCCGAAGAGAATCTTTACAGAGTAGAAATACACCCAAAGTAACATTGTAATGTTCTTCTTCAGTATTATGCCTCAGTCACACCTTTGCGTATTTGGCTTGCGTATTGCAGCGCATTTATGGCAAGCCGTTTTAACATTTATTCCTATTTCTTGATATTAAGAAATCAAGAAATGAATTCTTGATATCAAGAAATCAAATTCTTGATAACAAGAATGACCATTGCTTTACATCAGAAAATCATTTCTTGATATCAAGAAATAGGAATAAATGTTAAAAACGGCTTGCCGTAATACGCAGCAATGCGCAAGCCAAATACGCAAAGGTGTGACTGAGGCATAAGGTCACTGTGCAGGTTCAGTGACAAGCACCTGTTCAACATGGACTGCAAGACCATAAGTAAACGGACCTCCGGAGTTTGCAGCTTCTTGATATAAACGCGCAGAAGGTGACTTAGCTTGTTGGATGCCATTCAAGTTTGGAGTAACACAGACTTGGTAGTCAATGAATTAAATGTCAATGAGAACACCTCGGGCAGCCAACTCGTAGTCCTTTTCATGCTCCACTATAAATAGAATGTCTGATATAGTCTGTTCCACGGCCGACAGGTAGGCCAGATCACTGATTGGTCTGTAATCTTGGAGTGATGTTGGCGGGTACTTGAAATCTGGCCCAAAATTCACAGTGACCTGAAAAAAGATGATTAACAAAAATGTTTTTATCATGCGGAAAATTTAACTGCTAAATTTATCTCTTGATTTGAAAAAAAAGAAATACTTATAGCCAGCAGATCTATACAAAGTACTAAATGAAAGTACACTACACAAATATTGGTATACACTAAATTTGACATATTTTCAATTCAAGATCATTCTCTCCTTTCGACCAAAATCTAGCGCCAGTTAATTAAGGAATGTGATTATTCACCTGACGAAAATCCTGTAGATGGCCAGTGGCATGATATTAAATGAGCAAAGAAGTTATTTTCCCGCTAATGTATGCTATGTGAGGAGGACTGTATTCTGTATAGCTCTGTTTGTACTTGGTTAAAATTCATTGAGAAAATCTCACATTATTATGACGGACCTGATGACAGATTAGCTTGAGCTAAACAAGTTATCCCATAAAGTCTATTATAAAATGGGTTCAAGAAAGTAGCCAATGAGAAGCTTCAAAATGGATCACGTGTGCGTGCATTAATAATTGTTATTATATCCTGCATCAAAAATTTGTTGGCTTTTGATTGGTTGAGAGCTCGTCACATGACCAGAAATATTTGAACTATTTTTAGAAAGTACTATATGAGAGTACTATTTGGGAGTACTATTTGGGAGTTGAAAATTTTTTTTTTTTTTTTTTTTGAATTGAATTTTTTGTTTTTCTTCAAATCTTAATTTAATGAAAACAAAATATTCTAAATCTTTTTAGATAAAAATTGACATTTTTTTGTTCTAAATTTTTTTTGTCCCCAATTTTTTTTTTTTTTTTTTTTATAAAATAAATTTTTGATGCAGGATATAAAACAAATATACCATGCCTTCTATTCGAGGTACTGGTTAAAACTATAGGCCTCGGTGACTCCAAAAGTACCATTTGCTTCGGGGCTGTGCCCCTCATCAAATAGTACTATTGGAGTCACCTCTTGCGCATAGTTTTAACCAGAACCTCTCAAGACAGTGTATATTTGTATACCATATGCACGGGGATTGCATTGTGGTGATAACAACCATGCAAAAACGGTGCAACAAAAAGGCATAATGCACGCTGCGTGTAATTCAATGGATGTTTACGAGAAGTCGCACCATGCAATGCAGTTTGTTTACGAGACCACTGCTGCCGCGATCGTCTGTGCATGGAGTGCATTTTGGTGATCACAACCGTGGATGAAGGTTGCTGGGAGACATCTTATTGCCTTGCCAAGTACAATTGTCGACCCGTTTTATAAAACAAATAATACAAAGGTTTTCGTTTGTGACTTTATGGGGATGTAGCACTATTCGGGTATTCACAATGGCACATAATACACTCTGCTACGCCTAGTGAATACCCTCATGCGCTGCATCGACCATAACACACTCACACCTGTGTATTACTTGTATACTACTACTACTACTTATCACTGGTGCTTCCACAGATATCTCTTTTTACTTCTTACTTTTTACTTTACGCCAAAGCAGCTTGTCCTAATTTTGATTTGTTATGACGATGAACATAATTTTGCTAACATAAAAGATCATTTTCAGGATATCACTCTGGTGGGTATAGAGTACCGAAGTGCTACGCCATATTCGCTTGTTGTCCACATTATTGGTTCTAAACAACAATCCCTGTGCATGAGGTTCACCGCAAAATCATTCAAGCAATAGGCTGGAGCAGGGCAAATTCAGTGTTTGGTGCTGGTGTGATCACCAGACCATTGTTTAGCACAAATTTGTTTGGACCCAGCATCTTTGACAACTTGGCCAGTATGACATTACACCTCCATACTCTTATAGCAAACAAGATGAACTTACGATGCTCTGTTTATAGAGAGAGACTGCTGGATGATACGCCCCTTCATAAACATCCTCATAAGCAATCCCTTGGCTCAAGCCATTCTTGAAGAAGATAATCTGGAAAAACAAATAACACGAATATTGCTTTATTTCCAAGCAAATATACATAACTCCAACATCAAAAACAATATGTGGGACAATGGATAGCATTACACATTTGGTGATGGGAGCTAACAATAGCAATGCAGCTCAGCATGTTTATCATCATTACAAAACAGGCACTTTTCTAGACAATGTAACTAAATAAAGAATAATCCACTCAAGTTTTACAATCAACACAACAAAACAAAAAGGGCATTGTAGTCTAAGGTGGATTCACTGACTCATAAAATTCCCTTAATGATTTCAAATATATTATACATATCACAGGGCTGCACACTACCCTTTGTGGAAGGGGGTCCAGACTGAACTGTTTACAGTCTGTATGCATGAGCCCTATGTAAAAAATTCAACATTTTGAGGGTCTGGACTTAGATTTTTGGCGCCCATGTATCCCGGGCACCTGTTAGTGTTGAGCCCTGTATATCAGCCCAGCAAGTGAAGTTGTCTGTTTGGAGCCAGAAGGGTGTTAACTCAGAGTTAAGACCTTTCTGGATGTGAACATACTTGTACAAAGTGCATTCCACAAGGAGAAAATATAGTGAACTTTGACATGATGGATCGAACATCTCTAAACCTAAATGTTTGGTGTCAAAAAATGTTGCCATCACATAGAATTGCACCATGTCTTACTTTAAAAAGAGCTGCGACTGATCAGGAATGTTTGCAAGTCTTCCAGTTAATAGCAAATTTACAAATCCTAACTCTTTAGTACATAATCATGCTTTGTATTCCTTGGTCACAGTAGATGAATACGAATTTATAACGATCATCTTTATTGTATTCAATATTTCCTTGTTTTATACCTTTGTGCCTGTCGTAGGTACAAGAGCCTTCTCTGCTTCCGATGTCTGATCTTTCTCCTCAAAGTACAGATGACTCTTGAATTTAATCAGGGCCTGAAACAAAAGAAAATAGCAAAGAGAAAAAAGAATTATCCATTACTGTAAAACCAGAAAATTTCATGTACAAGGAATGTTCGAGAGTTTGAGAGTGGACCAGATTCATAACAGTTACATACTGCAAACTTAACAAATCACAATGGACACAACTGACCTTCTGTAGTAGTAGTCAAAAGGCCTACGAGATGCACGGGTGGCCTTCTGACAACTGTTACTAACAATAATGATAATAATGGTCATTTGAACTGAGCTATACACTAACAAGTACCACAGACGGTGCATACAATGTTTTTATTTAAAAAAACGTACAACAAAAAACCCAGCTCTGTGGAAAAGATGGGTCTTCAGCCGTTTCTTGAATGTTGACAGATTTTCCATTGTTCAAATTGAGTATGGTATATTATTCCAGATTTTAGAAGCAGTTACACTAAATCATTTATCGGCAGAGGAAAGAGTTGTTATGGGAATTTCGAGTCTAGAGGTGTCATTTATGAAAAGAAGATTATGTGTGGGTAAGTAAGGAACAATCATGTCGGTAAGGTAAGAGGGGGCAGTATTGTTGAGTAATTGAGGGGTTACCAGACCAACATTGTCGGTCATGTGGGCTGTCCCAAATTAGACCAAAAGCTTCAGTTTCTGATGTAAACGGTTGTTCCGCTGAGACTGCGTCTGGCTCCACCGACCGCCTCTATACAGAGACTGAAGTGCCTTGTACAGCATGTGGAGAGATTACACAATGCAGTTTGTGTGCGATTGCCATCTCATCGCGCTCAGTAGCTTCACAAAACCAAACAGATTAGCTAAAAGTAAGGCCTCACATTTTGATGCTTTACATTGATTATCAATGTTATTTTAAAAGAACATGTATATGAAATTGGACCTATTGTCTTTCTAATTATTGTTTTCTAAATCAAACCGTTAAAATTAAAGAAAAACCAGGGACAAACTATTCGCCAGTAAATCCCTTCATTGTGCATGTGACAAAGGCTACCGTCTGTGTATAGGAAAGGTTGACAACTGTCAATTTTATCAAAGTATTCCCCATACCAGATTTTTTTTCTGTCTATCCCTAACTTACCCTGTCCTTGTAGGTCGGAGGGATGATTGCATCCTTTTCTGTCTTCTCTGGAAGCTGAATGAAGAATCCTAACGTGTCGCCCTCCCCGTAGCCTTCGCTGTAGCGCTTGCCCCGGCTCTCGTGGAATTTGGTCCCCTTCCGGCTCCTCCAGGAATAGGAGAACTTGTCGTAGCCAAGAGGAGCTTGCAAGTTACCTAATGAATACATAAGTGTTCCAAATGCTGAAGTAAAGTATCTAGGGGTGTTTCACAAAGACCAAGATCGATTTAAGTTGGACTTGAACTATGGCAGGCTGTTCATGCCACTGTTTGCTCTCACCATTTACTGGCATTGGTCTCTCAAGGGGATGTACAAATCATGGTCACAAATCTACAGAATCTATATTTGTTGATAAGTTATTATTGAAGGAAAAAACATTATCTAAAGATCATAATTTCTAAGATTTTTTTCCCTCTAATTTTACATATGGTACAAGACTTTTTAAGGGCATAAATCGCCTGCCATAGTTCAAGTCCAACTTAAGTTTATCACCCCCTGAAGTGCCTTGTAGTAGTTTCAGTAAGGTAGCTTGGTGAAATGTAGTGGCATGAACAGATGCGTCCGGAACGCAAAATGCTTAATTGTTGAAAATCACAATTTTATCAAACAGAGGTAGAATCACATGGTTAGGATATGAAGCTGGTAAATGCATATACAATCTTGATGAGGCTTAATTTTAGCTAAACTTTCATTAAGATATGTCACAAACATCACTGACTATTATGCACTTTGCTAAAGCCGGGCTAATAATTGTCGAGTGACAGGAGTGTCACGTCTGACAGACACAAGCGCTATACAAGAACCCACTATTATTATCACTATTACTACGAGGAGGCGCGATGACTCAGTGGTAGAGTAGTTGTCTCATAACCTGGAGGTTCCGGGTTCAAAACCCAGTCAATGCGCTCATGCCCTTTGGTAAGGCATTAATCCTTATACCAAGTCCCTCAGAGAGGATTTTAAGCCGTCAGTCCCCTGGTTGTTTACCTATAAGCATTTACATGCTTTCTTAGCAGTCAGGTAAAACAATCATCGATCATAATTACTTGGCCATGTTATTAACTTGAAGATCATCACAAGTTCTTACCTAGTGGTTGAGACCATCCTAACCTTGTAGCACTGCCCTCAGGCATCTGATCTATGGTGACCTCAAAGTACCATGATCCTCTGCTGATACCATGGGTCGCCCTCGTCATACAGTAACCCCTGTCCCCGGTCACCAAGAGACGATCCTCAGAAATCTTCAACTGTGGGGCTGAAGAACAGAAACAAAAAGTCTGAAAATTATCAGCACCGAAAGGGATGTATTTGGTAGTGACTTTTTCTGATTCTGAATCACTGGCTAAATTTGTGAACATTTCATGCACAGGAATTTCTTGGCCCCGTCTTATAAAGATTTGCGATTAATGGCAAGTTCTATAATCAATCATATATTTACAATCTCTTATCTCCTAAGTACACAGTTGCTTCCAACAAATTCAAATCATTTGCGATTCTTTGTGAGATGATGCCATGGTTTTAAAGTATTCTTAAGTTGTACTCTGTATGGTCTTACCCCTATCATGAAGAGCTAAGAGCACATCCTTGCTGAGAGCCATCCGGTAAAGATGGGCTGGGATGGGCTTGCCTATCCATTGGTCCTCCTCAAAGGCACTGCTAGGGGCGTGGGGGTCAGACTCTGTCAGGACATACCGGTAACCATCCTTGTTGAACGGATGCTCTAATGGGTAGCCGTGGGCAGGCAGCTTTTGGGATGCAGGCACTTCACTGAAAACGGAAGTGGATATGAAGTTCAGACATTAAAGATAAAGTTGAGTTCTGGTCATGCGATTGCATTGTGAAAGAAACGTTGTGGAGTCGATCAGAAAAGGTTGATCATCTAGCATATAAGTATTGGTGTGTACTGCAAGGTTCTGGAATCATCAAAATGATAAGAAATTTGGCCCAGTCTTGGTAAAGTTACAAGCACTGTAAACAGAAAGATAAGATGTTTTGTGAAACAGGGCCCTGGTTATCTGACTAGCACAAGGCACAACAGTCGAACTTCTTATGACTGTAAGGCTTATCCCATCCTCATCATCTTAAGCATCGTTCACATATACACCACACAAAATTACAAACAAACACGTCTCAACAGCACATGATGAATCATACCTTCTTCTTCTCTTACTTTACATATGGAGTTATTAGTAGAAAATGCAGAGCATTACATAAGGCATGTTGGTCATAAGACTGAAGGTTAATCCTGGTGAGGGACAACACACATTATATTGGATTAACACCTGAATGGTGTCTAATTCCTGATGAGAGCCTACTACTATGCGTTTTTAAGCATTGTTCACATATAAACACAAAATTACACACAAATACATCTCAAAGGCACGTAAAGAGTCATACCGTAGAGGTGTCGTGGTCAAGTGGATATGTCACCGGACTGTGGATCACAATGTCCGCGGTTTGAGTCCCGCCGCAGCACTAATGTCCTTTGGCAAGACATTAATCTACATTTGCCACACTCGACCCAGGTGAGGTAAATGGGTACCTGGCAGGAATGAATTCCTTGAAAAGCTAGAGCGCCGTAATGGCATCAATGCTAAAGCAGGGGTAATCATTTCCAAAGTTCTTTGGAAGCGCATAGAGACGTTACAATGTGATATGTGCTATACAAGAACCTAATATTGTTATTATTAATATTACCTTCTTGTTCTTTTACTTGATGTAACTCCCTGATTGCTATCAAATCCTTTCCTCTTAGCGCTCCTGCTTATCCTCTGTGATGACACCAGATTGGAGTTACCTGAAAGCAATGCAGGACAAGAGATGGTGTTCTTAAAGATAAAGTTGAGTTCTGGTCATGCGATTGCATTGCGAAAGAAATGGTGTGGAATCGATCAGAAAAATTTGATCATGTAGCATATAAGTATTGGTGTGTACTACAAGGTTCTGGAATCATCAAATTTGGCCCAGTCTTGGTAAAAGCAACAAGCACTGTACACAGAAAGATGTATATGGGACTACACAAACATGTGGCATAAAAATGTGGTCCTCATTTTTAAGCTGTTACATGTCATATTTAGAATATGAAGGCATTTGAAGAGCCATACATTTCAGGGAATGTTTTTTCTCTGATGTTCTTCCACACTTGCATAATAACAATGAAAATGCTCACAAATTATTTTTCACCTCTCCCCAGAACTCAACCTTCTCTTAAAGACTATGTTATACAGCGGAACCTCATTAAAACAAACTCCTCTGAACCAGGGAAATTACCTTTTTTAGCAAGGCTAAGACATAATAAAATACCACGAAGCATACTACCTTGTTTTAGTTAGTTTGATAAAACAGCGTTCTATATAATTAGGTGCCACTGTAAATGTGTTTCACTACAATTCTAAATTAATCACGTCATTAATTAAAACTATGTGAAAATGACCGTGTACACATATAGTTATAGAAAGCTTTAAAAAACACAATAATTTAAAAGTGCAATTTCAATTTGTTACATATGACATTAAAAGTGCTATTTACTAGCATAAAAGGTAACAGTTTTCAGAAACGGCCATAGTTGATTCTGACAAGGCAAAATATCTTTTAAAAGAAAAAGTAAAATTCTTCAATTAAAATTGAATTAAATTCAATTGAATTCTTCAGTTATGCACATTCTCTGTGACATGGCTCTGTGACCTGAGTCATTGCTCTGGAAATCATCTTCTATTTGTTCATTTCAATGGAATAAAATGAAATTACAAGTCTACCTGCAAAAACTTTTAAAAGAAGGTCAAGCTCAGGTAAAATTGTAAAATTCATTGTGAGCTTCCTCATTCCTTTCATTTCCTATATGAAAGAATCATTGTATTAGCAATGTCTTGTAAAGAGGACTGCTCTTGAAAAGCCCTTATATTCCTAACATGACCTTAAAACTTTGGAGAACAAAATTTACGTCATATGTATTGAAGTCCCATATATGCATCTGTGTGCAATGATTTTCACTGTATGCACTTTCAAAAGCTTACAATACAAGTTATATATTTCATACATATTTCATAATGAACCTTCCTAATAACTTCTATACAATTTCTCACAATGTATTTTAACACGATTAGTACTACACTACATGTTTATCTATCGCTACAGAGATGATAAACCCTGGAACTTGAGATAACTCTTTTATATTTGGTCAAGTGTTCCGCCTTCTTTCTTTTTTTCTCACCATTGAGAGAGCTTGAGAGAGATGAGCTGAGTTTCTGAGAGCTGTCTAGTTTAAGGCTGCTTCCTAACTTTGATTCAGAGTTTGGCGTTATCTTGGAAAGATCCTACAAAGAGAATAACAAATAATAAGGATTTTTTTTAGGTTGGAGGATCTTACTCCCCTACCAAAAAAAAAAAAATCATGATAAATGAACAAAAATCAGCACAAAACAGAAAACTGGGGGGTGTCTCACAAAGCCTTTTTTCAATGACAAATGACAAAAATCAGTGACAAATCTGCTGATAACCAATCAGAAGCAAGGATTTCAGTAGCTTGTAACAAAAGCTGTCATTTGTCACTGACGACAAGTTTTTGTGAAACACCCCCCTGATTACCTCAATTCAGTATAGGTTTATTTGCTCCATGAAGACCTCCAACTCATCACGAAAACATGAATATTCAAAGATGTATTTGCATATTCATGATACCATTGTGGAACTTCAAAATGCAACAGATAATAAAACCTGTAAAAGCTGAAGTTCTAAATCTTACTGCACTTCGTAAAACCTGACAACCAGATTTTGCAAAAAAAATGCAATAGATTCGAATACAGAATGTCAAAAATCTAAAGTGGATGCGTATGCAAATCTTTAAAGCCCCACTGTACTACTTGTAGCTACTTGCTCCCTCTATATAGAAAACAATGCCTAAGCGGTGCCCGTTGGTCCAACATGATCCTCTTTTTCTTATGTTGATTGAGAGCTGAGTAGATCAGATAACCACCAGTCAGTGACCACACTAATCCTTCTAATCCCTCGTGGCCAAACTAGTGCAGAGGGGCTTTAAGACACCTCGGCGCATGCACCAACAATATATGTTAACTCTGCACAATTCAGTGCAGTTGGTTATGACAATTAACAACAATTTCTATCAACATAAAGGATGACATAGTTTCTCTGACCTGATCAAGTAGTCCAAAGATGGGGAACTCTGCATCGGATGCTGCAGGGTCATCTGGCTTCTCCTTGCAGACAAAGACATCATCATCTTTCATCTGTCATATTACATTGAGGGAAAAAAGAAAGATAAATATTAAAGCAAGTTTCAAATGAAAAAAGCCTAAAGCCACAGCAGTAAATCCTTAAAGATTAAGTTGAGTTCTCGTCATGCGATTGCATTGTGAAAGAAAAGTTGTAGATTAGATCAGAAAAGGTTGATCATCTTGCATATAAGTATTGGTGTGTACTGCAAGGTTCTGGAATCATCAAAATGATAAGAAATTTGGCCCAGTCTTGGTAAAGTTACAAGCACTGTACACAGAAAGATGTATATGGGACTACACGAACATGTGGCATAAAAATCTGTCCCGATTTTTATGACGTTACATGCCATATTTAGAATATTAAGGCATTTGAAGAGCCATGCTTTTCAGGGAACATTTTTTCTCTGATGCTCTTCCACACTTGCGTAATACAATGAAAACGCTCACAAATTATTTTTCACCTCTTCCCAGAACTCAACCTTCTCTTTAAGTTAACATGACAAATACCTGGGCCGGCATTCAATTCCATATTTATAGTATATATTAGTATTTGTATTTGGCTTAGGTAAAATAGTTACCATAGCTTTGACGATGGTGCCATGCCACGTGATGGTGGTGCGTCGAGGCATGGGTGTGAGTTGTTCCCAGTGTGTATCAATGAATGGAATCAGGTCAGTCTCTTTAGAGAACATGGTCTTTGGTGGATCCTGTGTCTTGTGCTGGGCCTGGAGATTGGCAAGGGCACACTGGCAAAGCTCCTTGAAGTCTGTCAATATAATTCAATTCAATTCAAATGAACATTTATTTTCTTCCATTCAATTTGGCAACATATTTGACATCTGTTCAACAATACAATTTATACTAAGGAACATAAATATAATTTAAGAACTTGTATTACAAGGAAGAAGGCGTGAATCCCAGTAAGCAAAGCTTGTAATGGGTACGCCCGAATACACAACTACGTAATTAAGTAATATTGACTGCCGTCAGGGCAATACGACATATATCGTCCGAACCGAAGGTGAGGGTGATATATGACAAGTCGTATTGCCCTGAATTAGGCAGTCAATATTACTATTATTAACCACATCAGACATCTACAGCAAATAAGAAACTCTTACTATCTTACACTCTTAAATTATGTAAAAAACAATAGCCTACACTGCACAGGGTTTCCTAGCATGAAAAGTTGCAAAAACATCGTCAAACCAGCACTGTGCTTATACTATAGTGCTTGACGAAATTTTTGATACACTGCAAACAGTGCGCCTTGGGTGTGATTATTACGTCACAATAGAGTGCACGCAAAGTGCGTGGTTCTCATATGCCTAATAAATGCGCAAAGAAAATTACAAAAACCCAGATGTTGGCTTTACATTATTGCCCACTAGTTTAACACGCATTTTGCCATTGACTTTCCAGAATGGGCAATAATATTTGTTCATTGGTTTACTGTGTAATAATATTGACCGGCAAATTACACACAAAATCCCATCGACTTTTCTGAGCAGTCAATTTTTTTTTTTCGCGCGTAGTTTTGTTGGCTTATCAATTAAATTTAGAGGGCAATACAATTTAAAAATTGCACTGCTCAGATGTCTGATACGGTTAATAATATACATTATAAATAGAAGAGAGGAAGAAAGGGATAGGCAAGGAGGAGGAGAGGATAGAGAGCTTGGAGAAAGAGAAAAGAAAAGAAGAAGAAGAGGACTGCAACATAGTAGCAATGGAGTGTATGGCATGCACAAACAACATAATGGCAAGATATAGGTGAAGGGTAAAATGTGGAAATATTTGACTGCATTTTTATAAGATAATACTGGATCATACAAATGAAAGCAGAAAGCTCTTCAGAAATTGTAGATACAAGGAGTCTAAGCTGAGAAATGATTTCAATGCAGGAGAAACCCATAAGAATACAAAGCAATCAAGTGTCATATTTCAAATTCTTTAAATGGATTTTTGTTATTGCTCTAGCAAGTTTTTTTTCATTGGACTCATATGTAATCAACTAAATGTTAAATTTCAAATTAAGTTTTACAACACAATGTAGGTGGCTCACAAAAATATTACTTGTCTACAGGGCACCAAGTACATCACTTATGATCTGTAACAAAATTAGGGATTCTTCAATGAGATCAATCTTAGCCACTGACGTTGTTCTTGAAATCAGTCTTAGAACTGATTATGTCCACGAAATCAACTTGTCAGACTAATTTTGCAAAATAAATGGTAGATTTTGATAAAGAACTACAAGTTCCACTTGGCACCCCATAATCAGCAGCAATGTGTTTTTATTGCTTTTGTTTGGGGATTACTTACTTGCCACTTTCCTGCTGAAAGTCTCCAGTTTGCTGACATTGCAGTTCTTACAGCAGAATGTGTAGGTGGTCATGTATGGAAGAGTATTTCTGCGGAGCATTTGAAGAGACGGAAGGAATAAGAAACTTAAATACTATCTAACATAAATGAATACTGAGGAATAATTCGTGGGTAAAACTGGTCAAACGAAAGAGAGAGAGAGAGAGAAGCCAAAGACGAAAGCTCAAGATGAAAAATAACCCCTTTGCTTACAATGTAATATTATAATCATTCTGGGGATTAACCCTGACAAGCATCTTTTGCTTTGTTTTCCCCATCCACATACATGTACTAGTTTACAACCTTCACTCATTATTTTCCCCCTTTTGTCAATTATTTGTATTTTTGTATGTCTGTTTCTTGCTGTATTCCTTTGTATTTTATGAAATGTGCATTACTTTGTAATTTACATTTGTTTTTTTTAAGTAAATAAATAAATAAATAATTTAATTAATTAATAAAATATATCACATGAGGAAGAGTCTTCCGAAGAGATCTCCAGAAAAGCAATGACAAGCTACCTGAAAGAAACTTACTCCTAAGAATAATTGCAACTTATTGTTCAGCAAGTTCCTGTGAATAGTTTGTTTTGTACTTGATAAAAATGGAAGACATAATAATTTATGTGGCAAAATAAAATGAACATGAACTTAAAAAGTTGAAGAAGATGGCACACTTACACAACATTAACAGTCTTAATGCATGCCTTGTGGAACCATTTGAAGCACTGGTTGCATTGCAGTTCCACATCTTCATAGTTTCTCCCTTCTCCACTGCAGACAAAGAACAGTTTGGAGAGGAAAAAAAATACTTGAAGTTCAAAGAAAGAAATACAGCTCAACAGGGTCCCCAGCATTTCATGAAAAGGACATTACCTGAGTTTCCTTTTTTGTTTTTTCCCTGAAGGAGTTTCAAAATAGCAGGATGATTAAAGGAGGCATTTTACATTTAAACAAGCCTCCATAGCTCACCATTCATTGGATACACTGTTCAGGCACATGAAGAGAATGACTACTTTACTTTGGGTCAATAAAATCCCCTCATTTTTCCATTATTTGAGTGATTTTTCTTCCTTTCTTAAATTCCCTGACTTTGAAAAAAAAGGGAACTCATTTTCCCTGTTTTCCCTAAATTCTAAGATAGTTGGGAACTGGTCTCATAACTGGGAGGTCAGGGTTCTAAACTAAGTCGATGTGATAGTGCCCTTTGGTAAGGCATTGATCCTCATTACCAAGTCTCTCAGAGAAGACTTAAAGCCGTAGGTTCCCTGGATGCTTTCTTAGCAGTTAGGTACTCTGACTTACCAATAGCAATCTCCAGAGGGCTCCAGCTTCTCAGTGTCTGTCTTATCCCCACTGTCTTGAGATGAGACTGTGACATTATCCGAGATGTTCTCCTTGTTCTCCACCTCCATCATCACATCTTCCACCATAGATGCTGCCTCCTGCATAGACTCCTGCACCAGTGTCGGCTCCTCCTGCTCCAGTGTCGGCTCCTCCTCGGTCGTCGTGGTTGTTTCCAGGATGCTTGTTTCCACCGTCTCCTGGACATGAATGTGAGCAAAAAAAGAAGAGTGGTGCAATTTCAAGAGTATTTGTGACTGAATTGAGAGAGACAGTGGAGCTGGGCATAGAGACAATTATATATCGCATATATATACAGTCGAACCTGTCTATAGCGACCACCCAAGGGAAACACAAAAAGTGGTCTTTGTAGACAGGTGGTCTTTGTAGACAGGTTCCTTTAGTACATGTTTCAATGAGAAATCATTTTCAAGGGAAACAAAAAATGTGGTCTTTGTAGACAGGTGGTCACTAAAGCAGGTTTGACTGTATATATATGAAAATTCTCAGCATCTGACTGGTGGAATCTGCAGGCATGAAATTCGCTACTACAGAATACAAGGAAGAATAGTGAAAATATTGACCAGGCATAGTTCTACCTGTACGTACAATGCAAGAATGCAAGGATTGTGCATGAAGTTAACAATGAATAAACGCAGTGAGACATAGGCCCGTTTCGAGTAATCGTTTAATCGACTACCCGCCCGGTAAAGCCAGTAGTCGAATAATGAACTTGATAACCGACTACTCGATGACTCATTGGGAACCCAAGAACATCGCCTAAAAAGAGTCTAAATGGATAGAAATCTGTCACAATAATTCTACTTTCTAAGACATTGTCAAGGAAGTTTTAATAAATCAAATTCCTACCAAACCTTAACTTAGAAGCAAACAACTAGCGGGCTGGCTCAAACCAAATTGTTGACGTACGTGCAGTGAATACAAATGTGTATTGCCCCACGTGTGATAATTCATGTAGTGAGCCTGTGGTGAGGTGAAGAAATACGTGACGATCGATGAAGAAAAAAAAAATTCTAGCGATAATTTGTATGTAAATACCTGTCACGAACCTACAAATATGCAATATTTTATTTGTTGAACTATTATTATTGTAATATTTCTGGTTGATTGATGATTTTGACTATCGTGAAGATGGATGTTTGTCGATTATAAATATGTGTCTGGTGGTTGGCTTTGGGAATTTGAGTGCATTTCATATTTTGAGTGTGTGTACGTATGTGTGTTGGCTACATGATACATAAGTGTAACAATTTCGGACAAATTTTACAATGTAAATAATGAAATAAATATATATTATAGTATTTTAATTTATTTTTTTCTGGAAAATTACGATCTTTTTTATTTACCATATTAAAAATAAATATTTATAAGAACAGTAATCGAACGAGCCTGAGCGGCAATATTGAATTTACCCATATATACCAACGAATTTCAAGTAAGTAATTCGTTGATATATACGTCCGTTATCACTGACCGTTATACATACAGTACATCGGTACTGTACGTACGGTAAATTCAATGGCAGTGAATTTTAACATATTTTGACAAACAACACTCGACAAATCTTTGAAAATAATCATTTATTGTCAAATTGAAAACAGGAATCTTGTAGGCCTACAATTGCAGATAAAACACGCATAAAGACGGAAATATGAATGTAAGTACTTCTTTTCTTCACAAATAGTTACCTTTAAAGCAGGTTTTATGTGAAATTAGTGCTGGGCTTGAAGCAGTGTTTTTCTTCAGTAGTGGTGGGGGCAAATCCCCCGTGCTGGACAGGCTAGCCCAGCGCCGCCCACCGTAGCTATAACGCTGATAATAGTCTATATCAGCTTACACCTATATTACCGACTAGTCGATTAATCGTCCAAAAAAATCACCGTGTAGTCGACTACCAAAAAGGGGTTTTCAAAACAGGCCTAGTGAGACATGCGCATTACTCTTAGACGGGTAAATTTCCTTAAAAATAAATATATTTTGTTTAAATATTTCTTTTTGAGAATTGACATGGAAGGATGTCATCATGTGGTATATAAAATAGTGCTGTGATCAAACGTTTAACCGTCCGGTATCCGACCATCCATGGCACTATCCGTTTTGAATGTGACGGTTTCGTTTACCCGATTTTTTTTTTTTTTTTTTTTTTTTAGTGTAAAATTTCGGACAAATTTTAAAATATAAATAATAGAATAAATATATCTTCCAGTATTTTAATTTATTTATTCCGGAAAATTACGAAAAAAAATTTAACTTATTGAAAATAAACATTTATAAGAACAGTAATGGAACGAGCCTGAGCTGCTATCTCTGTGTATTATAACATGTACATTGGTACATTCAATATGGCAGCCTTCATGAATCGCAACTTTAGACAACAACACTTGGCAAATCTTTAAAAATAATCAGTTTATGTCAAATTGAAATCATGATTCTTGTACAATTGCAAATAAAACACAAGTAAAGACGGAAATATGAATGTAAGTAATATTTTTCTTGACGAATAGTTACGTTTTTATGTGAAAATAGTGCCGGTCGAAAGCAGTGTTTTTCATCAGAAGTGGTGGGCGAAAATCCCCCGCGCTGGTCGGGCCCGCGCCGCCCAGTGCCGACCACTATTCTTACAATCAGCGGCGACCTTGGCAAAAGTGAGTAATTTTCGTTTAACCGAAAACCGTCCGGTTTTGACTAGCGGTTAAACGGAATTGGAAATATCCGTGATGTTACAACACTAATATAAAACAAACATATTGACTGCTAGTTTTGGGGTTATGGTTAAAACTATAGCTCCTCTGTGATCTGAAAAGACTGCACTATGCCCCTTCGTCTTGGGGTGCAATTACAGTTTCAAGATTACCTTGGGCAATAGTTTTGACCGTGCCCCTCCAAGCAGTCAATATTTATATATTAACTGACTCCAAAGTGCACAATTTTTCAAAGAGTTGCATTGAAATATCAATTTTTTTTTGGATAAATAGGTATGCATCATGGTCATTCAGGGTTTCTCTAAAATTCCTATACACAATTATTGCTATCGCCACTACAGTATTTAGCCGTAGAGGGCAGCACTTGTCATGGGTATATATATGTGGCAAAGACACTTTCGAGTCCCATACAAATACAATTGGTCGAGAATTGGAGTCCAATAGAAATGATAGTTTCAGGGCGAATAAAATATAAACAACAGATTATGATGGTGCTTACATAAATCTTATGAAATCATTAGGGGAGTTCATGAAAGCTGAACAATATTTTAGGAAAATCAGGAATTTTTTGACACTAAGGCTGTGCATAACCGTGTAATGAGGTACTCGAGTACACTCCCAGTCTTGCCCGGGAATACTCGAATACTTGAATACTTGGACGCCATGTTTTTTTTTTTTAATATTTAAAAATAAAACTTAATACCTAGTTAGCCCTTATTTTTTGTGAATTTACTCACACAAATAAGCCTGAGTCGGTACAGTCCCGACTGTTTTTTCGAAGCGGACGCTCCGATAAAAATAATACAAATAGATCTAGTCTAGATCTAGAATCTATCAGCATGTTTCCAGAGAAAAAAGTATGTCACCGAAGAAAAGGATTATGTTGGAATGCGGACTTTGGACTTGCGCGCCCCTGTCAATCACCGAAGAAAAGGATTAAGTCGGAATGCGGACTTTGGACTTGCGCGCCCCTGTCAATCACCGAAGAAAAGGATTATGTTGGAATGCGGACTTTGGACTCGTGCAGCCATTGTTACCGAAGAAAATGATTATGTCGCAATGCGGACTTTGGACTAGGGCAGACATTGTCACCGAAGAAAAGGATTATGTTGCAAAGCGGACTTTGGACTCGCGCAGCCATTGCTACCGAAGAAAAGGATTATGTCGCAATGCGGCCTTTGGACTCGCGCAGCCATTGTTACCGAAGGGAATTATGTCAGCGCTTTGGAGGCCTAGCTACCTTGCTCAGAAAAGATCTCCGGCGTAATAAATCGACACTTTTTATTAAATCTCTTCCCTTCAAATTAGGAAGGTAGGTTAGCTTTAAATAGTATTCTTTATTCGCATTATGTCGAGACACAGAGATGGTTGTAAAACCACTGAAAAATAGCAACAAAAAAAAAAAAAAAATGGCGGCCGAGTATTCGAGTACGAGAAATCGTACTCGAGTAGCTGTCAACAGTGCAAGTATTCGAGTATTCGACTACTCGTCGAATTGATCAATAAATCTAGTGTCAGTACCTTTGTGATTTATTATGACTGATTGATTTAGCACCCACATTTCTACGTAAAATAATAAACTCACAATGAATTTTAATGATGAAAAAATGTAGAGCCCATTTAAAACTTGCTGTGTTAAAAAATATAAATATACTGGAAAAAAGGATGATCTATGATTCTATGATTGATATCGGTAATAACAACCAACCTGAACCGGAATAGCCTCGCTCTCTGTCACCTCCATTGGTTCTTCTGGGGCTTCATCCTTATCACTTGCATCTTCTTCAGCTACTGGCGGTGCTGGTGGTGCTACTACTGCTGGTACTGCTTCTTCACTTGGTTCCTTTGGTTGGTCAGATGGTACAATCCCTTGGTCTTCCTTCTCATCTTCCTTAGGAGCTACTTCCTCAGGTTTCTTCTCAGTCTCTGGCTTCACCTCAGCCTCTGGTGCTGGCTTCACCTCAGCCTCTGGCTTCACCTCAGTCTCTGGCTTCACCTCAATCTCAGGCTTCACCTCAGTCTCCGTCTCCATCGCTTCACTCTCGGCTGGGGCTGCTGCCGGCTCCTTATCACCATCTGGCTCCTCTTTTCTGTCCTCCGTTGGAGTTGGTTGTTTTGGTGGTGCACTTGGTGCTTCCAGCACCGGGTCACTAACAAGCAACAAAAAACAGAAGATTGATTTGATTTCTTGTGCAGCAAGGGGGTACTGTCTGTGTATCAGGTAGGTTGACATTATGCCAAATCTGTTTTGTTAAATAATTCCTTATACCAGATGATTAGACTTGGAGTATTTCCGTCTAAAATAATCTTAACTGTATTTTAAAAATATTTTTACTTATTTCTGTTTTTTCTGCTTTCATTTAATGCCCATGGCCATGACACACCGGGGAATATTTTTGATCTCGCTAATAATATACGATCAAACCCTTATAAATATATATGTATTTAATAGGGGAAAAAGACAAAAAGATTTTCCTTTCTTAGCCATCAACCCAACACATAGAAAAGTAGCTTACATTTACGCGCATGCACTTTACGTTCGGCCGGTCTCAGCCATATTTGGGCACGCTGCAACAAGAAGGGCCCTTCTGATTGGCTATCGCTGACTGCCATTCGCTCAACGTTATAACATATTAGTATAATAGTAGGGTGTCTGATCGGGCACCCGATGTTGTGTGCTAAAATTCTTCCCATAGAGATTGCACGCATCCCTATGCGGTCTGCGTGCATTGCGCGATCATGCAAAATTGGTCAAAGTTTTTTTTTTATTTTTAATTCAAACCATTATTCTTTGTGATCCTGAACGTGATACTCAATAAATGAGGTGTCATATGAAAGAGCAGGTGAATCCCCATATTTCCAAAGGGGCGTCATCTCGGAATTCTAAAAATATCTTGGTCATAACAGCGATTTAAACATTGTGCCCTAGCTAACTCCGAGGTTTGCTAACTCCGAGGTTTGCCACTTTTGAGATATGACGCCCCGATCGATAAGTAGTCCCAGTCCTAAGGAATATATCTATGCGCTTATTTTTTCGCTAGCCCCCAGGGATCACAAACAATTACAGTTTGAAAATACCCTTCCCACATTTTTCGGATCAGCTAAGCAAGGAGGCGTGAGCTCCGCGCCGGCTGAACCCATGGTGATAGCGCGTAAAATCTGCACATGAATAAACATCGGACCGCGTGTATACAAACCCGGAAGTGGATGCCCATTGAAGATAATAGATTGCCGATCGTGTTGAGTTGCGCATGCAGTTCAGCAACACGCGTACGCTTGCAAGCATACGCGTGCGCTTGCATATTGCGAAATTTAGCTGTTATGCTAAATTTAGCAAAACAACATAACTCTGCGTGTACGTCTTTTTCGTCGATCCTTACAAAAATTGCATGAATATTTCTATTTGCTGAAGGGGCTGTATCTTTTGATAGAAACATCGGTGAGTCTTGAAATTTTAAATGTATTATTCTTAGTGAATGATTTTTTCAATTATCCAACCATAATGGTGAAAAACGATCCAAAAGGGAAAATTGAAAATTGACACCCTAGTATTAGCGCGAGGAGAAAGCTTGCAATTGTCTGTTTGATCTGATTTCAAAATCATAATATTACAATCAAACCTCGATTTTGTAAGCATCTTTAGAAAGTTAAGTTATTATTATTCAAGTTTAAGCCTTACTTAAGTTGGATAAATTCTCATTTTCATCATATTTAAGGTACAAACTTGCAAGTTGTTCTGAAATGTTTATTGATTTTTCTTTTGTATGTGTGTACCTATGCTTAGTGTATGTCAGTTATGTGTGAAGTGCGTCACCTGTATATAAAGCATGACATGTTAGTGTGTTTGGTACGATTTTGTATGTTCAATCGATCAACACCATTCAACTTAGACCGAATTTCAAGTTCTAGCCTCTGATTTTCTCTCTCTTTAGAGACAGAAGCCGACCATAGGCGCGGTGGCATTCGGCAATCTTACCAAACTTTTGACTGCACTTTATTCGATGCATTTATTTTTGAAAATTAGGCCTAGGCTAATATAATTCGGTTCCACTTACCAGATTGACTGAATGATGCGTTTAAGGGTTTTTTTTCCTGATTTTCTTCGTCGAAATTGAACTCGTCTTCATGTTGAAATTTTTGCAGCGCATGCGCAGTAACAGTTTCAACACGGAGCCGAGTTCAATTTCGACGATGAAAATCGGGAAAAAAAGACCCTTCAGTCAATCTGGTAAGTGAAACCGAATTGTATTAGCCTAGGCCTAATTTTCAAAAATAAATGCATCGAATATGAATCTGCTAAAGTGACATTTTAGTCCAAAGTTTGGTGGCTAGTTTGGTGGCCAGATCCGTGCCACCGAGTTTGCACAGGAGCGCCTATGGTCGGCTTCCGTCTCTAAAGAGAGGAGCCGACCCTACCCAAATCAGAGGCTAACGAACGAAAGAGACAGAAATTTTCCGTCTACATTCAACTCTCTCACTTTAAAGGCCAGGTTCATTGATTTTGAAATCGACTGAATTTGGTATCATTGTAATCAGAACATTACACTGAGTAAAACTATCACATTTGTGTAACTTGTAAATTCGTGCGAAAATTATAAAAGTCGATTAAACTTGACGAAATATCACCCCACTCGAGACCCCGAAAACATCGTAAGTCAGGTGATTTTTGAGTGACGTAGCACAATGAACAATTAATACAATGGGCCGCTCAGCTGATCGGTGCGCGATGCAGTTTGTGTGCAATTCACATGTATTGCATTGACTCTTGAGGACCGTACCCATTCTTACCCAACGTTGTTTACCTTCATCAAAGTCACCCTGAAAATATCGATATGGACGAAAACATACTTGATTTGAGTTTTGAGGAGATTGAAGAAGGAAGTACCTCGGACAACGACAACGACAATGGAGATTTGGGAGATCTAGACCTAGAAGAAGATCTGGAAGATTTTGCCGAAGTCGATGGACAAGCACAAGCTGTCGGGGCAGCCGCAGTCGTAGACCGAAAGCTTCAGTCTCTGATATCGACGGTTGTTCCACTGAGATTGCATCTGGCTCCTCTGACCGCCTCTATACATAGACTGAAGTACGGCGTATGGGGTAGTGTGCGGAACGAATGGTTCGGTTCGGCCGGACCGAGATGAATGAGATATGCAACGAGTTTTTCACTTTTTACGTCTTCACATATTCATTTTGGCTGCAATATTACACTGAGTATTATAACAAATAATAAATAACCCGGAAATATATACTTGACTTACGATAGCTTGCTCATTTAGATCCTAAATTAATGATTAATCCGAGAAAGTCTTGTAGCCAACATGATTTGTTGTCAGCCATCTTGGTTTGAGTTGATGAATATTCATTTTTTCTTTTCGAACGTCCAATAGCTACATGAGTCAGCCCGGCTTGAGCCGGTGATGTTTGAATATTCATAAGTCCAATATCAAACACGTGCTCTGATTGGCCATTGGGCTTGTTTTGGTCGGTTGACCCGAAATATATCGGCGGGTCATGTCATAGATTACCAGTTCGAATGCCGTTTCATGGTTCTGAGATAAACAATTGGATAATTCATATACGTAAGTCCGTAAATTTCGCATTTAGAAATAGGTAATAAAACTTATACAACTGTACATAGGAGAAAAAAATACAAATTTGATTTCTATCTGATTTATAAATCAGAAAATTAGATCTAAATAAGGAAAATCGTGGGAGAAAGTTTCGGGGTAACAGGTGCTGCACAATCGGCTCAATCTCTCCCCCCGTTGCGAGCCGTATTGGTTACCGTCTGTGTATGGGGAATGTCAACAAATGTCAGTTTTATTAAAGAATGACCCATACCAGACGGTTATTTCTGTCTACCGCAGTCGCTGCGTATCTACATGAGCCCGCATATCACAGCCATGCCAGCCGGCCCGGCGCTTGATCGAGCTAGCTGTGAATCGCGAACCGGACTGATCTAAGTCTTCTCTCGACTTCCACTTTCCCCATTTATCTATCAAAAATCTAAACTAATCGGCCTAATCAGACATTTTCGTAATGAATATTTGGACAATTATATGTAAACTTGTCGCATATTTTGCCCCAGAAGAGTCGTTAGTTCAGCATGCAAAATGTCTTAGGCACTCCCAGATCCGACACATACACGCTGAGCTGCCCTCAGAATATGTGATTATTTTCCCGATTTTTATGGTCAAATGTGACGGTAAATAACATAAAAATCGAATACACATTTGTAGAAAGTATTATTTATTCAGTGTATCTCATTCAAAGTGCCTAAAATAAAGGAAATATCACAACTGGCGGTAAATATACAAACAACGTTAACCCATATCTAAAAATTGCAATGGGTATCCAACATTGTCCCGAATGTGTGATTGCAGGTTGTTCATAATGTGACGTCATTTTATCGCATGTAAATAACGCCGTCATTTCACTTTGTGAGTGGGTTTTGGAAAGGGTATCAAAATTGCAATTAATTTATTCCTCACAATAGTGAGGGCTTTAAAAGTACTTTAGTCATTTTGTTAATGTTCTCAGCAATCTGTAGAGGTGTGATTTGCCTTTTTTCCAAATTTCAATGAACCTGGCCTTTAAGTTTAAAAAAACTAAAGTCTAAAGTCAATACTGCTCGAGCAGTCAGCCAATGCCATGGCAATGGGAGTGTGTTAATTCTGTTAATTACCTGTAGGCTGTACGGCGCTCAGGCCTCAGCTCAGTCGTCAGTGAGTAAAGTTAACGTGCCCAATACGCATTAGCATTGACCACTGCACTACGTGTTACTGGTGTGCAAACAACCCTAAAAATAAAATTTAATCACAAACAGCACAACCTCACACAAACTTACACAAGTCGGACTGAGCCTGACATTAGACACGACATTCTTAGCTTAGATATCAACTTAATTGGGTATTATACGTGTTTGAATTCCGTTATAGAGACGTTTATATTACGAATATTATCAAATTATTCAAATAACTTGAAGCCTATAAATACAAAAACAATGTTTTAGAAGAAGAGAATAAAATTACGAACCTGTCTTTGTTTTCCGCCATCACAATTCACATTCAAGCGAGCGTAGCCTCTTTTGGAAGTTTTTCCGTTATTTAAATTTTGTTTTGGTTAATTCTTCCTTTATTTTCTTTGTATTATTTTACAATAAAACATCAGACTTGTTTTATAATTTCTAATAATCAAATTGTACAAAAATATTTTTTTTTCTTATATTTTCCAACAACTTATTGACCAAACGCATTTGTAGTCGAGCCTACGCACAGTACAAACGCGGATCTTTTACCCGTGAAATATATCGACGAATAGGCCACACACATCACCGTTTTAACGCCACACCTGCAGGCCTAGCGCCTAGCGATCGAGGATACCAGCCATAGATGTACCAGCATCTGACAGGGAGGTGGAATTTTGTAACTCCCACCTCCCTGATCTGACCGGACCAGCATTATCTTGTGCATGCAACGCACGCGCGCGCACGCACTGCATGCTCATCAGCAGTAAGTCGTCCCAAGGTCCATGTATGATCCTCTTTTTCTATTTTTTCATTGACCTAAAAATAAAAAGGGGATAGAGCTAGGCCTTCAAATATAAACGGAGCGATTCTGTAACAGAAAGGATAATTAGACAACATTTACAAGCGTATCAGCCAACTATATCATTGAGGAATGACGATCGATATAACATCCTTAATTGTAGTTTCTAAATTCTAGTATGAGATCTATTATCCCCTTCGCCCTAAAAGTGTAAATGATGAGAGTAGGCTATATAATGCAGCAATATACATGTTTATATCACATTTTATGACTGGTGCTAACTAACCTTTATTTAAAGCGCTCATGAACAAAAAAGACAGAAAAAAATGAAGCGACACGCCGGCGGGAGACCGGACTGCATGGACACTGATTATCCCGACCCGGACCAAATGCTACATGTAGTATGCAACTCCTCTACTCTCATGCAGTCATTGTCCTTATCAGAATTTAAACCGTTCATCTCGATTCTCTGTCCTTCCAAGCTAAATAATCACTTTCTTCTCAGTTCTCTTTCGTAAAGATTATATCAATCTCTTGTATAAATTAAAAGCCGACTCATATATATAAATTAGACGTATATAAATTAAAAAAAACTCTCTACATATATAGGCCTAGTAGTAATAATTAAATCATAGTCCGAAGCGAGAGTGAAATAAAATGTCATTGAAAAATTATTACTTATTAATACGAAGAAATCATAATGATGACAAAGCTGAAGGCGGGCTAGTTGGGCCCTAACTTAAAGGTGGTGTGTCCCTTCAGTACAGGCTGTAAATATATAAACTTGTGTAAATCCTATATGGTAAACAAGAAATACAAACTCCTCAGAGTATGTCCCATTTACAGCCAACATCAAATTATGTAGAACTTTGCAGGAATGATGAATATGTCACGTAATTACTATGTCCTATCTGCATATGTGAAATTTAAACGTTGGCAGTGCATCCTTCACGGTATTCAAATTATGCCAAAGAAACCGGTTTAGGCCTACTTTCTAGACTTCACTCGACTTCACTGTCAGACACAATTGAGTTGGCCTAACTGAATGACTTCTTTTTTTCTTTGGTAATAACAACGTAGGCCTAAAAGATGAGCATTTGTCTACATCAATAAATCCGCTTTTTGTAATGGTCAAAATTAAACTGATTGAATCTTTGCGCAGCAAAAAAATGTATGACCATTTGGTACAAGGGTCTGAAAATCAGACTATTTACTTTACTATTTACCGTTTTTTCTTTACTTACGGTTATCAAATGAAAATAATACTGAATACTCTACAAAATTAAAAACATATATATAGAATCCTAAAAACAAAATACAAATTGGAAAACTATTTATTACTCGATATTGACAAATCACATATAGCTAAATACACGAAAATCAGAATAAGCAATAGTATAACCTCATGATAAAGGACGGTCGGTACAAGAAAATAACATTATAGATAGGATATGCCCCCTTTGTAAAACTGACATAGAGAACGAAATACACTTCCTAACAAAATGTACAAACTTAATAGATCTCAGATTTAAAATATACTCTTAACTTAACAGTACCTGACTTTCAAAGCTTAAACGACGATGAGAAATTTAAACTAATGATGTCCAATGAGTGACGTAACCGACATATTAAATGCAATAATAATATTTGGAATGAGCGAAATGTACGGCAAACGAATAGAACTACTGAAAAATAATATATCAACATAAAATACACATAACATGCCCCCCCTCTCTTCCTCCGCTTTAAAAAAATTAAATAAAAATTAAAAATAAATACATAATTATATGTATGTATGTGTGTAACTATGTACATTCGTGTGTATGCGTAGGTATATAATTATAGATGCATATATATGTATAAATATATACAAAGTTGTGTATTGACCACGTAATGTCTTACCTCTTTAAAGGTACTATGTCCCATTTGCAGGCCAACAAAAATGAAAAGGTTAAATTCAAACGGCATTTGAAAGATAATACTAATTTAGAACTTCCCTAAAAAAGGGGGCTTGAAAATGTCTTTAAGTGGGAAAATAACGACTATTAGTTGTCGAATCGACTTAGGAGCTATAGAGCCAGTAAGTAATAGTCTGATTTTTCAGACCATTGTACCGAATGGTCGTACGTTTTATGCTGCGCAAAGATTCAATCAGTTTAATTTTGGCCATTACAAGAAGTGGGTTATTGATGTAGACAAATGCTCATGTACCCTTTACAGCTCATTTTATGTATGTTATTACCAAAGATGAAAAAGCCAGTCAGTCACTCAATAGTGTCTGACAGTGAAGTCTAGCAAGTAAACGGGTTTCCTTGCATAATTTGAATATTAGGACACTGCTAACGTTTAAATTTCACAAATGGGACATAGTATTTTACATGACATATTCATAATTCCTGCAAAGTTCTACAGAATTTGATGTTGGATTTCTCTATATCCTTCACCCACCCACTCACCTATTCTCTTTCTCCGAGTGTGTCTTCCCGTCTCTCTCTCTCTCTCTCTCTCTGCTGATATAGATTGAAATCATATTCTTTTTCAAAACTAAACTACAACTGAAAGACCCCAGGTGCAACAATGAAACCCGTCACAAATACAAATCAATATGATAATAGTGTGTGTCCATGCAGAGAGGTGGCCTGGCAGGGAGGCATTGTTAACATTTCTTTCATTTTCATAACTTGATCGCGTTAAGTCAACTGGGATTCCTCGACGCTGTGTCAGTGTGTGTTACTTTAATTACTTCCTCGTTTGCGCTCTACATGTCGGCCTGTTTGGAATGGGGAGTCGACATTTGAGAACTATCCTACTTTCTCAACCAAAGCAAGTTTTATTGGATTTGGCAAATTAGGTGATTTCAATGCAATCAGAGCCGGACAGTTATTGGTTAAGAATTCGGCTAGAATTATTATTCAAAAGTTTCTTGCCATTAATTATCTCAGTTTACACCAATCGAGCTGCATGCACCGCTGTAGACAGAAATAACCGTCTGGTATGGGTCATTTTTTAATAAAACTGACATCTGTTGACATAGAGGCGGTCAGCTAGAGGAGCCAGATGCAATCTCAGCGGAACAACCGTCGATATCAGACTCAGAGACTGAAGCTTTCGGCCTAGCACCGCTGTTCCTTTGGATTTTACCACACGGACTGCTCATGCTCGTGAGGAGTATCGTTAGACTTGTTAATCGGCAGTTTATAGTTCATTATTCCTAAATTATTATTTTGTCGACACATGCAAATCGCTGAGGCTAAAGGCGGTGAATGACGCCATTGATCTGCACTGAAAGGCCTACTGCTTGATGATTATACACATAACGTAATTCGTAAGTAGTTCATGCCTTACATATTTTGAAAAAGCAATCCAATTGTAGGCAGGGCTGTCAACCCACGCCACCACGCTCATTCTCCCGCCGTCCCACCAGTTCGTAGCGGGATGGAGACTCCCACCACCACGCCCTTCCTCCCGCTCTCCCGCTTTGATGTAGAATCTCCCGGTTTTTGTCTCGCCTGCGTAGCAAACAGCGAGACATAGGCGCCGCTTTTCCGGTGGCGGCGGCGGCGGCGGCGGCGTCAACATCAAAACTTAACCTAAGGTTAAGTTTTTGAATTGTTAATATAATTTTGAAAGTATAAGGTCCTATTAAATGAAACTTGGACTAAAGGGTTATCAAGTATCCCCAATCATGTGAGGAAAATTTCAGGTCACAAAGTCAAGGTCAAAGGTCATTTCAGGTCAACAAACTTAGACTATGTTGTGGCATCATCATCAAAAACTTAACCTGAGGTTAAGTTTTTGAATTTGTAATATAATTTTGAAAGTATAAGTTCTTATTCAATGAAACTTAGACTAAA
This sequence comes from Mesocentrotus franciscanus, assembly GCA_037976565.1. Taxonomy (NCBI): domain Eukaryota; kingdom Metazoa; phylum Echinodermata; class Echinoidea; order Camarodonta; family Strongylocentrotidae; genus Mesocentrotus; species Mesocentrotus franciscanus. The sequence goes on along the minus strand of CP137685.1, from coordinate 28,433,521 downwards.
GGGTTATCAAGTATCCCCAATCATGTGAGTAGAATTTCAGCCCACTAGGTCAAGGTCAAAGGTCATTTCAGGTCAACAAACTTAACTATGTTGTGGCATCAGGCTAAGATTTTTTAATTATCATAATTTTGAAAGTATACATTCCTATTCCATGAAACTTGAACATAAGGGTTATCAAGTATCACCAATCATGTTATTAGTCTTTTAGGTGACAAAGTAAAGGTCAAATGTCATTTCAGGTCTGGAAACTTAGACTTTGTTGTGGCATCAACATCAAGATTTTGAAATTTTAGCATAATTTCAAAAGTGTTTGTTCAAATTCCATGAAACTTGTACCCAAGGGCTATCAAGTATCACAAATCATGTGACACAAATTCCAGGTCACAAAGTCAAGGTCAAAGGTCATTTTAGGTCAGTAGACTTGGATTATGTTCTCAAAATTTAATATGAGAATTAATAAATAAATTGTTGTTATTTGTTCATATTTCATGAAAGTAAATATTCGAATCATTCGAGTACTTTCCCATGAATATTCTAATAGTAATTTTAGTATTCGATCCCAGGCCTAGTATGTACATGATCAGTTACAGCTAGGTGACAATATTGATGTTTCGATAATATATATTGGAGTATATCTCATAATAATGTTCTCATTATGCTAATGAGACGTGATGTGATGTAGATGGGCTCTACCTTCCAATTGTTTTTACACAAAATGCTGAAAAATCCTCTTTTCTTAAAAAGTTTATTAGATAACTTTATTTGTAAATTACTGACAAGCATTGAAACATTTATAGTCTTACCCATACACTAAATCTCATTATATTGTATTCTTATGATACAGTAAATAATTATTCTGATGATTCATAATCAATATTCACTTCAAAATGCTTATTATATTCAGAGGATTTCATTTTCGGGGGTCTGCAAATGGGCCACCCTGCCTATAAAAATAATGTCCCAACCTCAATTTTTCATCATATCGAATTGCGTAATGCCGAATTGCGTAATGCAGGCGAGACCGCCGAGAGCGTTTCACTTGTTTGAAAAAACCTCCCGCCACCCGTAACCACTTCCACTTACTTCTTTTTTTTTTTTTGCTCAAGGGGTGGGGGTGTTGACTGTTAATTAAAAAAAATATTTTACTATTTTTAGGTGCTCACTACCCCCCGCCCCGTTGAGCAAAGAAAAATTTGCTTATACGATCTCCCTCGAAGCAGTTCCCTAAAGTTGACAGCCTATATATTCAGAAGTCATAGAATTAGACCTAAAGTATTGTTGACCTATAGACTCCAGACTCTAGTAATAGTATACAAAAAAAATAGCAACAACAACAACTGTTACAAAATATAGTCAATACAAATTGCAGATTTAACCCATAAAATGTAGAGGACAATCACTCTCTTTGTATATTTTAAGCAACCTGTTACAGTTTAATTTAATTTGTTATTTTTCTAGCACCTCTTTGTGTAGACCGAAATTTTTTGTCTCTTTCGTTCGTTAGCCTCTGATTAGGGTAGGGTCGGCTCCTCTCTTTAGAGACCATAGCCACTCCTGTGCAAACTTGGTGGAACGGATCTGGCCACCAAACTAGCCACCAAACTTTGGACTAAAATGTCACTTTAGTGGATTCATATTCGATGCGTTTATTTTTGAAAATTAGGCCTAGGCTAATATAATTCGGTTCCACTTACCAGATTGACTGAATGATGTGTTTAAAGGTAAAGACCAGTTTTGGAAACGCCCCTCTCTCAAAAAAATGAAATGAAAGCTCTCATTACCAATCATGTGAAAGAATATGTTTTGACTAATACGTGATGATACAAATTTCTGGAAACCGCCTACTAATTGATATATTTGGTAAATTATTATATCTATTGGGACCAAATAGATATCGCGCACGTGGTCACGTAGTTCCATATACATCTTTCTGTGTACAGTGCTTGTAAGTTTACCAAGACTGGGCCAAATTTCTTATCATTTTGATGATTCCAGAACCTTGCAGTACATACCAATACTTATATGCTAGATGATCAACCTTTTCCGATCGATTCCACAACGTTTCTTTCACAATGCAATCGCATGACCAGAACTGGTCTTTCTCTTTAAAGATACTATGTCCCATTTGCAGGCCAAAAAAATGAAAAGGTTAAATTCTAACGGCATTTGAAAGACAATACTAATTTAGAACTTCCCTAAAAAAGGGGCTTGAAAATGTCTTTAAGTGGGAAAATAACGACTATTAGTTGTCGAATCGACTTAGGAGCTATAGAGCCAGTAAGTAATAGTCTGATTTTCAGACCATTGTACCGAATGGTCGTACGTTTTATGCTGCGCAAAGATTCAATCAGTTTAATTTTGGCCATTACAAGAAGTGGGTTATTGATGTAGACAAATGCTCATGTACCTTTACAGCTCATTTTATGTATGTTATTACCAAAGATGAAAAAGCCAGTCAGTCACTCAATAGTGTCTGACAGTGAAGTCTAGCAAGTAAACAGGTTTCCTTGCATAATTTGAATATTAGGACACTGCTAACGTTTAAATTTCACAGATAGGACATACATGACATATTCATAATTTCCTGCAAAGTTATACAGAATTTGATGTTGGCTGCAAAAGGGACATAGTATCTTTAAGGGTCTTTTTTCAGATTTTCTTCGTCAAAATTGAACTTGGCTCCGTGTTGAAACTGTTACTGCGCATGCGCTGCAAAAATTTCAACACGGAGCCGAGTTCAATATCGACGAAGAAAATCGGGAAAAAAGACCCTTAAACACACCCGGTGGGGTCACTCAATGTGACTTCCGGACCGCATGACCGTTACCAAAATCGCGGGAAAAGGGGTCAATTTCAAGCAATGTCCGCGGACAAAATATTCCTCGAAATATAGAAAATAGGGGTGCACAGGTGTCCTCGAAATTGATAAATAGGGGTCAGGAAAAGGGAAAAGAGGAAACCGGGAAGAAAAATTCTCGGAGCCGAGTCTTGTCTTTGAAATATGGTGAAATATGGTAAAATAGGGGTAAATTTGCGAAAGTGTCCTTACAATCTTATACATAGGGGTATTCCAAAGTACGATTTTGTCCTTGTTTTGACGTAAAAAAGGGGGTTAAATTTCACAAAATGTCCTTCAAATTGACCGCAAAAGGGGGTTATTTGCATTTGTGGTAACGGTCATACGTGTCACCCTCTGCGGGGGAGTGACCCCACCGGGTAAACGCATCATTCAGTCAATCTGGTAAGTGGAACTGAATTATATCAGCCTAGGCCTAATTTTCAAAAATAAATGCATCGAATATGAATCCGCTAAAGTGACATTTTAGTCCAAAGTTTGGTGGCTAGTTTGGTGGCCAGATCCGTTCCACCGAGTTTGCACAGAAGCGGCTATGGTCGGCTTCTAGCTGTCTCTAAAGAGAGGAGCCGGCCCTTCCCAAATCAGAGGCTAAACGAATGAAAGAGACAGAAATTTTTGGTCTATACTCTTTGTGAAGACCGAAAATTCTGTCTCTTTTGTCTTATTTGGGTAGGGTCGGCTCCTCACTTTAGGGTCTGCTGCTGTGCAAAGAAGTGATCTTCTGGACTGATCCAGAAGATCACTTCCTGGACCGGTTGTCTGTTCACACTCACAGACTGATCTAGCCTGGATCGGTCTAGGATTAGTAGGAAGTGAGTGAGAACAGGGTCTTATAGTCCAGTTTGTAATGAGGGCATGCGGTGATGAAGCATAGCAAGAGAATGAGTTGGAGGGGGCAGGAGGGTGTTGGAGGGGGCCCTAGGGTGATGTAGCATCTTTTTTTTTTTGGGGTGCTCATGATGTGTGTTAAGGGGGGGGGGAGGGGCAGCGTGGGTATGTCTGTCACTTTTCCTCTGTCCGCATTTTTCATCAAAAGTTGCATTTAATGTGAAAGATGGTTAATTTAGATAACAGGCAGGGAAAGAAGATTGTCCCGTTTTCGTCTTTGTTGGCTTCCCCTTTTTTAGCTCATCCGGCCCGAAGGGCCCGATGAGCTTATGCCATGGCGTGGCGTCCGTCGTCCGTCCGTCCTTCCGTCCATCCACAGTTTTCAAAATGCTTCTTCTTCGTTATTTTTCAACCGCTTTTGATTCTGATTGTTTCATATGATAGGGCTGGGAGGGGGATTTAAAACTTCTACACAGAATCGTGAAATTCATTATCTATGCTAATTTATGCAAATTTATTCGAAATCACAAAAAATGCTTCTTCTCCTTCATTTCTCGACCGATTTTGATTTGGTTTGCTTTATCTGGTAGAGCTAACTTTGGTACACTAAACTTCTACACAGAATTTTAAAATTGTTCTTTAATTAATTATGGTAATTTATGCAAATTTATTCCAAAAATAACAAAAATTGCTTCTTCTCCCTCATTTCTTGACCGATTTTGATTTGGTTTGCTTTATCTGGTAGAACTAACTTTGGTACACTAAACTTCTACACAGAATTTTAAAATTGTTCTTTAATTAATTATGGTAATTTATGCAAATTTATTCCAAAAAAAACAAAAATTGCTTCTTCTCCCTCATTTCTTGACCGATTTTGATTTGGTTTGCTTTATCTGGTAGAACTAAATTTGGAACTCTAAACTTCTACACAGAATTTTGAGATTTTGCTCCATTGATTAATTATGGTAATTTATTCAAATTTATTCCAAAAATAACAAAAAATGCTTCTTCTCCTTCATTTTTAAAGTTTTGTGCAAAATATTAGGATGATTATTTGCAAATTAGATCCCTCACAGAAAACACTTGATTTGTGGATTAAAAAGAGGAGAAAAGAGAGGTTGAAAATTAAATGTTCAGAACACATTTTGTTTTCAGAAAAGCGCTACTCCCGGGCGCTACTAGCGCAAGGCCAGGATAGGCCTAGGCATGGTAATCACACTGCATACCCCCTTGCACACACAGAAGTGTACCACATAAAATTTACGATATTTGTTGTTGCGAGATGCGGATGAGCGCTATGTCATTGACGTTCTGGTTCATATTTCTAGTTCCTTTTTTGTAGTTACGAATTTGTTAATTGAATTACTCATTATTCCTAAGATTATTTGAGGGGTCCACAATAATTGTACAAGCATTGGTGTTGAAGTGGACCCCTCTGTTTCCAATATGTATTCCTTAATCTGTGTAAATGATTATGATTGATTTGTGATGTTTTGTTGGAAACCAAAATATAATTGAAATTGAAATTAAAGAGGTAAATCTTCATCTATTATTATCAGCAAATTATTCCATCTTAAATTTGCCTTTCCATGCTAAACCTATTTAAAAGCTGGATTTCTTGGTCATCCAAAACAAGCTGAATGCATGGGTTGAACATATAAACCTAGTTTTTACCCTAACCCTATAGTCCTAACCCTGACCTTAACCCTAGTCCTAACCCTGACCTTAACCCTAGTCCTAACCCTTAACCTAACCCTATAGTACTAACCCTTTCCCCTACCCTGACCCCAACCCTAATTCATAATCATGGATTGTGGATTATTCTGCAGTTAAGCCCAATTGGTGGTTTACCTGATGTTCTTAATAAAATGCTACCCCCTCCCAACCCCTTTACAGTATGTCCAACTGAAACATGATAGTGGGTATATGTACATGTAGTTCAATGGTTGGGGTTTATGCATGGTGGTACGGTTACCTATATAGGTGAAGTTCAAAGTTTGAACAGGATTATATAGGTGAAGGTCAAAGTTTTAACATGATTGTGATTGTATTGTATTTTATTTATTTTCCGAATGTGATTACGATTATTTAATTGGGTTTAGGGCTAATTAGGAATATGATTTTGCTTTTACCATCTGGTTTATGATTGAGGTTTATGAGAATGCTATGTTAGGGTTAGGGTGAGGGTAAAATTGATGATTTATAGCTATGTCGAGGGTCTTATCCTATAAAGTTACAGTTTTACCGGTAGGTTAAGGTTTGGGGTCAAAAATTACGGATTAGGTTTAGGTTCAGTTCTAATGCGATGGTTTTGGTAAAAGATACATGAAAACATGATATTGGCAAAAGAAAAGGAAGAAAAGAAGACGACGATCAAATTCAAAACAAGAAGGAGTAATAGTATTTTTGTTAATGGAAGAGAATTATGTTGAATGATATGCAGATTTAGCACCATGCAACAAATATAAGAATGACAAAAATCTTTCAAATGAACACAATTGACAAGTTTTAATCCTCTCTTGCTCATGACAATAAAAAGAAAAAGCGGAAAAGTACAGAAAATCGTGGGTATAAAAAATATGAATATACATGCACTTTCAAATATCGAGATAGAGTGATGTTATTCATTATTACTCATCATGTGCGCCCATTCCCTAAATATTAATCTGCAAAACTAAATTAAAGGTAAATTTGAAGAAAAAATTAAAGGTCTGACTCAGTTTCTTCGGATATTTTACTTCCAACTGTACAGCGACAGAATTACGAGACTATGCACACTACCCCTAAAATTTAAACAGTGTGCATCTTAAAACAATAAAATTTAAGCTTAATCTAAAACTTCACCTGATGCAGAAGCTTCAATAAAAAAGTAGAACATAAACAAAAAGAAAAATATAGACCGCACAACCCTAAACAAAATTGCAATGTGGAGTAATATGAGTATTGTTACACTGTAAGATCATTGGAAATAAGATGTATTTTAAGCTTTCTTTTAAATGAATTCAAACTATTAACAGAAGTAACTATTATCTGATGGTAAAGAATTCCATACAGATCAACATCTGAGAGAAAAAAGGCACGTCCCCTATAGCCCATAGTCTCAGGCTCTCAGCTATAACATACCAAAATTTAGGAGACAATAGAGCAAAAATAGCGAGACACTGCTCAAAGAACAATGTCATGAAGATTCATGCTGTGAACGAAACTCACCTTCCATAGGCATAACACGCAAATTAAGAACATTCTGACATGTCACCTTTAATCGTAATTTTCACTATGATGACGTCAACAAAATGAAAAATGGTGAAAGCTAATATTGTGGAGAATTGTCTTTGCTACAACATTTTTATCAAAATTTGGAAGAAAATAGATCAATATTTACAGAGATACAATCAATTTTCCATAAATATGCTGACGTTATAATATGCAAATTTGTATTTTGAGTTCCAGAGCTATTATGATGACTTCACAATAAATTTAATGGCCAAATGGGACATGAAATCATATCTCCGACTCCTACTCTATCCATATATGAAAACAAATTGGGGTTAATTCCCGAGCATCCAAAAGAGCTGTAATGGATTTTTTTATAAACATGTTTTTGCCTATAGTAATAATTAGGCTATGTATTACAAGAGCTCGCGCGCACGGACATTTATTTTGAACGGACGCTCATTCCGTTATTAATATTCATAAAGAGATAAACATGGTATCGTCTAAATGTTTTATGTATTAGGTCATGCATAAAACATTTTTTTTCATTCCCAGAATTCCCTACGATTTGAGCACGAAAATGAGGAAAAATGGCGGTTGTATGAACTGCAACTTTGAAGTTATTCAATTACAAATAATGATTGTATATAATGTAACGTACAAGAAATGTGTATTAATTCTCACTTCAATAATAGTTCAAAGAGGACGCTTATTATTATTAGAAAATAATGATCAATTATCAAAATGAATATTATTCATGGGCAAGTTATGACACTCTTCCACTTATTTGCATACATTACCATAAATATGTTAATGTGCTGACCAAATGAAAATATAAGAAATGAACTTTATTGGAAAAAATAGATAAGTGAAAATTCATCAATTAATTGATTATACCAATTTTATCCCATATTTCATATTAACAGGTTGCCAGGAAAATAACTAGTATCGCTGCAAGACCGGTGGCAAGGAAGCACCCGCAAAGCAAGGATCTTTTCTGAGATTGCACTGAATTGACAGCTTGAAGCTAGGGCAGATGAATAAGAGTTGATGCTTGGAGATACTAGTAGACTATAGGGTAGGTAGATTATTTTTTCATGTGAAAACATTCATTTATTCCTTTTTTTCCTTAATCCTATTTCTTTCTTTTTTGTATATATGGCCAACATGTGACATGTAAGGAATGTTCATTTGGTAATATAGTAACAATTCACTCAAGTAATTCATTCAAACAAGCTCATGTGTTTTTAAATTTCAACTACCAATTAAATTTGTTGATACCTGGATGGAACTCGATTAGTTTTGTTGTCAAGTGGAACCTCATATTTTGGGGTATTAGTGACACATGATTGAATAATTCCTGATTATGTGTACAAGATATACATTGTATCCTTTTCTACAGTATAACCCCTCCCCACCAAGAAAAAAGAAAAAATGAACAAGTTATAATTATGAATATTGTTTATTTTGTTCTTTCTCTCTCTCTCTCTTCCCCGGTATCCCTTTTGATTGTGTAGGTATCCATGTCTTCTCTTCCTCATCGGAAGCCATTTCTTCATTCAGAGGGTCGACCACAGATGCGCTTCAACACTTCACAACAACAACACTTTTAAAAAAGGGAGATGTGCGATTGAGCGCATATGTTCCATGCCTCAACAATCTAAGAGAGAAGGTGGACACTTCTGAAATAATTTGTATGCTTCCCTGCTGTCCATACTATTCACTTTGTGCAAACATATAGCAATGGTTTGGTCAAGTAAAGGCTGAAACAGCCAACATGAGTTGTCCTTTGCGTTGTTCTGCGTTGCTCTGTAATCCTGTAAATAATGAGCCTTACATAGTTTGATTTAGGATTCCACAAACATTTTCAGTTTATAATTAATAACCTGTTATTTCTTGTCTCTCAACAAATCAATCAATCAATCAATCGTGACAAAGAAAGTTGAATACTTATAGAAATCGGCTTTTGTCAAACTTTAGAGAAAGAAGGAAAGGAAGCAAGAAGGATATGGTGTTGGCATACAAGCATATATGCTTGCCCTTAATTAACAACACTGATTTTTCAAAATTATATTGTACTTGGCACTAATATCTTTATATTGTTTTTAACTAGGGAGGGTGGATGGGCATGCCACACGGAAGAGGGGAGGTGCAATTTATGACCCCATTACCAAGTATGTACATTTAAGTGTTTCACAGTGTAAATCCTGTCTATTATTTTAATATAGGATTTCTCGGTCAATTTCGTAAGTTGGCCACACAAATTCATTTTATGTTCATTCAATTTCGCTGATTCTGTCACCGCAGCTGTTATTTTTCGTTCAAATTCGTTTTTTAGCATTTAAATTCATAAAACGATCATTCAAAAACATTTTATTTTCATTCGAATTAAAACGTGTTTCTTTTTCGTAAAATTTTCATTCAATTTAAAGCGAGACGATTCGCGATTACGTAATAGCGTCTTCCGTGAATTCAAATTCATTTCTTTGCATACAATTTCACACGTTTTGCAGACAAATTAAACATGTAAATCTTACCCAGTATGATCATATATAGAAACCCGCAAGCTTAGTTCCATGCTAAATTCATTTCAAATTGTATGGGTTGGTAAGCAACAAACATGTTATTTGTCCTCACTAGGGGTGTATACCCATTAAATCATCACTATTTAGCAACTGAACGATCATGTGTTAAGTTGATATAACCCAGCCACATCAATATAGAATTAGCATGGAACTAAGGAAGAGTGTTTTTTATGAATATGCAATGATATAAGTGCATGCAAAGTGTGTGTTTACAGACTACAGTTGTATTTATTGGAGTGGCGTACCATAATGGTGGGGGTATCAATACTCTATACATTGATTTATTTTTTTATGTTTTGTTTGTTTTTGTTTTTGATAATTTATTCGCTGTTCGTAATCTCTTTGAAGCCATTTATATTTGTGTAAATTATATTTAGTTAAGAACAATCTATGAGTATCAGTTCAATCACAATCATAATCACATCAAAATCTGAATCACCATCACACTGAATCACAATCACGATCGTGATCACAGTCACAATTACCAATAACTCATTTGTTAAATTTAGATGAGAAACATGTGCATATACCATGTATTCCATAGGTTTGTAAAGATAGGCGAATATGAATGAAAACTTTGTTATTTAGAATGACCCAACGTGAAATTGAATGGTACGGACGTCCGATTTGCCATTGTTGACGAAAATGAATGCAAACTGCGCATTTGTAAGCGGTTGTTAAATTGAATGAAACAAGTGCTAAATCCATTGACCGAATAAGTAAATCAAATGAAAAAAGTGTTATTTTGAATGAAATTTACACGCCAGCAGCTTTATTTCGCGAATTTGAATGAACTTTGTATAAAAACGAATGAAAAGCTTACGAAATTGACCGAGAAATCCTATATAAGTCTCATATTATTCGGTGATGTCCTGATAATCGGTTTCTGTCACAAAACTGTAGATTTACTCTTGATTTATGACTTATTTATCTGGATTTATTTCCAATTTTAGAGGGGAAGATCTTACTTTACTTTTACTTTACCTTTTCAGCCATTATCGATCCACTGCAGGATTAAGGCCTCAGCATGCTGTCTCCAAATGACTCTGTTCAGTGCCTATTGGTACCAGTTAACCTTCCCCAGTACTGTTGCAGCTCATCTCTCCATCTTTTTCTTTGGCGTCCCCTGTTACGTTTTCCCTCATATGGTGTCCAGTGAGTGATTGCTGCACTCCAGCGCAGGTGCGGATCCAGGCCGAGCCCTCCCCCGGCAAAAAAAAGAGAGAGAGAGAGAGAGAGAAGGGGAAGGGAAAGGGAAAGAGGAGAGAAAGGGAAAGAAAGAAGAGGAAGAACAAAAGAAAAGAGGGGAAGAAGGATATCGGGGGAGGGGCCGAAAGGGCCTTGCCTTCCAGACTGTTGCCTCCCCCCCCCCTTAAAAAAATAAGAGAGAAGGAAGGAAAGAGAAAGAAAAAAGAAGAAAAAAAAGGAGATACAGGGAAGGAAAAAAAGAGGAAGAAGAAAAGAAGGGGGATATCGGTTGTGATTTTTTTTTCGCCAACAATTAGGTGTAGATCTGGGGGGACAAAAATGCCCCACTCAATGAAATTCGATACCGGTGATTTACAAATGTTGCTGAAATGACGTAATTTTCCTGGATTTTTCCTCACTTTTTAGTAAATTATATTTTTTTATGCGTTTGTTGGAAAATGAAAAATTCCTAAATTTACAGTCATGCAACAAATATGCTTATTTGGAGGCCTACATGTCAGGGCCCGCGGAACGGCGGGGCTCGGGGGCCTCGAGCTCCCCCACCCGCCAATTTTTTTTGGAAAAAGTTTATTAAAGAGAAATAAAAAGAAAGAGAGAAAGAAAGAAAGAATAGTGACCTGTCAGTGTCACAAAATAATGAGGTATCAAAATATGCTCATCTGACTGTGATTAAATGCTTAAAACCCCTGCGCTTCCGGGGGCTATGCCTCCTGGATTCCACCACGGGCCCTAAGGCGGGTCCCTGGATCCTCATTTGACGGGACTTTAATGCCTAAAACCCCTGAGCTTCTGGGGGCTCCGCCCCCTGGACCCCACGCCGATTAGTGTCCTGCCAGTGTCACAAATAAGGTATCAAAATATGCTCATCTGACCGTAATTTAATGCCTAAAACCAGGGCCGGATCTAGCTTTTTGCTAGAGGGGGGCGTGACCTAATGACGATGCAGAGCATCGTCCACGAGCCGAAAAGCGGCGAGGCGATATTTTTTTTTTTTTTTTTGGGGGCTATTTTGAACCCCCGTAAGTGATGTTTTCCTGGCATCTACTAACATAATGGCGACCATAAAAGCAGTCACTGCTTTAAAAAAAAAAAATTTGGTAAGGGGGGGGGGGGTTAAACCCCCTAAAAAAAACCCGTAGATCCGCCCTTGAAAACCCCTGAACTTCCGGTGGCTCTGCCCCCTGGACCCCACCTAAGGCCCTAAGGCAGGCCCCTGGATACTTTTCTGACCGTAAGTTAATGCCTAAAACCCCTGAGCTTCTGGGGGCTCCGCCTCCTGGACCTCATGCCAATTAGTGTCCTGCCAGTGTCACAAATAATGTACCAAAAAAATGCTCATCTGACCGTGATTAAATGCCTAAAACCCCTGAGATTCCGGGGGCTCCACCCCCTCGACCCAACAATGGGCCCTAAGGCGGGCCCCTGAATGCTTATCTGACCGTTATAAAATGCCTAAAACCCCTGAGCTTCTGGGGGCTCCGCCCCTGGACCCCACGCAAATTAGTGTCCTGCCATTGTCACAAATAATGTATCAAAAAATGCTCATCTGACCGTAAATAAACGCCTAAAACCCCTGAGCTTTCGGGGGCTCCGCCCCTTGACCCCCGCCGGGGCTTTGCCCCTAGACCCCACGCCAATTTATTATACGCTCTACCTGATCGTAAATACTTTAGCCTCTCCCCACCATCAACGTTCAGCGGGGCCCGCATGTAAGAGTGGGGGTGATGCGGATATTTTTCTGCCCCCCAAATATTTTTGCTCATTACGCCACTGGTGGTCACCATTACGTACCAATATTTGGCTTGCATGATTTCTAATTTGGGCGCCCCCCTAAGAAATCCTGGATCCGCGCCTGCTCCAGCAATTATCATTTCTACGGCTGATGTGGCCCGCCCAATTCCATTTTCTTCTTTTCACAGTATCAAGAATGTCCTGGACTTTTGTCTGCTCCCTGATCCATTTGTTCGTTTGTCTGTCTTTGTATATGATCTTCTTTCCATGTTGTGTTGAGATGCTGCTAGCTTTCTTTCCATTTTTGATGTTAGTGTCCATGTTTCTGCAGCATATGAGATTGCTGGGATGATGCACTGGTTATATAGTTTCCTTATCAGGCATGGTAGAAGTTTGCCTTTTATGATGGTGCTGTATCTGCCAAAGGCTTGCCAATATCAAGGGCGTCAATCCGGGGGGAAAGGGGAACACGTTCCCCCCCCACGATTTTTCCTAGGGGGTACATCATATCAAATGTCCCCCCCCCATGTTTTGTCAGAAAAGAAGTTCTTTAATAATTGAATATAACGTCAAAGCTTCCGCGAGGGGGAACTGAATTCAAACAAGGATTAAGAGTCGAGAACGGTACAACAAATCGTCTTCTTTCTCTGATAATCAAATGAAACGTCACAGGTTCCGCGCTTTGCGTGGGAGGGGGGACTTTATTCGAACAAGGATTAAGAGTCAAGAACGGTACAACGAATCGTCTTCTTTCTCTAAAAATGTAATGAAACGTCAAAGATTTTAAAAAAGACAATAAATGGACCTGTCACCAATGAAAGTACATGCCGTGAAACAGAATAACTAGAGAGAGAGTGTGTGTGTGTGTACTGTAGCAACATAACGTGGTATAACTTTGAAAGTAACTGTAAAGGTGACATATAATTGTGCCCCCATGCTCAAACTCGGATTGACGCCCTTGCTTGCCATCCAGCTTTGATCCTTCTTCTTATTTTGGTTTTTGTCTTGTAGAGAGAAGCGCTGTCCTAGATAAATATACTCCTCTACTTGCTCCACTTTGGTACCATTCACTTAGATTTGTTTTGGGACTTTGGCTGATCCTACCATGACTTTAGTCTTCTTCATGTTCATATTAGGGACTTTTATATTTTACACGACGAGAACGTGGACTGCCACGGTGACATCCTTTTAAGGTAATGTGACGGGCCAGCGCTTTGAAAGAATGGCGCAGGTGGCAGTCCACGTTCTCGTCGTTTAAATCTAAAAGTCCCTATTGAGACCTGTTAGTCGGCTTCCATCGTCCAGTTCTTGCAGCATTATTTGGAGGTCGTTTAAGTTGTCAGATATGATGACAATATCGTCTGCAAATCTTAAATGGCTCATTTTCCCCCCGTTTATGTTGATTCCCTTTGATGACCAGTCTAATGTTCTGAAGAAGCTCTCTAGGCAAGCAGTGAAGAATTTTGGTGAGCCGGTGTCTCCCTGACGAACTCCCTTTCTTATCATGATTTTGTTGCTGTCCTTGTGCATTTTGACAGTGTTGTAGCAGTCTGAATAAATATCTTTAAGGATCTTGATGTATGCGTTGTTGATTCCTTAGTCTTGGATTGCCTTCAGTACTGCATAGGTGTCGACAGAATCAATGCCTTTTCGTAGTCTGCAAATGCTACGCATAGAGGGATGTTGAATTCTTGGCATTTTTCTTTCAGTTTATTAATGGTGTATAGCTCTATATAACGCTTCGCACTAATTGCTCTAAATTTGTTCTAGAAGAGGGGGAAGGGTCACAGAAGGGGGAAATGTGCATATTCTGAACCCCTCCATCCATTGTCTTCATGATTCAGACTGAAAATCATGACTATCACCTGGATCCAGAACTCATTTATGTGTCACTTGACAAATGACTTGAGTTGAGTTTATTTTATTTATACACGGTAAAAGCCCGAAACAGTTCGCAGACTGGTTTCAACCAGGGCCGTGTTGATAAAAAAACACAATATAATCATGACATATAAACAAAAGTAATATAACACTGACAAATCTACAACCATAACACGACAATATATAGAAAATAAGCTAAAACACTAGTTAATTACAACGATATTGATAGTCCCAAAAGAAATTGAAATAAGTTATGATCATCATATTATCTGTTGGCATATATTATATATAGTAACAACAAAAAGAAGTATAACAAGATATGAACTAAGTTAAGAACATATTTATGTATTTATGTTAAATATCAAATAACTAAACTTTAAAACAAAAACAAAAGAAAACACACATACATGTAAAAGTTATATTATAGTTATATCGACTGCTACGAGAGGACTATAGCTGTTTCTATACGCTCAAGGGATAGTTGAATCCCCTGCTATCACCCCGAGGCGCGCCTGGGTATCCCGCGAGCCAATATAGAAACAGCTATAGTCCTCGAGTATTAAAGCAGTCGATATGACTTTTATATGCCGAATTAAAACAAAAATCTACCAAGAATTCTTACCTTAGACTTTTAGTGAGTAAAAATTTGTTAAAACATCACAGAAAATCTGAAACACTGTCTGTTAATCTTCGCTTAATCTTCGAGTGAAAGTTTCAATCATTTGGGAATCGCAGACAAAGAGCACTGTATATGGCGTCCGTGCTCGCACGTAGACAATTTTAACACGCAAACCAATGGGGATCGCAGTAAACCAATGGGAATCGCAGGATAATGAGGCGGAGGGTAGAAACTTTTAACTAGGCCCTGTGGGCTATTGCTATGCCCTGTGAGTTGGGCATGGCTTGAAATCACGACTCCAATTTCGACCAATCAGATGGCTAGATTTCTAAAGTGAGGTATATAAATTACACATATTATACTTGAAATTAAGACAAATGCGTATTCCATATTGTGTAGAAGTAAAATGAAGTATGGAATAATAATAAATACTGAAGAACATATGAATAAGGATCAGTTAAATATTACATAAATAGCTGTTGTTTATTTTAAAGAGACAGAAACTGATATCGTATTGCATAGATCATAATACACACAATTAGACTTTAAATAAAAAAGGGGTTTCATATTGCGTAGGAGTAATATAATATAAATAAGAATGATAAATAGGTTAAAAGTATAAAGATATTTATACAAATATAAAGCTTTAAAAACAAACAAAACACAGCTCACTAAACCAATAAGTTACCCCCTCCCCACACACTTATTTCGTATCACGTCAGCCTTACCTTAAAAATATTGAACGATTTAGCACCTTGTACATCATGTGGCAAGTTATTCCATGTTAAGGCCCCTCTATATTTAAAAGATCTTTTCATAGTCTCAGTCTTTGGTCTTATTGTTTTCACATTATACAAACTTGAACGTGTATTATTATGGTCAGCAAATATAAACCTTTCTACTAAATATTCAGGAGCTTGTTTTAAGATAATCTTATACATCATAGTTGCTACAATTTTTGTTCTATTATTGTCAATTGTTTTCCAATTTAGTCTTGTTAAATTTTCAGCTGATGAGGAATACCAAGAGGACCTAGCCTGCATCATTTCTGAACACACATCATGTCCTACATAACATACTGCACCCATCCTAAATTTACTTTTGATCGGGGGGGGGGGGGCATTTCAATGGAGGGAGGGGTTAGGGTAAAAGTTCTGAACCACACCATGCACTATGAACTATGACCTATATCCCAATTTGACTCTGAGAACACATTATATATCGGTTCCTAGGCATATTATTACCATAGCAACGGGAACTAAGCGATATATATCATTAAAATATGATTAAAAAAGCATCATCATACATTATACTTCCTATCAAAGTAGTCATCTGCTTGGTGATAGCAATTTCTCGCGATATATTCCATTTTCACGTCACTTTGTTACTGTTGCTAAGGAGAAGACAGCCCTTAGCAACCAAATTTGCCATTTTGGCTCATAACAAAGTGTCAACTTTAGAGCACTACAACTTTTAAGTTAGAAAAGCAATAGACTTGAAATTTAGAAATCATATCAACCATGTATCTGAACAGTTTTTCAGCAAGTTTCAGGAAGTTAGTTAGCATCATAATCGATTAAATATGGACAAATATGTATTTTGGCGCAATTCATATTTTTGAAAAAAATTGTAAAAAATTAAATTTTTGGCTCAAAATTGTTATGAAAATAGTCCCCAAACCTATTGAGTGAGGTATTATCTTGTCGGAAGTTGAATTGTCTTCCATATGACACCTTACACATGGTGAAATGAGGTACTATTAAAAAGTAATCCCCAGAATTGTACAACAGTAGTTGTACTTGGCAGCCATTTAGAAAAATGGCGGCCATTTATTTTTCCAGCAGCATATTGCAAAGGTCGTCCACCTCGAAAGTGTTAATACCCAACCCAACCCAGACAACATTTTACAACGTTCCATGTCTCAAGAACCTGCTGTGCCCCCTGGGTATAAAGATCCATTTTGTTTGAGGATCTCTGAAATGATTGTGATGTGTTTGTTGATGCAGTGAGGGGCTCTCTGCATTGTCACAACGTATTACCCTATCTCATCCCCTTTTCTTTTGTCTGACCAAAGAATATTAACTGATTGAATGAACTCTAATAATATTTAAGTCGT
This sequence comes from Mesocentrotus franciscanus, assembly GCA_037976565.1. Classification (NCBI taxonomy): domain Eukaryota; kingdom Metazoa; phylum Echinodermata; class Echinoidea; order Camarodonta; family Strongylocentrotidae; genus Mesocentrotus; species Mesocentrotus franciscanus. The sequence goes on along the minus strand of CP137685.1, from coordinate 28,416,482 downwards.
CGACGGTAATATTTTTAGAAACAATCATAAGGCCTACCTTTTCTACAAGGCACTACAATAACACTAATAATAATAGTAATTATAATGACAATGATCATGATAATAAAATTATCTATAATGATAACAATAATAATAATGATAATAGTAGTAATAACAACAACAATAATGTCCAATGTAAACAAAAAGTACTCATAAAACTCAGTATATACCTGTACTTTACATAGTAATATAGCATGTTGATAATTGAATAAATCATATGGATAGTAAAATTTTACAACCAAAAAAATTGAATTCAAGAGACAGCAGCCCCCCCCCCCTCCGTTTATTTGTTACCTTTCTTTTGTTGATGTAATGTTATATCATGTTGCATTTTAAAAGATCATTATAGAAAAAATTATGTTGATAAATCAGTTCATAAATGTTAATAAAATTAGTTAATACTGCTTAATTCTTAGTTTCTTTTAATTTTCTTATTGTGTGAAAGATATGTGATGATGCTGGTGATTATGATGATGTAGGCACTCTGTAACGATAATGCTGTATGACTGAGTTGTGATGGGGCTGATGCAATCTTGTGTATAGAATTGAGTAATTGGTGTTCGACCTTGTTATTTTGTTTAGATCTGGCATCAGCGAGATAGATTTAATCATCTTTCCTAATGAGCGAGAAGGCGGAAATGTAATAAGAGAGTGGGCAAGGCTAAAGTATAAATGCAGTATAAAATAATGGTTTACAATAGAGGGGATGGGGTTCATAAATAATAAGTCAGTGCTAAAATGATAGCATGGGTAATCGTGGTGGTGGTTGAGGGAGGGGGTGGAGGAGGGAGGGTAATAGGGCATATGGAAATGTCAGTATTTGAAGGGGGATGGAAATGTCACAAGATCGCAGTGGCGGCGGCGAATGCAAAAATGAAAAGAATTGACAAGGCAAAATTGAAATTTCATTTGGGAGGGGGCACAATAGGAAAGATCATTGAAGGCGAGGTGGGATGATTAATTATTTGGGCACTACAAATCCGAAAATAGTGGGCTAAATGGTCTGTGCAATTTGATTGATAATTATTGATTTAAAATACCTAAATAAACGAAAAAAATAAAACACGAAAAACAAGAAGTCAAAAATAGACTACTACTAATAATAATATTCAGCTTTTATATAGCGCTTAATACAAAATACAAATGTCTCTAAGCACTTTACAGATATACTATTACCCCGATTCAGTGCTTGCCCGCACACACTGTGTGCACAATCTCCACAATCTTAACACCTGGTTATCTTGCCAAAGGATATTAGTTCCGTGTCGGGATTCGAACCCTGGACCTTCGCATCTCCAGTCAAGCGCCTTGAACCACTCGACCACGACACTCACACTAAGGTAGACGTTGAAATGGGCTCATTATTTCTGCTTACTGAACCGAATTTTGTGTATGTACTTTCCATCCTGGTGACAGTGAAGTTACTGGCCCCCAATTAAGTTAGCCCTTCTAAAGTTTACCCCCCGGCCCCCCCAACTCTGACCTTTGTTCTACACTTTAATAGTTCTGGTCGATATATGGTCCAGCCCCACCCAGGATTATGTCGACAGAAACGCATGAGCATTGTCTTTTTTTCTTCCATTGCGATAATATGCTAAAAAGTGGAAAAGAGCTCATGAATATTCAAAAATTTAATTTACATAAAATCCCTATTTCGCTGGTGCACTTAAAAGTTGTCATCTTCATAGGCTAATACATGACAAGTGGAAGCAATGTGCACTTTTGACCCTCCAAGATTTCCCCATGGCTGGACGGATGCAGAAGCGGAGTTGAGCCCCCCTGGTTAAAACGTATGCAAAATGAATTTGAAACGATTTGGAGCATTTTTAAATTTTGCGCGCGCACTTACGCGCGGACGTACGCGTACGCGCGCGTTTATTGACCTGAAATTGACCGGACTGATATTGACCTTGATCATGATAAATATGAAAGAGATATGACTTTCCGTTTTGAAGATATGATCATGAGTTGATTTTCATAAAATTTCACATAATGGCGCCTGGATGACGTCACGAGTACCTGATGACCTTGAAAAGATTGCTTTTATATTTTATGACAATGACCTATGACTGTGCCAAAATTGAAAGAAATTGACCTTATCGATCTTGAGTTATCCTCTGCACAAAGAATTGGGAAGAAATAAATATAAAAAAATAAAGAAATAAAGAAAGAAAATTCTGACGAAATTAAGAGGTGATCTGTCTATGACAGACCAACTAATGAGTCAAAGATTGACATACTTTGAGTAACATCGGATTTATTTATTAAGCACATATTTAAAGGTAGTCTTGACAAGGAATTTAGGCGGGTGACCTTGGTTACTGTTTTTTTTTAAGAGGGCATGTATTTCTGTAAAGTTGTTTACACATAGAGATTAATGGGGCTTGAGGCCTTTTAGAGAGTTTTTTGGATATAGAGTGAATTCATGACTTTAAGGCTTTTGATTATACATGAACAGCTAGGGTAAATGCATACATATTTAGTGCAGTTCGTTCTAGTTGTTATTGACATGTATACTGAGGGTGTTTTTTTTTTTTTATTGTACTTTCAGGTTGAATAAAAAATACTCAACTGGCATATTGTTGGGTTCATGACAACAAAGCGGAATCTAGCCTAATCTTCCATTTTGCGAGCGCATACCGATGCTATTTTTGAGGAGATAAAAATTAATTTTGTCAATTGAATCCTGTACGTGATATATTTCTTGTATTAATTTTGTCTTTTATTGATTTTGAAAATGAAATAACCGAAAGGAATACAAAAAATTTATCCATATTTGGGCGAGTGTCAGCCAATATATTTGGATAAGCATCAATCAACATTGGGGGCAGATTCTGGCAATCGATATCCGACAGCTCATACGCTCAATAATTATTTTCTGTAGTAATCAAATAACACACACTCGATCATTTTGGCCTCGTTCTCAATCTCTCTCTCTCTCTCTCTCTCTATCATCCCTTCTCATTCCTCTCCCTCTCTTTTCCCTTATACAAAAGAACCATGGTAACCATAAACCATGGTTACCCTTACACAATAATAATAATGATATTGTGAGCCTTGTGATCGAGTTGTCAATCTACGTTTTTATTTCAGGTTTTTACCAATTTTACACTTTCTTGCCAGCTTTTTAAAAATAGTAATGTGGAGGTATTACTCTATAACAGCTGCTAGCATCCTTGTTGATATATACTGGGACTTTTAAGTGGTGAAATTTAGAGATTGGTTTGCTTCTGCAGGAACTGGAATTGGATATCTGAATTTGTGTTGTCCCATCCATATAAATTTGTGTAAGTACAGAACTGCATTGTCTGCTTTGTAATATCCTGTATTACTATCATTCTCTTAAACGATATTCAACTATCACCATGGCTGTTGCAAATGCATTTAACTTGCTGGAGGTGGAAGATGTTCGCGATGGGGACGTGTCATTTAGACTTGATGATGTAGTACATGGTGCGATGGAGCACATTCCTGAAGGGGGCATTCACAGGCACTCCAGCAATTTGCATACAGTCAGTCCGCAGCGCCCGCGAATTCGCACGTATTTACACAAGTCGTATGCAAGCTTTGTACGGCAATAACGTACAATAAGCAGAATACATTGGTACATGAAAATTGCGATTGCATCAATATTTCTTTATGGTTTTTTTTATTTATGTACCAATATGAAGAAGATAGACCAAATAATCTATCTTTAAAAACATCAAGATATTTTTTTACGTTAACATGCTTTAAAAAGAGCATTTAAAACAGTCAAAAAACATAGCAACTTTACGATATTCAGCATTAAAAAAATATGAAAACGCCACTGCATCAAACAGTAATTTGGTTCATTGTGATGATAAATATACAAACTTTCAAACCATCACTGTTTCCTTTGTTGTATTTCTTTATATCGGTCAGGAACACGGTAAATTCAACACCATGTTCATTCCAACATATTCAATAGCGGTGACACAAACGATATGCGTGGGTCATCCGAGTATGACGTCATGTGTCAACCGGGGGATACTACGTTATATCTAGCCTTGCGTCGATTATCGATGTACTGTGCGGTCCAACCAGTCCGTGCGCTATACATGAACACGCACGGAGGATAGACGGTGATTAGATATATTCTCGTATTACTCTCGGTGTGTAACCCCCGGACGTAGAGGCTTTGTATTGCCCCACATACTTATTATTGTGTATGATACTCATGCGCTTCATAATAATAGAAGTGTAAAGAAAGTACAAGTTGGATGCGGATACGTACTCAAGTACAATCAAGTACAATATAGAATACCAGCTCTAGAATGAATAGGGGACAATGGGGAGGATTTAAGTGTCTATATAAGATGTTTTTGGCCAGGCTTTGGTATCATTTTAACAAAGAAGACACATTTTCTTTCTCAAATGTATATTTGTGAAAATACAAACTTTCGGGGGGGGGGAGATGCGATTGGTATTGGTATTGTGATTGAAAAATGAAAATATGATTGTTCCCATCCCTGCTTAAAAATTTCATGGTTGTATCGCAAGCGGTTAGTTGTAAAAGTTCTGAAATGTTTTTATTTTTTTATTTGTAAACCATGGACTATAATGAGAAGAGCCTTAAACATTAATTTATGTTGGTAATTCATCCCCAGGCATTCTTTGATGGTAATATTTTATTTGATGGTTCTTTTATCAATTATGTAACTCCGGTTGATGTGTATTTTTGGAAATAAAATAATTAAAAATTCTTCCCCTATTCTCTTTTCCGTTTGATTTTGTTTTATAGTGACCCGCGGAATATATATCTGATAATTTATTTTCTGTTTTTGTTTATATGTGTTAATGCAGACCATCGGATAGAAATTTAATGTGCGGTGGGTTGAAAAGGCACAAATAAAACTAATAAGATTCTAATTTTCACCTTCAACATCATTATCACCATTTATCACAATCATCAAAGTCATCATCGCCATCACGATCATTATCATCACCATAGCCAATTAGCCATCATCGTCATCACCACCGACATCACCATCATGATCACCACCAAAGCGCCATCATGATTATCGCCATCATCATAATCACCGTCGGCATTATCACCATAGCCATCATGATCATCGCCATCACCATTGCCATCATGATCACCGTCATCGTTATCACCATAGCCATCATGATTATCGCCATCACCATCATCATAATCATCGTCATCATTATCACCATAGCCATCATGATCACCGTCATCGTTATCACCATAGCCATCATGATTATCGCCATCACCATCATCATAATCATCGTCATCATTATCACCATAGCCATCATGATCACCGTCAGCATTATCACCATAGCCATCGTCACCATTGCCATCATCATAATCATCATCATAATCACTGTCATCGTTATCACCAAAGCCATCATAATCACCACCATCACCATCGTCATCATAATCATCATCATCATCGTGATTGTAATTGAAATTTATAAGCTTTACACTTCATTACAGTTTACAATTTTTATTATTATTGATACTTTGAGAATGTTACATACCAGTAGATCTGCTTCCATTCCATTATTTCTACATTTTCTTACAATTTGTCAACCTATCAAAATATGTCAATGCTTGACTATTTACATTAATATGTTCACCTTGTGTAGGTACTATATTTGGATGAAATACAAATCTCAAAAATATCTTTAACATGTCTGTGTAATTTACATTTCTTAATCAACATTCATGCTAACTAACCCAGAAGAAACTAGCTCTGGTTTCTTCTGAATAGCTAAGTAAACAGACAACGGTTAAACAAAAATACATTATTAAAACTACTACTAATGATAAATAATTATAAATGAAATAGGACTAGGAATAACATTTAACATTTCCATTTTATAATATTCATATTTTATTTATAAAATGACTTTGACATGATGTACTGTATATTTAGACCATTACGTGCATAAAATGTATCGCTGAGAATAAAAGTATTATCAGAGTAAAACATCTTTAAATTGTATAACGGTGACAGTTCAATCAGTTTTTATTATAATAAATGCTTCATTCATGTAAAGCTCCGGATCCCACCTTGGAAGTATCAGAGATACAAAAATGTAATCACTTGAAAAGGATTTTTCTTTTACTGAAAGGATAAGCTGAACAAAATCCTTCTCGTCCTTCTCAGCTCCCAAACTCCCCCTCCGAACTTTGTTAGTTCCTATGTGAAGTAAAACTTCTGTCGAGTCTTCAACGAAAAAGGCATGGAGTCCAGCAAATGTTGATCCAGGAATGCAATGGAGACTGATGTGTGAAGTCTGTGTCTTTCGAAAAACTTGTTGTCAATGTTCCGCAAGTTTCGATGGTTGAGTGCATCTGTCAGAAAAACAACAACAAATGATAAGAAATATAAAATGGCTTAGTTCAATGTATGGGGATTTTAAAAGATCTGATCAAAGTAGCTAGCCATTTATGGTAGACAAAACTGGCTTGCATTCAAATTTATCTTTTTAAATGAAAACAAATTACAAGTGTCAGATTCATGAGGTTTTCACTTCATTTTTCCTCATGTGCACAAGTTGTAAAATGTAGCCTAAGTGTTTAACTTTGGCTTTTTGTTTTAATTCTGATTTGTTCATAATCATAATACAACTCGCACAAGGGAAATGCTGCTTATTTCTATGGCTGGTTGTATTAAGTTTGAGTTGGCCAGAGCCAGAAGGCAGAACCAAAGTTTGAGAATCCCTAAATTTAAATATAATTTATATTATAATTATCAGAGTCTGACCAGACTCCAGAGTCAGTGTTTAACTCTCACAGTTGACTGTTAAATTCGTGTCAAAATAAAATGGATTAAGCATAACTAATTGAAAAATACCCTAGCCTTAATAATATTATCAAGAAAGCTTGCTAATAATTAACTCCGGGAAGCTCCAACACCGGCGCCGCAGGCGTCGGAGCTTCGGTAACACTGTAGTGGGGCTTCTAAAACAGCCGATGGGGCAACATTACTGTTAAATCTGCAATAGTAGTACTTACAATTTTACATCATAGGGTGCACGAATCCTCAGGGCATAACAATGATCACTTGAATTCATAATTTGAAGAAATCTTCGATGGGAAAAAAGGGTTATTCAAAGCCCTACACAAACGATTCTTCCATGTCGCAACGTCGATTCAAAATGGCGAAGAGACAGTACGCATGCGCGGCAGAGCCGCAGAAAGTATGAATATTCATGCTATCGAGCGCCGATCGCTCGAAATCGCTGAATATGCACGAGGTTGAGAAGGGCCGAGGGACCTGGGTTTACATTCACCGCTCTGTTTGTTCGAGTCGTGCATATTCAGCGATTTCGAGCGATCGGCGCTCGATAGCATGAATATTCATACTTTCTGCGGCTCTGCCGCGCATGCGTACTGTCTCTTCGCCATTTTGAATCGACGTTGCGACATGGAAGAATCGTTTGTGTAGGGCTTTGAATAACCCTTTTTTCCCATCGAAGATTTCTTCAAATTATGAATTCAAGTGATCATTGTTATGCCCTGAGGATTCGTGCACCCTATGATGTAAAATTGTAAGTACTACTATTGCAGATTTAACAGTAATGTTGCCCCATCGGCTGTTTTAGAAGCCCCCACTACAGTGTTACCGAAGCTCCGACGCCTGCGGCGCCGGTGTTGGAGCTTCCCGGAGTTAGCTAATAATGGGATTATACATGTATTTAGTGTAAGTCGAGGGCCCCAGATCAGATATGGCTTTTATGCCGGATGGGTACAGAAAAGGCAACGTATGGGACCGGTCACGGTGAGTCGGTGATGACTACGAAAGTGCGGCCATGTTGGCCAAACATACACTTTTCGCGCCATATCGGCAAAAATTCGTGATTTTAACGTGGCCGTCACACAACTTCCGGTTTAAAACCGAAAATGTGCAACTTTCATGGCCATAAAAGCTAATAAAATACATCGTGCATCGATCGAACTCTGCGATTTCTCACATCTGCCAACATTGATGTTGTGAAAAATCAAACAATTGGGGAAAACATCGCTTATATCGGTCAGGAAAACGCTAAATGCAAGGTAATGTCAGAATACCTCCTACGAAAGAAGGAAAATATGGACACATTTCAATGAATATTTACAATCACTCAGATGCGGTAAAATTAGGAAAATTTCATATCAAAATCCGTGGAAAAGTCTGGAGATACACTAGACCGAAAGCTTCAGTCTCTGATATCGACGGTTGTTCCGCTGAGATTGCATCTGGCTCCTCTGACCGCCTCTATACATAGACTGAAGTACGGCGTATGGGGTAGTGTGCGGAACGAATGGTTCGGTTCGGCCGGACCGCGATGAATGAGATATGCAACGAGTTTTTCACTTTTTACGTCTTCACATATTCATTTTGGCTGCAATATTACACTGAGTATTATAACAAATAATAAATAACCCGGAAATATATACTTGACTTACGATAGCTTGCTCATTTAGATCCTAAATTAATGATTAATCCGAGAAAGTCTTGTAGTCAACATGATTTGTTGTCAGCCATCTTGGTTTGAGTTGATGAATATTCATTTTTTCTTTTCGAACGTCCAATAGCTACGTATGAGTCAGCCCGGCTTGAGCCGGTGATGTTTGAATATTCATAAGCCCAATATCAAACACGTGCTCTGATTGGCCATTGGGCTTGTTTTGGTCGGTTGACCCGGAAATATATCGGCCGGGTCATGTCATAGATTACCAGTTCGAATGCCGTTTCATGGTTCTGAGATAAACAATTGGATAATTCATATACGTAAGTCCGTAAATTTCGCATTTAGAAATAGGTAATAAAACTTATACAACTGTACATAGGAGAAAAAAAATACAAATTTGATTTCTATCTGATTTATAAATCAGAAAATTAGATCTAAATAAGGAAAATCGTGGGAGAAAGTTTCGGGGTAACAAGTGCTGCACAATCGGCTCAATCTCTCCCCCCGTTGCGAGCCGTATTGGTTACCGTCTGTGTATGGGGAATGTCAACAAATGTCAGTTTTATTAAAGAATGACCCATACCAGACGGTTATTTCTGTCTAGAGATACACTTACCCTGACATGCTAAGCAGCACAGTGAAAGCCAAAGCAGCTGTGATAAAGTTTGTTGACCTGTGCAAAAGTCTCGCGAAATCTCGCAATTCGCGGGACACGAAATTTGAGGATTTATCCCATTTCCGGGTGCTGTGTAAATTCGGTCAGTGTGCCTAATTATCGCGGGCCTTGCGGTCTGACTGCATAGAGTCAATGCTAGCTAGGGAGTATACGACCCTCTCTCAAATCTTTCAAATCTTTCAAAGCTCAGCCTTAATGTTAAAGGTTTAAAGAGTAAACTAAATATCATAGCATTCAAAAGAGCTCAAATAAGCAGCAGTTTGGTGGTTATCATGGTATGTGTATTTTAATGAAAAATTCTATTTTTGAGTGTTCTACACGAATTCGGCCTACTCTCTAATACTCTTTTCACACTTGTTTTGCTTAACCCCGTACTTTGCTTAGCCCCGTACTATCCTTAACCCCGGACTAACTTTTTTGGCTTTTCACACACGCTTATTTAGTCCTGTACTAAGCGCCTATCCCGGAATAAGAAAATTCATGCTGTTCTCACTGCAATTCGTTAACCCCGTACTAGCTATATAGCGTGAATATCAATTAATCTGCTCCAATGCGTAGTACCGGACTATTTTTCGTTTCTGTTCTCATTCATTTGCTTGGCACCGCAATTGCGGAGTTAGCACCACAATTGCGGGTTAGCCCTGCTATTTTGCAGGGCCAGCTAACCCTGTACTATAGGTGGGGCTAGCCCACTTTGGTAAATGCAAGTCTGAACAGAAAGTGGAATAGGCTTAACCCCGGACTATAGGTGGGGCTAAGACCCCCCTTTAACCCCACCTATAGTACGGGGTTAAGCAAAATTTGGCCAGTGTGAAAAGCATATCAGAATCCGTCATATGGGTAAAGGTCGGGAGTGAGCTCCTAGGTTTTGCGTTCATTCTTGGTGCTATTTATGTTTGATGATTTATGTAATGACATCATTGATAATTATTAAGAGTAAACAAAATGCGCAATTTTGTTGATTAGGGGACTTTAATGCAAGAACATGGTTGCTTGATGATTTTTTGAATGTAGACGATTTTGTGGACCAGTCCAGCCTAGGAGTAGGAGCTTGTGATGGTGACTTGGACATGCATGATAAAGATATTTTTAATTCTCGTTCTAATAATGATACAGTTGTTAATGATAATGGCAAGAAAGTCATTGAGATGTGCCAAAAGACTGATCTAAGAATTGTGAATGGTAGAACAGGTAGTGATCACACTATTGGAAAGTAAACCTGCTTTAATAAGAATGATGGTCGTAGCACTGTTGATTATGCTATTATGTCAAAACGATTATTTCCATTAGTACAAGTATTTAATGTTGATATCTTTGATAGATGTTTGTCGGATTTACACTGCCCTATTATGCTGACCTTGCAATATGAAGCTAACTTGAACAGTGATTCATTGAGTGATTGAGAAATGAAGTAGGGAATCACGCATGCACAGGGCCAGACAAGTCAGACTTTCTCGCCTTTCAGTGTAATAGCGATAGTATGTTAGACTTTAGGCAGCATACTAAAGATTATAGTGAGTTAATGCATGAATATGTAGATCAACTTGAAGCTCATGTTAATCAAGAGGGTCCCGGTATTGATATTTTTTTATTCACATTTGTGCGATATGTTCTTGAGTACAGCACAGGAAGTTGGAGTCTGTAAATTAAAGCATCATAGAAAATATAGAAGTAAATTAAGTAACAGTCAGAGTAAGCAAGCTAGGTCAACAACAGCCATGGTTTGATACTGAATGTAGGGAAGCTCAGAAGGAATATTTGAATGTTAAAAATAGGTGGAAGTGGAAGGTAAAATTGTTCAGGAACTCTGATGTTCCTGTTGATTCAAGTAATTATGATGGTGCAGGGAAATCTTATAGGAATTTGTTACGTTGCAAAAAGAGGTTATATTTTCAGGACTTGAATAAATCATTACGTTCATTGCTGACAAAAAATCCTTAGGAATATTGGCAGCTACTGAATGGTAAGAATGGACGTAAGGGGAAAGATACTGGAAATGTTTCATTGAAGGATTTTTGAAATCATTTTAGTCGTTTAAGTTATAGGGAGGTTGATGAGCCAGAACCCCCAATTGTTATGCAAGAGTTATCTCAGGCAAATGTTTGTCTAGATGTTCCTATTACATTGAAGGAAGTTGACATGATGATTAAGAAGCTTGAAAATACTCAAGCTTGTGGAAGGGACTCTATTAGAAATGAGTTCCTTAAAAGTTGCTCACTGGAGATTTTTCAGGTTGTAGTTAAGTTCTTTAATGTAAGGAGCACTTTTTTTGTTGGTTCAATTTTTGAGGAAATATTTAGCGGCGACTTAGCCAGCCGGTGAATAAGCGGGGGAGGAGGGGGTAGGAGCACTATTTTTTTTTTTGCCCAATTTGTGAGAAAATTCTTTTTTTTAAAAACTTTTTTCCCCCTTTTTTTTTGGCCAGGGGCGGGCCTGTCGCCCCCGTGGATCCGCACATGCTTGGCACTTAGCTGTTAATGCCAGCAAAACTGAAATTGTTGTTTTTTCACGTGGGAAAGTTAGAAGAATTCCATAATTCGATTATGATGGTGGTGTACTGGAAGTTGTTTATGACTTTGTATATTTAGGAGTGACGTTTAATTATAATGGTAATTAAAAAAAAAGCAATTTCTAAACAGGTCACACAAGCTAGAAAGGCAATGTATAGTATGTTAGTAAAGGCAAAAAGGTTGCATTTATCTGTTGATACACAATGTCATTTATTTGATCACTTAGTTTTGCGAATTTTATTATATTGTACTGAGGTCTGGGGCTATGAGTGTATAGATCAACTTGAAGTTTTCCAAATAAATTTTTTAAGAACGATATTGTTTGTAATTAAGTGCACACCTGACTGCATGGTTTATGGTGAAACTGGACGTGGTAAAGTATTGGATAAAATTAAGTGTAGAATGATTGGATATTGGGTTAGATAAGTTAAAGGGAATCAATCAAAGTATTCATTTGATTCGTGTTAAATTTCTGTTGCAGTTGCAAAGTGAAGCACAAAGTTTAATTAATATAAAGTCACAATGGGTTGAGTTTCTTGAAGACAGTTTTGATTGTGCAGGACTTGGGAACGTCTGGCGAGCTCAATGAGAAGGATAGAGTGCTGCCTGGATAATGAATACTATGAAAACCAGGCTTTCTGACATGTCTATTCAGGAATGGAGCGCAGCTACCTGGTCAAATCGTATTTGCACGAACTATAGGATATTTAAGAATAAGTTGGTTTATGAAAAATACCTGCAGATATTATGTCCGAAGGAAGGAATAACTTTAAGTAAATTTAGATGTAGAACACATAAATTACCAGTTAATAAAGGTAGATTTGATGCAGATGTAGTACATGATTTGCATTGCCCACTTTGTACACCAACATATATTGGTGATGAATTTCATTATATTTGTGTATCTCCATTCTTTCAAATTGAGAGAAAAAAATGTATATACCAAATAACTTGTGTGGTATAGTAGCTTAAGACCAAGTGCGTTGCACATGTATAAGGTTTTTAATGCAGATCATGCTTGCCAGCTAAAGAAATTAGCAAACTTTGTTAGAATAATTATGTCACATTTTTCAAAAGAGCCAAGGGTAGATGGTAATACTGTAAATGATAGCTCACAAGTAAGCTATGTTGTTAGACACACTCGTAGCGGTATGAGGGTGAATTGCCCAGTTCGCCTTGATTTGTAAATATGTTTATTTGTTCATATTATCACATGTTAATCATTTTTCATATTATCACATGTTTATTATTGTTCATATTATCACATGTTTGTCTTTGTTCATATTATCATATGTTTGTCTTTGTTCATATTATCTCATGTATATCTTTGTTCATATTATCTCATGTTTATTATTGTTATACTATTGTTATATTGATACTATGTTGTAAATATGTTTGTACTCTCATACCCCGAGAGGAGCTCGATAGAGTCAATAAAGTCTTACAATTATTCTCTATCCCTTCCCTCCCGTTCTGCCCAATCTCTCTCTCTCTCCCTCCCCCTTCTATCGCTCTCTCTCTCTCTGTATCTCTCTCTCCAGTGGCGGATCCAGGGGGGCCCGGGCCCCCTCCCCTGGAAAAAACAGGTAAAAACACCCTTTTTTTGAAAAAAAAGAAGTTGGGCCCTCCCCTGGCGCCCAAGGGGGTGGTGGAAAAAAATAACCCTTCCCGTAGGAAAAAAAATTTTCGGGTGCCAAAATTTTTTTTTTTGCTCACCATACAACCATACATCCATACATCTATGCGACTATACAGCTATAGCACGCATGTAAAGTCGTTGCGTTTGCGGGCCGAAATGCCATAATTGCGAACAACTATACATCCATTCAGCTCTGGATGGCTGTATAGTTTCCTGCATTGTGATTGGTTAAAACTATACATCCATTTATAGCTGAATGGGTGTATGGTTGTTCGCAATTATGGCATTTCGGCCCGCATTTTCGGGTGCCAAAAAAAAAATTTGCTCACTACCCCTGGCGCCCAAGGGGGGGGGTGGTGGTGGAAAAAAAATTACCCTTCCCGGAGGGGAAAAATTTTTTCGGGTGCCAAAATTTTTGTTTTTGCTCACCATACAACCATACATCCATACAGCTATAGCACGCATGTAAAGTCGTTACGTTTGCGGGCCGAAATGCCATAATTGCGAACAACTATACATCCATTCAGCTCTGAATGGCTGTATAGTTTCCTGCATTATGATTGGTTAAAACTATACATCCATTTATAGCTGAATGGGTGTATGGTTGTTCGCAATTATGGCATTTCGGTCCGCAAACGTAACGACTTTACATGCGTTCTATAGCTGTATGGTGCATAGATGTATGGATGCATGGTTGTATGGATGTACGGTTTCCTGCGTTCTGATTAGTTAAAACCGTACATCCATTCGATGGATGTATGGTTGCATAGATGTCATGTCTATGGCACGTTCCGGCCGTCATATCTTCTGTTCCTGACCCCCGCCCCCCCTCTCTCTCTCTCTTTCCATTTCCCTCTCCCTTCCTTACTCCAATCGAGGTCCATGCTTCGATTAAGTAGGTCCATTGTCATAATTATTGACTTTGGCAATCATGGTGTGCCGCACTTCTCAATTTTATGACTTGACCAACATCCCAACCTCCTCATCGCTCACACCCTTCCACTAACCATTTACTGAAATCGTACCCCCCCCTCCCCATTCCTCTTCCCTTTGATTCATTGCAAAGTTCTACTTGAATAACGAGCCCCCCTCCTAAAAAAAAGGGGGAACGGCCTCCTGTTCAAACTAGCTCCTCTCAACAACGTCTCATTGCTTACTTTAATTGTCTATGGACGTCTCATAATTCTACTTTCGCTAAACTTTTAAGATATTTGTTTTCTTTTGAACGTAAAATGGAAATAATTGGAATCCATACCCGGTTTGTGTTAGTGCCCTACTTGAAGATTTCAAGAGTATATGCGTTAAAGGTAGTAACCCTCATTAAATTTTACACATCCTCCCCCAATTTCTATGACATTCCATATATAAAAGCCCTTTCGCATGAGGATGATCCTGGTCATATTTTTAGATTAAATGAACAAATAGTTTGGAAATGAGAAGTGAAAAGTTTTCTCAAATCAAAGAAAATAAACTATTAGCTTCTTATTTCAAAACTATTGGTCCGTTTGCTCTCAATTTTGATCAGGGTCATTCTAATACCAAATACTGAGGTTCTTTCCATTTAAATTCCTCGAAATTGTAGAGGGTGGGCAAATGAGGGCTACTGCTTTTAAGTCCCAGTTTTCAGTTATCCAAATTCATTAAATGTTATCATGGGTATTGTTTTAGATCACTTTTCAAAACAAACAAGAATGTTTTTTTTTATTTCTCAGTCCTTCTTGATTTATTTGATATTAACTTTTTTAATGGTTATTGATTATCTGTGTTTATAAAACCCAAAAATTCGAAAGTTCAGGCCAGAATTTTTTTGCTAATAAAGTTATCCATGATTTCTTTATTGAAAGAGTAGCACAAAACAATACATTCGTGTACAAATAACTTGCACATCCATATTACTCATTATATCCTGCATCAAAAATGTATTGGTTTTTGATTGGTTGAGAGCTCGTCACGTGACCAGAAATATTTCAACTGTTTTAATGTTGCTCTGAAAAAGTACTATTTGGGAGTAGAAGTAATATATGAGAGTACTATTTGGGGGTTGACATTCTTTTTTATCCTTTTTTCAATAAAAAATTTAATTTTTCAAAATTTCCCCAAAATTGTATTTTTTTTTTTTTTTTTAAAGATAAATTTTTGATGCAGGATGTAAAACAAATATACCATGCCTTCTTTTCGAGGTACTGGTTAAAACTATGGGCCTCGGTGACTCCAAAAGTACCATTTGCTTCGGGGCTGCTCCCCTCAGCAAATATTATTATTGGAGTCACCTCTTGCGCATAGTTTTAACCAGAACCTCTCAAGACAGTGTATATTTGTATACTATTTTGTCAAACGTTATCTTAATATACATCTCTGGTATCGTTCAAATAGGGGTTGGGGCTGTTGTTGGTAATGATGATAATTTTTTTTTAAATTTCCTCTTCAAAGGTATTTATTCGGTTATAAAATACATTTAACGACAAATAATTCAAACAGAAATATACATTCACTTTACACCTCAAATCTTGAAATCTTTACAATCAGATAAAATCAAGGACTATAATGTTGAAGGGCGTTTGATATAACATCTGAAATGTTATCCAAACACAGTTCATTTTTAAAAACATGCCATATTGCAAGACTGTTGTATGTTTTCCCTTGAAAGTAGTTTAACATATACATTTTGTTTATTGCATATTGTGCATATGTAATAATTACATCTATATCTTTAGTGTTTGAACAGTTAGAATCTCCACCAACAATCAGGTATTTTTCGTTTATTATCAGTGTTTCTTTGAAGTTATAACGAATAAATGCAACAACGCGTTTCCAGAAAAAATACTACTTTGGGGCATTCTAAAAGAACATGAGCAAACGATTCAGTTGTTTTGCAAAAAGCACATAAGTTTTCATTTAAAATTTTCCATTTACATAAATTATATCTGAACGGTAAAATTCGATGAAGTGTTTTAAAATTTACTTGCATTACTTTATTGTTTTTTATTGTTTTGAATTTAAATTTCAGTATCTCTTTCCAGTCAAAATCAATTGGAAGGTTGAATTTTTCTTCCCAGTGTGTTAATACAGCTAGATCACTTTTCCTGAGCTCACTCATTAAACTATAGAAATGTTTCGATTTCATTGTTGACAGCCTAATGACATCACCTGTTTTGATTTCGCAGAAATCATTGTCATAATGTTGTATAGTACCTCTATCGTCATCGTCATGCTGGTTGACTTCATGAATTCGTTTTATCCAAACTTTAGGGATCGCCTTTTAAGCTTCGTATACATAAAGTCAACCAATAAGGAATTCGAACCAAGTATATTACAGATATGATCTCGTGTCTTAAAATGTCGATTTTCTACAATATCATCAACTAGTACAATACCATTTGTAAACCATTCTTTAAAAAAAAGGGTTCTATTGTCAAATTTTATGTTACTGTTGTACCATAACACTTCATTTCTAACATCTTCGATATGCAAAATGTCAATATATTTAAGTTCGCTCCAGCATACGAGACAATTAACATAAAACTCGGGTAGATTGTGTTCTGAACATAAAATCAACATATCTTTGCGAGAACAATTTGATTTTAAAATCAGTGACAACGGACATATTTTTTCAATCCAGAATTTAAACATAAATTTCCATGGTGTATCTTGGTTATCTTCAAAGAACTTTGATAACCATGCTAAATGCAGGGATTGGAACTTGGAATGCAAATCTATCATACCTAGGCCTGCATTTTCAGTTGTATTTATTAAGACTGATCTCTTTATCTTGTCTCTTTTTGAATTCCAAAGGAAATTATAAATCAATTTGTTCAAGTCAACAGTTAGTTTGTGAGGAATGGGTAATACTGAAGCAACATACACAAATTGTGAAATTATAAGTGATTTAATTATAACAACTTTACCATAAATGGTTAAATTTCTCATCTTCCAGAAATTTAGGATCGATTTAACTTTTTCAAGTTTCACAGACCAGTTCAGCCAATCACATTCTTTTTTATTTCTAGTTAGGTATATACCTAAATACTTGACTGGATTATCATTCCATTTTAATTCTTTTACAAATTCTATTTGAGGTGTCGTTGTTATTGCATTTGTTTTCATAACATTTAAGCTTGGCTCAGCAAAATGTCCGAACCTTCTGACTTCTTCAAGTGAAATGTTAGCAGATTCAATGGAATTAAGAAAAGGACAGCGTCATCAGCTAATTGTGATATTTTAAAAACTTTCGACATACCGTTATTTGCAGAGACGACCGTGATACCATGTATTTCATTATTTTGTTTGATTTTTAAGGCCATGACTTCAACAACAAGGATGAATAGTAACGCAGAAAGCGGACAGCCTTGCCTTATTCCTCGTCTTATTTCAAATTTTTGAGAAACCCAACCATTGTTTATCACACTTCCTATCGCATTAGCATAAATTACTTTGATCCAACCAATGAATGATTCTTTGAACTTGAGCTTATTTAATAATTGAAACAGAAAATCGTGATTAACTACATGTACATCAAATGCTCTTTTAAAATCAAGAAAAAGAAATATACCCGGCAAATGACAGGATTCACAATATTCAATAATATCTTGAACTAAACGTAAATTTTGCATAGCAGAGCGTTGTTTCAAATAACCTGTCTGATCAAAGGATACCAATTTACATATAACATTTTTCAGTCTTTTACATAACACCTTCGCTAAGATCTTGTAGTCAGTGTTCAGTAATGATATGGGTCTCCAGTTGTCCAAACTCTGTTTATCCCCTTTCTTATATAACAAAGTTATAATAGCTAATCTTTGTGATTCAGATAGTGTCTTTTGTTGAAAACCCTCATTTATACAGTCTATTAACAGATATTTTACGTCGTCCCAAAAACATTTTAAAAATTCCACAGATAAACCATCACTGCCAGGTGACTTGTTCTTTTTCATGGATACATTAGCCTGCCGACATTCTTCTTCAGTAACCAGTCCTTCACATGACATTGCTTCATCTTCCGTTAAAGTTGGAAGTTCGATTGAAGCTAAATAATTATCAATTTCAGACAGTTTAGCTCCATCGAGCTTTTTAGAGTACAAACATTCATAGTACTTTACAATTTCTCTAAGTATAGTTTTTTGGTTAATGATAGGTTTTGCATTCTTCTTTATACAATCTATTTCTTTCCTTTTTCCGTTTCTTTTTTTCACTTTGAAGAAAGTATTTCGTTGATTTTTCACCACATTCCATCCATTTTTGTCTTTACCTAACGAATGCTCCTCTACATTTATATGTTAGCCATTTGTCTAAGTTCATTCTGATTTTTTGCAATGTTTTTACGTTTTCTTCGGATGGATCGTCATCAATTTTATTACTAACTTTGATAAATTCATCTTGTAATTGTTGAAAGGTTTTTTTTTATTTTGCATTTGTTTATTTTATGAATATTTCATATAACACGTCATGATGATAACGACAACGATGTTGTTATAAAATGTGTATGTAAGAAATGTTTGTGATGTTGTTGTTGTTGTTGTTGTTGGGTTTGTCGGCGCTATCCATCGATTCCGATGATTTCCGCCAGGCTGTGTGTGAGGGCGTCTTGCTCTCACTTCTGGTGCTCTACGTTTCTGTGATTCTGATACTTGCCCGGTGTGTGAGATAAAGATTTACCTTGACCTTTGTTACTGGCGAAGTGCAAGGTTATGGAGGATTAATGTGATCGTTACTCTTTATTTGTTAATCATTTAATGTTAGAACTGGTTGGAACTAATATCATGAAGTTTGGGTGTCAATTTATAATGTGTCTTATATTTAATCATGGTATGCGCATTTAATAATAGGCTGCCATCTTTTTATTTTATTCAGGCTTCGTATGTCCATCATCTCCTCCGTCACTCTGTTACTTTTATGCCTTAAGGCATGAAAAGGACAAGAATGATAACGACACAAACATGCTATAAATACACTTTATAATTCTTTATATCTTCCAGTACCTTTTATAAAGGCTAAAATGATTGAGCAGTTTTCTTCTTTTCCAAGTAGTTTTTTTAGATTAGGATTCGTCACATGAAGTCTGCGATACATACGATTCCTCTGTCTTTCATATTTAGGGCATGATAACATAAAATGTTCGATAGTTTCGAAAATATGACAATTGTCACAAAGGCCCGTATCATGCCTATTTATTGAGTAATTGTAATAATTAAGCCTACACTTACCAAGACGGAATTGGTGTAAAATTCTTTCATTCTTACGGCAAAAACCTTTTATCATAAACGTGTATTTTACATCTCGTTGTATGTTGTAGAGATATCTGCCTTTCTCGGCAGTTTCCCATAATTTCTGCCACGCAGTTTTGTAAAAATCATCTAATTCACACAAAAATTCTTGTTTGTTTTTATTGACAAAAATGTCTATATTGTTTTTTGAAGCCGCTTGTTTAGCTAAAGCATCTGCCTCCTCATTGCCTGCTAGGCCACAATGTGCTGGAACCCATTCGAAATTTAATTCTATTCCAAATAGATTAATTGTCATTAGTTTTCCGTATATCTCGACTATCATACTGCTTTCATGGAAATGTCTGATGGCTTCTAAAGAGCCAAGTTGGAATCAGATAAAATTACTATAGCTATTGGGAGATGCTCCTCTACCCATTCTAAAGCCATTAGGATCGCTGCTAGTTCAGCCGTCATGATATTAACTTGACACATTTTGTACTTCTGTCTTACTTTTAGTTTCGGGATATAAAAAGCTAAACCTGTACTTCCATCTTGTAACCTGGAAGCATCTGTATAGATTCTAAGAAAATGAGACCATTTCTTTGTTATTACTTCATTGGCATATATTCTTGATCCTGTTTGAGATGAAAATTTCTTACTTATATGGTATTTAATAACCGTAGAAACATTTGGTGTTTTATATTGCCAAAAGGGTCTTCTTACAACAAAGTCCACTTGTTTTTCGATATTATCATCTATTGGTTTCCTAGTTCTCTTTACAAAAGGACCTTCGCCTTTTTTTCCTGAAAATAATTCGTATTGCCAACATGGCACTAATATTGTTTTCGTGGGATGTGTTTCTTTTGCAGCCCGTAAGTAGAAATGGTATTTATCTACGAACATGCTTCTTCGTAGTTGTAAGGGAATTTCATTGCATTCCACTTGTAGAGCACTCAAAGATGTGCGATGCGCAGCACCTGTAATAATTTTAAGAGCTTGGTATTGTATCGACAGTGGCGGATCCAGGGGGGCCCGGGGCCCCTCCCCTAGCAAAAAAAAACAGGTAAAAACACCCTTTTTCTGAAAAAGAAGATGGGCCCCTCCTGGCGCCCAAGGGTGGCGGTCGAAAAAAAAATTACCCTAAATTTTTTTTCGGGTGCCAAATTGTTTTGTTTGGCCCACTACCCCACCCCACTGAGCGAAAAGTCGACCGGCACGATTTTCAAATTTTTGCACGAAGTGGGCCCCTTTTTAGGCCCCCTCCCTTGCCGCCGGCTGGATCCGCCCCTGTGTATCGAATCTAGTTTCTTTTTCAGATTATCACTAGCTCCATCATATGCCTCACAGCCGTAGTCCAAGACCCCGTTTACAGCGAGAAAAGGGCCAGGGCCGCGGCCGAGCCGCGGCCTACTTGGCCCCGCAATTTTGTGCGTTTACAGTGGCAGGCTCGGCCGCGGCCTAAATTGTAACCTTTCAATATTTTGTCGTAGTGGCGCTCTATTGTTACATGCATGCATGCAGCGCAGTACGGCGTGATTATCCTATGACGTAATGATCCTTTCACGTCCGGGGGCCCTGGCCCTGCGTGCGTTTACAGTGAGAAAAGTCGGGCTAGGCCGCGGCCGAGACTACCTCCAGAGCAGGGCCAAATGCGCGGCCAGTTTGGCCTCGCATTTGGCCTTTTGCGCGTTTACAGTGCAGTGCTAGGTACAGTGCTAGGCCGGGCCGCGGCTCGGCCCGGCCCGGCCAGGCCTTTTTGCTCACTGTA
Source organism: Mesocentrotus franciscanus (assembly GCA_037976565.1). Lineage (NCBI taxonomy): Eukaryota > Metazoa > Echinodermata > Echinoidea > Camarodonta > Strongylocentrotidae > Mesocentrotus > Mesocentrotus franciscanus. The sequence goes on along the minus strand of CP137685.1, from coordinate 28,395,208 downwards.
ACAGGGGTCCAATACTGATCGGATTAGGCCTTTATATACTAAAAATAAAACATCGGATTTCTGGCCCGGCCATTTGGTGCCCGCTATACATTTTAGAAGGTTGAGTCTTTTTTTTACATTTAATTACTATTATTTCGTTAATGTGCTTTGACCAAGTTAGTTTGGAGTCAAACCATACTCCAACTTATGTTCTTTACGTAGTGGGATTTTTTCCTCATATATTCTTAGATCAAAATCGTATTCCTTTTTTCTACCGAAAACAACCGCTGCGGATTTGGAGGATGAAATATGCATTCCCCAGGACTTGCACCATTCTTCAATTATACCTAAAGCTGACTGCAGTTTCTTTTTAATAAATGAAGGATTTCTGTGAGAAAACCAAAGACATATATCGTCTGCAAAGATGGATATTTCTACCATCTCCTTAATTTTTTCCAGTTCATTGATCATAAAATTTAACAACAAAGGGCTTATTACGCTTCCTTGCATTATTCCTCTTTCGAAATTCTTCTGTATAGATGTGTAGTTGTCTATCCTTACCTGGCATATCCTTTTAGATAAAAAAGCATTAATCCAGCGCAAGATTTTGCCCGTAAAGCCTAATTCGTATAGTTTACTTACGATGCCCTGTCTCCATACGACATCATATGCCTTTTCCAAGTCTAAGAAAAGTACCACGTATATTCTCTGTTAATCATCCCTTTCTGTATATCCGTTTCCAGCCTTATTAGTTGATCAACAGTGGTTCTTTTTTTTCCTGAATCCAGACTGGATAGGGGTAATAATATCAGTCTTCTCCATATACCAAGTCATTCTGTTCTTTATCAACCTTTCCATCAATTTACATAGTACCGGTGTAAGGGAAACTGGTCGGTATGATAGTGGGTTGGAGGCGTCCTTTCCTTTCTTTAAAATTGGAATTTGTATAGCTTCTGCCCATTGACACGGCAGTAAGCCCAAATCCCATATTTCATTGAATAACTCTAAGACAATGTGAAATAACTTATCTGGTAGATTCCATATCATTTTGGCTTGTATGTCATCCTTACCTGGCGCAGTGTCCTTTATTACAGAGATTGCAATTTCCAATTCTCTTATACTAAAATTATCGTTGAGCGCATTGTCTTCAAGTTCGCTTGTATTTTTAATGATATTTTTTAATTATCTCCTCTCTCCTTTTCCTCCTGTTTACTTCTTTCTTATCTACGCTTGGATCTATAAAATTGAAACATTGAAGAAAAATGGATGTTTTTTCTTCTGCCGACTTCGCAATAGTCTTTCCACTGTCCATAATCAAATTAGGTATCTGGGATTTACTTCCTTCTTTCATACCTTTTATCCTTTTCCATACTGAACTAATGTTCACCAATCGATTTAACTTTCCACAGTAGTCTTTCCAGTACTCTCTTTTCGTTTTTCTAAAAATGGCCTGGGCCTCTCTTATTTTTTATTAAGTAAACTTCAAAGTCTTTATACAGAAATGTTTTATACATGAATCTGTTTTTAGCCACATTTCTCTCCTTTGATGCTCTAGAACATTCTTTGTTCCACCACGGTACCGGCGATTTGTCAGTATGCTTGGGTTTACTCCCTTTCCTTTGTTTATCAAAAGAAGCTAGCATGGTACCTACTAATAAATCGTATTTGCCTTGGATATCTAAATCATAGTTCTTTTCTTTTATATCCTCGAATTGTGAGCCCATTCCCTCTTATAAAATTCCCAGTTTATGTTTGTGTGTCTTCTACTCAGATCTGTTTTTTTGTTTTTGTCTTGTTTCAAAATTATTCTGTATTTTTGAGAACATGTTAAAACTAATGACAAAGTGGTCGCTTCCAAAATTATGTCTTGAGACCGACCATTGGGTACGACCACTCAGTTCCTTAGACATGAATGTAAGGTCCAAACAGGATAGTCCCCCACTATGTGGATCTATTCTGGTTGGAGTACAATCATTAAGTAAAACTAGATCATATTTATTCATAAAATCTTCCACTGTCTTACCGTTTACATCCAAACTGGTGCTACCCCACAGTGGATTATGAGAGTTGAAATCACCACACACTATAACATGTTCTTTACAATTCACCATAAATTCGTCCAGCAAAGAGGTACTGATTTTTTTTTACATGGGTTGTAAAAATTTATGAGAGAAAATATACGATTTTGTAAATAAATGTCTATAATCTGATACTCCCTATCTTCGGGGGTGTTCAGCACTCTAAATGTTATAGACGAATGTAGATAATATAGCTAGGCCTCCGCGTCTATCCTTTCTATTCTTTTTAACCAAATGGTAGTTAGGAAAATGTATGAGATTGAAATCATCATACCATGATTCTTGTATACACATAATTCCAGGTTTCTCGTGTACAGAAACATGTTTAACTATACTAGCATAAAAATCAAAACCATGAGCGTTCATGGATTGCGAGTTCCACTGTAATATCTTAAACATGATTACTATGGTGGTCAGTGCGAGGGTCATGGTGTTCTTGGCAGATAATTTCGAATAGTATCGAGAAAACCAATAAAATAAAATAAAATGTAAAAGAGCAATATTCATGATACTTGTGTTGCCAACGCCACATGCCGCACGGTACTGGTTTCTGCCCCCTCCCTCCATCATTCATTAAAAGTGGCTAGTCTCTCGTGTATCATTTGGGGAAGAATTTTTGTAAGTCCCATGCAAGATTTGGCTGTTCCACTACAAGTCGTATTCTGTTTGAATGTGTATGTTCATGTTCTAAGTTATTAATCACAAAAACAATAAATGCTAAGAAGTCTAGACTGTTGATAGTAATATTCGCATCTGCACTTTTAGGGGGGTTATTTACTATGTATTCTTCCCCAGATGGAGCCGAAGAAGCCGTGTCATAAACCTCCGCCTGCGTGTGATTTTTGGTAGATGCAAGTGGATTGCTAGTTGTATCCTGTTCCTTATCAGAATTTTGTTTTAGGATTTGCCTCTGAGGTTTGGGTTTATCTGTCCTTTGTGCGGTGGTTTCCTTTTCTTCCTGCTTTCTCGAGTGTGGAACTGGCGCAGGAGTAGGATCTATTTTTGCGTGGAATTTCTTTGTAGCTTCTGCGTATGATATTTTTTCGTTTTGCTTGATAGTGTTTATTTTTACTGCGTCTTTGTATTTAGTGCATCCCATATATGCCGCTGAATGATTTTGGTTACACCTGCAACATTGAGGGGACTCTTTGTTTGGACAATCGTTAAAACTATGTCCCTCTCCGCAACGCACACAGCGCACTTTATTCTTACAACTGTCAGCTATGTGGCCAAATGTTTGACACTTATAACATCGGGGCACAGGTGGTACATATTCAAAAACTCTGTAACATTCGTAAGCAAAGAATAACTCGCTTGGCACATCTTTTCTCTCAAAGGTTAAAAGAACAGATGGAGTGTTTTTCAACTCTCCGTCTATTCTTTTCTTGAACCTTTTTGCCGCTATGACATTATCTTTCTTTAGATATTCCAGTATTTCCTCATCTTCGACGTCCGAACTTACTCTTATTACTCCTTTCTTTTTCCTCTTGTCTGGGTCGTATACCTCGGCTCTAATAGCTATTCCTGCAAATTCTGTCATTGTTTTCAATTTGTCCGCTTGCTTTTGATTTTTACATGTAATCTTTAGGTTTTGGTTTCCTCTTTCTATACTTTGTATTTGACCTAGATTTTCATGCAGAAATTTTGCCCTCTTTATTGGATTGGAGTTTTACTACATTCGTTTGTATTCCTTCCACAACAATAATCAGACCTTGGGGTTTACCTCTGGGAGAGTCAGTGATAGTACTTGTCCTTGCTCTTTTCTTTCTCTGATTAGTTCTAGATCTTTTTGGTATGGTTAACCACTCTTCATCATCTTCTGTGTTTTCCCCCCTTAATTCCGTAATTTGATCACTAAAAACATTCTCAGTCGACATTGGAGATGATGGGCGTACGCCGCCTTCACCTTGTGATTCATTACCAATGGCACTTGCAAAATCTTCATACGCCTCCTCCCCCGAAGAGGCAGAGGTAGTCATTACTGCTTTGGTTCACAGACACGTTTATTAATTTATTTTTGTTATGTTTGGAAATTGTTAAGTGCAGACGGGTGAATGAATATAAAACGCCAGGCCGGTTAAGTCTTACCTAATAAGGTGCAAATGATATCAGAAATCAAACGTTTGAGCTCACAGTCACCGTAGCTATACCTCGACGGTCCACGTGGCGCGGGAGGCTCGTTCAAGTTTCCCGCCACTTTTCCCCCGGCGGGCTTCGGCTCGTTAGCTACTATGTCCCGTATTCCTTTCAAAAGTCAGTTTTTATTCACCATATAGTGCTAGTGCAGTACATGCAATGCTCGTGCATGTAGTTCCACGAGTTCATGTTAAGAAATATACTTAATAGCATCATTCATGATAAGTTACAGTTACAAATAAGCTGATGGGAACATGTGCATTATAATCAGCGCCTCTCAGTTGGTATACCATTTTAATTCCAGCTACGTAATATAGTTTACCTCTAAACAGGCGTATGGATCACTAATTCGCCAGGCCCGATGTGGATACAAATGGTGACGCACGTGTAAACGTTGGATTTGAGACCCGGTAAGTTATTGGCTCTTCAAGACTCTTTTTCTTTTTTTGGTGGTACGAAGGCCTCACTTAGCACCACCTAAAGTCCTGGACTATCTCTTGGCCCATCTCGCTTTCACACCTCTTTTTTCTGTATTGCTCGAATATCCACAATATCAATGCCCGTGTAGTGGTTGATGCTTGCCCAAATATTAGCTGACGTTTGCCCAAATATGACTAATTTGAAGGTGTCCAAAATGCAGCCTACTTTCGTCTTGTACGCCTAAAGAACTTGTCAATGATCGCTGAAATTATAATGATGTTTCATTTGGAATATTATACAAACATGTTCTTTATCTCGTTAAATATATTTTGTTATGTAATATCGTTGTACTGTTATATTGAATGATGGTATACAAACATTTTACTCGATTCAAATTTCAGCCTGATTTGTGTTTCATAAAAGGAAGATTTGTCCAGAAATAGTTATCTCCTCGTGATTATTTTTATCAATCAAAGAGAACATACAGAAGTCATTCAAGGTGATTACTAATACGTAAAAAGATGCATTCTAGTTTGTCAGCTTGTTATTATTATTTAGTTTATTTGCAAATAGTGTACTGTTTAAAATCGAATGTTCTTTACGAATCTGCTCAATCTTGCTATCTCTTCGATCCCCATCTCTCTCTCGCCCTCTTTGTCTCTCTCTCTCTCTCTCATCCCCATCTCTTTGTCCCTCATGTTCCCTCAAATCTCTCTCTCTCTCTCTCTCTCTTTCTCTCTTCCTCTCATCCCCATTTCTCTGTCCCTCTCGTTCTCTCCAATCTTTCTCTTTCTCTCTTTTTCAAATTATCATAACCATACTTACAGGGGGAATGATTTCACCAAGTTTAGGCGTTGGAGCCGATGTGGATAGAAATAGATTTGCCCGCGCGAAAGTGAGGTACAAGTGCCAGTAAGTAATTGGCTTTTCAAGCATCCTTTTTTTTGGTGGTACGAAGGCCTCTTTTAGCACCACCTAAAGTCCCGGACTATCTCTTGGCCCATCTCGCTTTCACACCTCCTTTTTTCTGTATTGCTCGAATATCCACAATATCAATGCCCGAATAGTGGTTGATGCTTGCCCAAATATTAGCTGACGTTTGCCCAAATATGACTAATTTGAAGATGTCCAAAATGCAGCCTACTTTCGTCTTGAACGCCTAAAGAACTTGTCAATGATTGCTGAAATTATAATATGTTTCATTTGGAAAATTATACAAAATGTTTCCTTACAGCGTTAAATATATTTTGTTATGTAATATTGTACTGTTATATTGAATAAGGGTATACAGACATTAACTCGATTCAAATTTCAGCCTGATTTGTGTTTTATTAAAGAAAGATTTGTCCAGTAATAGTTATCTCCTCGTGATTATTTTTTATCAATCAAAGAGAACATACTGAAGTCATTCAAGGTGATTACAAAACGTAAAAAGATGCATTCTAGTTTGTCAGCCTGTTATTATTATTTAGTTTATTTGCAAATAGTGTACTGTTTAAAATCGAATGTTCTTTACGAATCTGCTCAATCTTGCAATCTCTTCCATTCCCATCTCTCTCTTTCTCTCTCGCTCTCTCTTTCTCTCTCTCTCTCTTGCAATCTCTTCCATTCCCATCTCTCTCTTTCTCTCTCGCTCTCTCTTTCTCTCTCTCTCTCTTAATGTCTATTTCATTCCCATCTCTCTGTCCCTTTCGTTCCCTCCAATCTCTCTCCCTCTCTCTCTCTCTCTCCCATCTCTCTGTCCCTCTCGTTCTCTCCAATCTCTATCTTTCTCTCTCTCTCTCTCTCTCTCCATTCTTACACTCTCCCGCTCATCCCCATCTCTCTGTCCCTCTTGTTCCCTCCAATCTCTCTCTCTCTCACTCTCTCTCTCTCCCCCATCTCTCTGTCCCTCTCGTTCTCTCCAATCTCTATCTTTCTCTCTCTCTCTCTCTCTGTCTCTCCCCCATCTCTTTCTCTCTTTTACAAATTATCTTAACTATACAGACCGAATGGTTTCACCGAGTTAGGCGTTGGAGTCGATGTGGATAGAAATGGTTTTGCATGCGCGAACATGAGGTGCAATTGCCAGTAAGTAATTGGCCTTTCAAGCCTTTTTTTTTTTGGTGGTACGAAGGCCTCTTTTAGCACCACCTAAAGTCCCGGACTATCTCTTGGCCCATCTCGCTTTCACACCTCCTTTTTTCTGTATTGCTCGAATATCCACAATATCAATGCCCGTATAGTGGTTGATGTTTGCCCAAATATTAGCTGACGTCTGCCCAAATATGACTACTTTGAAGATGTCCAAAATGCAGCCTACTTTCGCCTTGTACGCCTAAAGAACTTGTCAATGATTGCTGAAATTATAATATGTTTCATTTGGAATATTATACAAAATGTTTCAAGATTCAAGATTCAAGATTCAAGATTTATTCATTCCATTCAATAAAAAACATATGTAGTACATAAAAAATATTACAGGTGTAAAAAAAAACAAAGAAAGAAATACAAATTATACAAACATCAGAAGGTCACTGATCAATACAGCAAATGAAAAGAAATCAAATGGAATTTGGATCACTGCAAAAGTTCAAATAAATTTGAACTTGTCGAGGCTGTGCCAAAGGTTTGAATTAAAATATTTTTGCAATGGGTAACTATGTACATAACTAATATACTGGACAATAACAAAACAATAAAAACGAAACAAATATATATATACATATAAGTGAAGAAGAAACAAAAAATGGAATTTCTTTTTATCACATAAAATAATATACAGGGGTTACGTACTTGCTAATAAATAAGATTTGAGTTAAAATTTCTAGTTTGACATATTTCCTGAGGAAGTGCATTCCAGACAAGAGGTGCAGTATGTTTAAATGAAAATGACACAAAGTTTTTTGTACATTTGAATATATGTAATTTCTCTCTATGACGAGTTTTATAGTTATGGATTTCATTGTTAAAAGTTAATAACACTTGTAGATTTTCAGGCAGTGATGTATAAACATGTCTAAAGAGCATTAATCCTACTAAATACTTATTAAGCTGATATATATCAAGTACTTTTAATTTGAGAAATAAAGGTTTAGAATGTGCATGAAAATCAGATAAAGTACAGCATCTAACTACTCTCTTTTGTAATTTTAAAAGTTTATCTAACTTTGATGGATATGTAATTCCCCAAACAATATTTCCATAACTAAGATGAGGCAAGACTAATGTGTTATATAGTAGAAGAAGAATTTATTTAGGTAAGAGATAACGTAATTTGCTAATGATACCAACACCTTTTGAAGTCTTATTAGTTATGGCAAGAATTTGGCTATTCCAAGATAAGTCTTCATCAATTACTACACCTAGAAATTTGGTAGAAATGACTCGTTTTATATCAAGTTTGTTGATTTGAACTACCAGATCTTGTGCATTGTTTTTGTTAATTTTTAAGTTATAGAAGTACATATATACAGTTTTTTCTACATTAATAGATAGCTTATTTAAATTAAACCATTTAGATACATTTAGTAGTTCATTATTAAGCACAATTTGTAACTGTGTAATATCATTATGACTAATCAAAATGTTGGTATCATCAGCAAAAAGTACAAGTTTAAGAAGAGATGAGCAATTGGAAAGATCATTTATATAGAGTAAAAAAAACAACGGACCCAGGATTGAACCCTGTGGTACACCACACACAATTTGTAAATTATTTGAAGTAACATTGTTGACTTCTATTTGTTAAATAATTCTCAAACCAAGTTAAAACAAGCCCGCGAAATCCATAATTTCTTAACTTATAAAGCATTATATTGTGGTCAATTGTGTCGAAAGCTTTGCTTAAATCTAAAAATACTCCTATGGTGTGAAATTTGTTTGCAATACATGAAATCAAATAATTATGCAAATCAATTAATGCCATTTCAGTCGATCTGTTTGTCCTAAAACCATATTGGCATGAATTCAATATTACATTATCGCTAAGGAAACTATTAACACGTGTAAATACAATTTTTTCTAATATCTTTGAGAAAAAAGGTAATATAGAAATAGGTCTGTAATTCAATATATTGCGGTTATCCCCTTTTTGTACACTGGGATTACCTTTGCAATTTTAAGATTCGTAGGAACTACTCCAGTTGATAGTGAAAGATTGAAGATATAAAGTAACGGTTTGGTTATGTAAAATATAACTTTCTTTACAACAATAGAGCTTATGTTATCAATACTTGTGCTTTTACTCTTCTTTATTCCACTGACAATATTGATTATTTCGTTTTCAGTAACAGGTTTAAAATATAATGACTTTTCGCAGGGAGGTGGTAAAAAAGATTGATAAGATATGTCACTATCAACTGGAATAGTATTTGACATAGATGGACCAATGTTGATAAAAAGTTATTAAATATATTAGAAATATCTTCACTATCATATATGTCACGACCATCTAAATTGAAGCTAGCAGGTGTTTTATTTACAGATTTACCAAGAATATCTCGAATAACATCCCAAGTTTTCTCATATTACCTTTATGTTTTTAAATTCATTGAAATAATGTAATCTTTTAACTTCTTTTAGACATTTATTTACACTATTTCGACATTTTTATATTTCATCTTATTATTGTTTGATGGATGTTTACAATATAATTTATACATTATGTTCTTTTTATTTACCATCTTTAACACTTTTTTGTCATCCAAGGTTTTTACAAATTGCATGTTTTTTAGAGAATTATTTTTTACTAAGAAGTTTTCTCATATTTGGACAGAAATTGTTTCAAGAAGTGTTGATAAGCTATATCAGCATTTGCACAATTATACACATCTTCCCAGACTGTGTTATCTAGATCTTGCATGAAACAATTTATGTTTTGTTTATTAATAACATATCTATGAATATTATTATTATTTGTATTATGATTAGGGTTTTGGTTAGCCGTTATCTGAAATACTGGTAAATGGTCGGTCACATCAGTGTAAAATATACCCGATGAAATATTAGAAGATAAATTGTTTGTAAAAATATTATCTATAAGAGTAGCGCTAGTTTCTGTTATACGTGTAGGTTTATCGATTAATGGTAAGAACGATGAGGCATATAATATATTTAAAAATTCATTAACATATTGTTGACTATACATTAATAAATTTATATTGTAATCACCCATTATATACACCAGTTTATCTTCATTGCTTAAACTTTTCAAACAATTATCAAATGTTTCTATAAAATTCTTAATACTAGATTGGGGCTTTCTATATACAATACCTACAACAATATGTTTACCTCTTGGTACATGTATTTCTATAAAAAGTGACTCAAAGTCATCAGAATCAGTTAGTATATTTTTTCTTATATCAAAGTTTACTGTATTAGCAATTAAAGTCCAACACCACCTCCTCTCCCTACTCTCCTATCTGTATGAACAAAGGAGTAACCGTCAATACAAAAGGTACTCTGATTATCACTATTAATCCAAGTCTCGGAAAAACCATAGACAGTAAAGTTTCGAGATAGAGAATGTATAAAATCTGATAAAGAACTGAAGTTTCTGTTGAGACTGCGAGAATTGAAGTGCAATAAACTAAAACTATTTTCAAATGTTTGAAACACAGATTTAAATTCATCTTCAGTATAATACTTGCATTCTGTTAAGTTACTAAATATATCGTACGACATATTGTAATAATTCTTGTCATATTTTTCATCAGAGTCATCATTTCTTGCACAAAAGACATCATTAAAATTGTGTACTTCATGCACTATATGATCTTTGTTCTCTTTATTTGTATTGATTGCAATAAATTCATCATCTGGTAATTCTTGAAAAGGAAATTTATAGTATTTGCATAGGAAACACATCTGGCAGAGTGATAAGTCAGTTGATGTACATATATCTATTAAAGCATTGCAAGTAACGCAATGTCCAACATGGCATTTTTTACATATATTCAATTGGGTCTTCACTGAATTTGGACAGACACTACAAAACATTGACAAAAAAGAAGGTTTAAACAAAAACTACACAAAAAGGCTTAATATGTAACACTATTATAAGTTCAGTTCAGATAGATTAATATTTCGTTCAAAGCAGGAGTAGCAACCAGGAGATGCTTTCTTTATTAGACTTTCAGAGTATCAAGGTCATGTTTGTTTTTGATTAGATGTTTCCTGTTTTGCTGGTCCAATATCAATACACGACCATCCCGTGTCCATGATGATTTTACTTTTGTTGATACTTGGACATATTTGAGTAGTTCCTGATTTCTCTTCGTAAGATCCTCTTGAATTGATTTTCTGGTACCAGCTAATTTACGTCGGGCACTGATCACTTCTTGTCGTTTCCTGTATGTGTTGAATTTTGCTATGATCGGACGCGGTGTGTTGGTGCTTTTTGTTTAGCTTTAGATCCGGTTCTATGGCTCCGTTCAATGTCATTCCTCGTGAGATCAACTTTAAGTTTTTCCTTTGCTAGCTGAAGTATGACATATCTGTGTTTTCATCTGCTGATTCATCATGACCAAAGAATAAGAGGCAGTTTCTTCTTGAGTATTGTTCTTGTTGGTCAAGTTTCCATGATAGATCTTGTATTCGATTTGCCTGTTGTTCCACTGTGACTTGTAGATGTTTTATTTCATGTTGTTTTCTGTCATCTGCTATCTCAAAATCAAATATGCGACCTTCTTGCTTTTCAATTGATTTCCTCACAGCGTTAAGTATATATTGTTATGTAATATTGTGGTACTGTTATATTGAATAATGGTATACAAACATTAAATCGATTCAAATTTCAGCCTGATTTGTGTTTTATATAATAAAGATTTGTCCAGTAATATTTATCTCCTCGTGATTATTTTTTATCAATCAAAGAGAACATACTGAAGTCATTCAAGGTGATTACAAAACGTAAAAAGATGCATTCTAGTTTGTCAGCTTGTTATTATTATTTAGTTTATTTGCAAATAGTGTACTGTTTAAAATCGAATGTTCTTTACGAATCTGCTCAATCTTGCAATCTCTTCCATTCCCATCTCTCTCTTTCTCTCTCTCTCTCTCTTTCTCTCTCTCTCTCTCTCTTTCTCTTTCTCTTTCTCTCTCTCTCTTTCTCTCTCTCTCTCTCTTTCTCTTTCTCTTTCTCTCTCTCTCTTTCTCTCGCTCTCTCTTAATCTCTATTTCATTCCCATCTCTCTTTCCCTTTCGTTCCCTCCAATCTCTCTCACTCTCTCTCTCTCCCCCCACCCCAACTCTCTGTCCCTCTCGTTCTCTCCAATCTCTATCTCTCTCTCGCTCTCTCTCTCTCGCTCTCTCTCTCTCTCTCTCTCTCTCTGTCTCTCCCCCATCTCTTTTTTACAAATTATCTTAACTATACAGACCGAATGATTTCACCGAGGTAGGCGTTGGAGTCGATGTGGATAGAAATGGTTTTGCATGCGCGAACATGAGGTGCAATTGCCAGTAAGTAATTGGCTTTTCAAGCATCTTTATTTTTTTGGTGGTACGAAGGCCTCTTTTAGCACCACCTAAAGTCCTGGACTATCTCTTGGCCCATCTCGCTTTCACACCTCTTTTTTCTGTATTGCTCGAATATCCACAATATCAATGCCCGTATAGTGGTTGATGCTTGCCCAAATATTAGCTGACGTTTGCCCAAATATGACTAATTTGAAGGTGTCCGAAATGCAGCCTACTTTCGTCTCGTACGCCTAAAGAACTTGTCAATGATTGCTGAAATCATAATAATGTGTCATTTGGAATATTATACAAACAGTTTCCTCACAGCGTTAAATATATTTTGTTATGTACTTTCGTTGTACTGTTATATTGAATGATGGTATACAAACATTAACTCGATTCAAATTTCAGCCTGATTTGTGTTTCATAAAAGGAAGATTTGTCCAGAAATAGTTATCTCCTCGTGATTATTTTTATCATTCAAAGAGAACATACAGAAGTCATTCAAGGTGATTACTAATACGTAAAAAGATGCATTCTAGTTTGTCAGCCTTTTATTATTATTTAGTTTATTTGCAAATAGTGTACTGTTTAAAATCGAATGTTCTTTAAGAATCTGCTCAATCTTGCAATCTCTTCCTTCCCCATCTCTCTCTTTCTCTCTCTCGCAATCTATCTCTCTCTCTCTTTCCCTCTCTCTTTCTCTCTGTCTCTTTCTCTTTCTCTTTCTCTTTCTCTCTCTCTCTCTCTCTCTCTCTATTTCATCCCCATCTCTCTGTCCCTTTCGTTCCCTCCAATCTCTCTCATTCTCTCTCCTTTCTCCCTCTCTTTCTCTCTCTCTTTCTCTCTCTCATTCCCATCTCTCTGTCCCTCTCGTTCTCTCCAATTTTCTCTCTCTCTTTCTCTCTCTCTTTCTCTCTCTCTCCTCTCTCTCTCTCTTCCTCTCATCCCCATTTCTCTGTCCCTCTCGTTCTCTCCAATCTTTCTCTTTCTCCCTCAAATCCATCTCTCTGTCCCTTTCGTATCCTCCAATCTCTCTCATTCTCTCTCCTTTCTCCCTCTCTTTCTCTCTCTCTTTCTCTCTCTCATTCCCATCTCTCTGTCCCTCTCGTTCTCTCCAATTTTTCTCTCTCTCTTTCTCTCTCTCTCTTTCTCTCTCTCTCCTCTATCTCTCTCTCTCTTCCTCTCATCCCCATTTCTCTGTCCCTCTCGTTCTCTCCAATCTTTCTCTTTCTCCCTCAAATCCATCTCTCTGTCCCTCTTGTTCCCTCCAATCTCTCCTCTCTCTCCCTCTCTCTCTCTCTCTCTCTCCCCCATCTCTCTGTCCCTCTCTCGTTCTCTCCAATCTTTCTTTCTCTCTTTCTGTCTCTCTCTCCTCTCTCTCTCTCTCTCTTCCTCTCATCCCCATTTCTCTGTCCCTCTCGTTCTCTCCAATCTTTCTCTTTCTCCCTCATATCCATCTCTCTGTCCCTCTTGTTCCCTCCAATCTCTATCTTTCTCTCTCTCTCTCTCTCTCTCTCTCCCATCTCTTTCTCTCTTTTCAAAATTATCATAACCATACAGGCCGAATGATTTCACCAAGTTAGGCGTTGAAGCCGATGTGGATAGAAATGGTATTGCGCACGCGAACATGAGGTGCAATTGCCAGTAAGTAATTGGCTTTTCAAGCATCTATTTTTTTTTGGTGGTACGAAGGCCTCTTTTAGCACCACCTAAAGTCCCGGACTATCTCTTGGCCCATCTCGCTTTCACACCTCCTTTTTTTTCTGTCTTGCTCGAATATCCACAATATCAATGCCCGAATAGTGGTTGATGCTTGCCCAAATATTAGCTGACGATTGCCCAAATATGACTAATTTGAAGATGTCCAAAATGCAGCCTACTTTCGTCTTGTACGCCGAAAGAACTTGCCAATGATTGCTGAAATTATAATATGTTTCATGTGGAATATTATACAAAATGTTTCCTTACAGCGTTAAATATATTTTGTTATGTAATATTGTGGTACTGTTATAATGAATAATGGTATACAAACATTAACTCGATTCAAATTTCAGCCTGATTTGTGTTTTATTAAAGAAAGATTTGTCCAGTAATAGTTATCTCCTCGTGATTATTTTTTATCAATCAAAGAGAACATACTGAAGTCATTCAAGGTGATTACAAAACGTAAAAGATGCATTCTAGTTTGTCAGCTTGTTATTATTATTTAGTTTATTTGCAAACAGTGTACTGTTTAAAATCTAATGTTCTTTACGAATCTGCTCATTCTTGCAATCTCTTCCTTCCCCATCTCTCTCTCTCTTTCTCTCTC